>OY744519.1:70796811-70961811 GCA_963556195.1 Sepiola atlantica
ATATATATATATATATATATATATAATCAAGTCCCAAATGATGTGCTGGTTTGCATCTGTGTATACATCCGCCAGATGCTGTTTTGCCTTGTTTATGCCTTGTAGATACCCAACGATGTTTTCACTTTATTTTTTCATTTCTTTATTTTTGAAGCACCTTTCTCTTTCAAGTTCTTTTTAATCCAAACATTAATACAATAAATAAACAAAAAGACGCAACAAAGATGCTGTCCGTTTATTTCTTGCCACTCGCAGAATGCGCGCTTTTTTACGGCAACGTTCTTATCATTTGCACTGTCCAAAACACAACGCATGTTCACATCCCCCGGTTGATCTAATCCAACCATTAAAATTCCAAAAATGCATGACAGTATGGACCCATTTTATGTTGTATTATTTGGATTATTCGGACTATTGTTCTCATCTTTATTATTCTTTCTTTTTTCAAATAGTAAAACACGTGCCAATGACGTCTTTTTGTGCGTTCTTCTTTTTCCAATTTTTTTTACCGTTGTCAAATAAATTTAAAATCCCCACTTTTTCTGTTGATGAGTATTCCTGTATTTAAATTTTTTTTTTTTCGTTTGTCTTTTAACACATCTTGTCTTTCGCGGCATTTCCTTTTCATGATATATCGTGCATTGTATCCTCATATATATAGTGTACTAAGCCATTAGCGATAATACATAGCGATAATACATAGTGCTTTGTAAAAGACTAGGGTACGCTCGATTGCTGAAAAATTATGAAATTAAGCATGTCGATCTCTCAGGTGTAGCGTAACGGTTAAGACGCCAACCTGTTGTCAAAAGAGTAGACTTTCGATCTTAAAGTACTTACTTTTCTAGCCACACTGACGATCTGTGATACAACGAAACGGTCTGTTTGTGGGTGACTAAATGTTTATACGTGTGTGTATGTTTGATATAAGGAGATAATTATAGATAGAATGAAGAATATAGATCGATAAATAAATTTATACGATAGAAACACACTACTACTACTACTACTACTACTACTACTACTACTACTACAGCTACTACTACTACTACTAATAATAATAATAATACTACTACTAATAATATCGGTAAGTTGATGTTCACATGGTATAATCCAGTGAATTATTATTGTGTTTATATAACAGTGCTCAACATTAAATAGATCTGTATATTTATTTGGTATAATTTTTTTTATTTATAGAAACATTTTTGCTACACATTTGTAGACATGTTTCAGTTCTAGCTGAAAACTAACTGGACTTCAGTAAGCCACCATTTAATATGGATGTAAGGGTTAAATGAAAGTGCAGTTATATCAAGAAACAACGGTTGATTCGGGTCACGTGATTCATGAAGATGAGATTTTATCATTACACGACCAACCGTCAAAATGTCTCAATGTGTTATTCTTTTAATTTCTTATCTTCGAAGGCCGGCCGTTCGAACGTTTTTCAAATTAAGCCCGCTCAGCGATTTGACGACAAGTACACTAAACTAATATACCTAAGTTCAGCTGGTTAACACGTAGAACTGGAACATGTCTGAAAATGTGTAGTCAAAATGTTGTGTAAGTAAATGTTTTGTACAAAATAAATGAGATAGAAAGATAAATACATATATAAGAATGTGACTGGGGTAGATAGAAATAGATGGGTAGATAGATATGGAATGAAAATGAGTGGAATAGATGCAGTTAAGGTAATCGCATAATGCGTTCTGGTTGAGTGGATCCTCATATCTACAACCATCTTTGCACGCCTGCGCAAACGAGTTATTCCGGTGTTACTCTTGTTGTAGAAAAGCCTTCGTGTTGCGTCTGGTTCCCGTCCAGAGTTGCTAAAGAGAAAGAGATGAGAGAGGATAGGCTGGCCTCTGCCTCGTTTTCGTCACACTCTATTTGTGTACGCGCTTTTAATGCGCATGCGTCGAACCGTTCGCAACGATTCCATTTTAAAGAGAAGATGAATAGGAGGCGGGGAAGAGCGGCAGGTCATTTGGGGAGAAGAGAGAAATGGCAGCGGATGCGGAAGTATCGTCCGTTCGTTATAAGAAAGCGTAAGAATTTATGAAAGAAGAAGAAGAAGAAGAAGAAGAAGAAGAAGAAGAAGAAGAAGGGAAGGAGGGGGAAGTAGAAAGTGTGATTACTCCAACAATGGCGAAAGAAATGAAGAAAAAACAATTGTGATATGCGAATAAGGGAAACAATAAGAGGAAACGATCGAATAATTTGGCGATAGTGGGAATAATAAACGAAGGTTATTAATGAGAGAGAGAGAGAGAGAGAGAGAGAGAGAAAGATGGGAGAGAAAGATGGGAGAGAAAGATGGCATAGAGAGTGGCCGACTGGAGAATAAATCAGAGAGAGCTTTCAAAGACAGATATGCAGAGAATACAACGGTTTACAGCCGATTTTCGATGCCGATTAAGCAATAGCGAAAAGAAAAAAATATTTATGAATAAAAAGTGGGATCTCTCTACCGTGCTAGAAAACTTCTCATACCAGTCAGCATTCTATATCTCTACAAAGCCACCATCTGCCCAAGCACGGAGTAGTCTTGTCATATCGGGGCTGGTGCATCATCCATTAGTCTCTCCCTCTTAGACAGGTCCAAGCTGCAGCCACTGTCTTATCGTCGCAATGTTGCCTCATTGTGCTTTTCTTTTTACAAGTACTTCAATGGAATATGTTCCGATGAACTTGCTGATCTGATGCCCCCTCGACGTAAATACACCCGACCAAGTCGACAATCAGTTAAATCCCATCCATTCACTGTCGAGGTCTCAAGATGCCGGAGAGCCTTCCACTAATAGCTTTTTTATTCAAGCTGCCAGCCATGGAACTATCTTTCTGCTGCTCGTTTCCCGGACTCTACAGACATGCAGAAATTTAAGTGTAATGTAAACAAATATCTCGCAGCACAACTCCCCACTTAGGGTGATGCCCAATTTAATTTCTGGCCTCTTATTTACAGTAGCCCCTTACGTCTCAGTGGCAATGTGCCTTGTCGGGAAAGAATTCAAGTTAAAAACAAAAAAATAATAATTACTGGAATTTAGGTTAAAGGTCACAAAAGTTATACGAAGAGTCTCCACATTAACTCTTGGCGCGACGGATAGATGTATTGTAGTAACAACCTATTCAAAAGAAAGCATTCTGGGGGTTGAAGGTTCAATTCTCACTACATTCGATACTAAATCATTTTCTTTTAAAGTTACTTACTTAACACATGTACCGGGGCACCGCTGACGGAACGAGAATAATCTATTCCTGTGGATTAAATAAAGGATTCAGTTCGAAATTTCATATACATTTTCGGAAAATGGAAAACATGGAGAAAGACAAAAAGAAAGAAAGAGAAAAAATATAGGAAATATCGAAATTCAAATGAAATTATAAGACAGAAAGATAATTAGGAAAGAAAGAATAAAAGAAAGAAACAGAAGACGGCAACGAACGAAAGAGAAAACAACAACAAAATTATTGGATCATTAATCAAATTAATGACGACAAACAATTAATTTAAAAAGAAGAAAAAAACAGACGGTGAGTAACATGGAAATTTTATTTTGTGTAAACTTTACCATTTAAGATGAAGAAACTCTCGTTCATCTGAATAAAACAGGCGAGATACAAAAAGTACTAGAGAAAACGATTGTTCTAAATAAAATTATTAGTAGTGATATTATATCATAAATCTTTCATTGGATAGGTGTGCGCGAATAAACGTCAATAATATGTACGTGCAGTGAAAACTCTTAAACTAATAAACTTATCATTATGAATTATGGGATACATTTTATAGGCAACATGATGAGCAATGTGAGGCCATTTTTGTAACCCCCTAAACCACACCTATCACCTCCCTTCAAATTAAGATACAAGAGATATAAAAATAAAAAAGAAATACGGTAAAACTGATTGGTCAAGAGAAGAAAGAAAATATGAAGAAAGAGTATATAACGATGAAAGAAAGGAAAAAAGATAGACAAGACCTCATGGTTGACTAACGAAAAGAAAAGAAAAGATTATTAGACACAGAAAGAGCAGAACATTGAGAAAAAGTCGAAAATAAATAAGATATTCATTTTATTCATTTTCTCTTTCATTTTTCGAGACGAAGAGAAAAAAATTGAAAAATCAAGAATAAGACAGGAAGAAAAAAAATGAAAAGAATCGAGAATACGACACGAACAAAAGAAAATTAAAAATATCGAGAATATTATGCGAAGAAAAAACATTGAAAAATCGACAATAAGACACGAACAAAAGAAAATTGCAAAAAACGAGAATTGGACACGAACAAAAGAAAATTACAAAAATCGAGAATATGGCACGAACAAAAGAAGATTGCAAAAATCGATAATAGATCACGAATATAAAAAACTCCAAAAGATCTAGAATAGTATGCGAAGAAAAGAAATTTACGAAGATCGAGAAAAAGAGACGAACAAAAGAAGATTGCAAAAATCGAGAATAGGATACGACTAAAATAATATTGCAAAAAAAGGGAATAGTATGCGAAGAAAAGAAAATTGAAAGAATCGAGAATAAGAGACGAACAAAAGAAGATTGCGAAAATTGAGAATAGGACACGACTAAAATAATATTGCAAAAAAGGGAATAGTATGCGAAGAAAAGAAAATTGAAAACATCGAGAATAAGAGACGAACAAAAGAAGATTGCGAAAATTGAGAATAGGACACGACTAAAATAATATTGCAAAAAAGGGAATAGTATGCGAAGAAAAGAAAATTGAAAGAATCGAGAATAAGAGACGAACAAAAGAAGATTGCGAAAATTGAGAATAGGACACGACTAAAATAATATTGCAAAAAAGGGAATAGTATGCAAAGAAAAGAAAATTGAAAGAATCGAGAATAAGAGACGAACAAAAGAAGATTGCGAAAATTGAGAATAGGACACGACTAAAATAATATTGCAAAAAAGGGAATAGTATGCGAGGAAAAGAAAATTGAAAACATCGAGAATAAGAGACGAACAAAAGAAGATTGCAAAAATCGAGAATAGGACATGACTAAAATAATATTGCAAAAAAGGGAATAGTATGCGAAGAAAAGAAAATTGAAAAAATCGAGAATAAGAGACGAACAAAAGAAGATTGCGAAAATTGAGAATAGGACACGACTAAAATAATATTGCAAAAAAAGGGAATAGTATGCGAAGAAAAGAAAATTGAAAAAATCGAGAATAAGAGACGAGCAAAAGAAGATTGCGAAAATTGAGAATAGGACACGACTAAAATAATATTGCAAAAAAAGGGAATAGTATGCGAAGAAAAGAAAATTGAAAAAATCGAGAATAAGAGACGAGCAAAAGAAGATTGCGAAAATTGAGAATAGGACACGAAGAAAAGAAAATTGAAATATTGAGAATAGGATACGAAGAAATAAATTTAAAAAATAAAGAATAATACGCGAAAAAAAAGTTTTAAAAAATCGAGTGTATGATAGGAACAAAAGAAAATTGAAAAAAATCGAGAATAAGACACGAAGAAAAAAAAATTGAAAAAATCTAGAATATGACATGAACAAATGAAAATTTAAAAAACGAATATACGAACAGAAACAAAATAAAATATAAACGATTATTGAAAACAAGGAAACAGAACAGGACACAGTACGAAATAGATTAAGAAAAATGAAGGTTTATATTATTGAAGAAAAAAGAAAGAGGTAAAAGAATAGCACAAATAGCGAAAGAAAACAGAAAGAGAATATACAATAGATAATCATTGGTCAAAAATAAAGAAAAAAGAGAATACGACTAGAAATGATAGAAGGAACGAAACTCGGACGAAGAACGAAAACGAGCAAAGAAGAAGATAAAATATCAACAAAAGAAAACCAAACAACAAAAGAAATAAGAAAAACTGTGAAAAGCAGAAACGGAATTAGATTTAAAAAACGGAAGAGCGAACAGAAAACAGAATAGGAAGTATGATATCTGAAACGAAAAAAAAGAACATTCAAACATTTTCTAAAATTTGTGAAATTTAATTTGTTTTTATCTATCAAGCTATCTACACATTTAGTGTTCTAATTTATCAAATTCTCTTTCTCTCCCACTCACTCTCTCGCTCTCTCTCTCTGTATATATATATATATATATATATATATATATATATATATATATATATAGAGAGAGAGAGAGAGAGAGATCTCAACGTCTTCTTTTTTTCGAAAAAAAATGTCATTAAAATTCATAGACGCACCCCACATATTTATATTTTAAAATCTTTACTTTGTAAATAAAATGAAAGCATCCTTTCTTAGTTATAGACACGCAACGTATTTCAAATTCTAACTTCTATTTATTTCTTTAAATCAGTCATTTTGAGAAAGTATTTGAAAAATAAAGAGAAACCGTCGACGAACGCATATACAATTTTAGGTTTTCATTGTATTTTCATTTTTCATTTATATATATATATATATATATATATATATATATATATATATATATATATATATATATATGTATGTATGTATATCTATATATGTTCGTATATATGTTCGTTAGGTCACTTTTAAAAGGTAAACAATTTTTTCGAAATTACCAAAATGTTAACGTTTCGTGTTTGAACACTTTATTATTTTAAACTAGAAAGCTACTCGATATTACCCGGGGAATAGTAATGGACTTTTATCAGTAACAATTGATTTCCTACTTTTGTAACACGCAAAGTAAATCTTACTGTACAAACCGAAAACAACTAATTGAAGGGAAACTTAATAAAAAGAAAATATATGAAAAAAATAAAAAGTAACAACAAAAATAAACAAATACGTGAGCTACATCTTACTAAAAATAAAAAAAATCTACGAGGGTAATGTTAATAAAAAACGCAAGAGCTCTCTCGCTTTCTGCCCCTCTCCCTCTCTCTCTCTCTCTCTTTCTCTCTCTCTCTCTGTCTATCCTTTCTCTCCCTCTCTCTTTTTCTCTCTGTCCTGTTAACGACGCCATATTTTTTATGTTTTTGTTTTTGTTTTTATTGTTTGAAGCAATAGTTTCGTCGATAGTAAAATAGTAAATGAAATGCTTAGAACAGATACAACACTTTGAATTTTTTTATTTGCACAAAATATGAAAATGAAAATGAAAATTACGAACAAATTAAGCACAACGCCATCAAAACGTTGGCAAAAGGAAGGGGTCGTTGGTCATCTGTGGTCAACAGTTATAAAAAATGTCTATCTTACTCTTAACTAGAATCATCTTAGTCACCACAATACCACATTTACTCTGAAGGGGGCGGGGCACTCTACTTAAAATATTTTCAAATTGTTGAAAAAATCTGTTTTCATAAATACATATTTTTACAGAAATTCATTGAATTAAAATGACGAGTAGGATCTTAGGGAGAGGACCAAGAAACTATTAAAAATATTTTTTATAACTAGGCCTTTATAATTGTATACCCCCTCCAATAAAATGATTTAATTTATTATTGTATTATACTTTCATGGGGATAGGTTAGTGTAGTAATGGTTCTGTTGTCATAGGACCGTCTTGCTAGGGATTACTGCCTCCTTTCTTAAGAAGATAAACGTAATCCTCCAAGGTCTTACATTCTCCTGTGAGGGAGGGTTAATGTTGTATCTGTACTTTTTTCATGAGCCCATCTTCCCATGGATTACCATTTTGTGGGGGGCGGTGATAGTGTAGTATATGTTCTGTTGCCATAATACTATACTTACAGCATCACTTTCTGTTTTTATGGGGACATCTCCCTAGGTGTTACCTCCTCTATTTTGGAAGGGGGTTGTAGTAGCTGTTCTTTTGCCATGATACCATCCTAGCAGACATTACCTCCCCTTTAAAATAATTAGTGTAGTATAAGTTCGTTATTACCTCCTCCTTTTGAGTTCAGTGTATGTAGTTCGTTTATCATGATATTATCCTTCTAGCCTAGCAAAAGTATGCAACCGGAGGGAGCATGTTTGCTTGTATATATATATATATATATATATATATATATATATATATATATAGAGAGAGAGAGAGAGAGAGAGAGAGAGAGAGAGAGAGAGAGATTTTTCACTTAGAAGATATTTTATTCAGTGAAGACCGGGATTAGGCCAATAAAAACAAGCTCAATTATGCATGATTACAGGTTACAGAGCATTTATATGTGTTTTTTTTAAGTTTACCAAAAACATTTCGTTCACAAAATAATTCATCACCACAAAAGACTTTTTTCCTTTCAAAGTTTATGTATTTATTTATCAGATTTATCAAAATTAAAGAGTTTTCCGCCTACACGTGTTTCTCTACGAAGCAGGTGTTGCTTGGCAGAATATCAGGGGAATTATGTACCTGAAACAAGAATTTCAACAACTGACAATACCAAATGTGGTGTTGCCCTAATTGAGGTCATTTAAGAAGAAAACAGAAGAAAAAAGGAAAAGAGAAAAACCCTTTAAAAAGTGGCTCATAAGATGTTTGCATCATGGTTGCTACTATGCAAACCAACAAGGAATTAGTCCCAATGCAGTCGAAAAGAAACGGAAACAATGTGCGAGAATACACCTCCTCATCAGGCGGCACAACGATGAATGTATTCCACCCCCCCCCCACCCCCCAAACAAAAATAAAATGGTCAAACCACAATCCGCAATTTAACATCCCAGCCACTGGTAGTGTGGTGATTCAACATCTATTCCATCAGAAAAAAAAACATAGCATTAAGAATGTATGTGGTCGTGCGAACCTTTTTTTATAGTGCTGACTTGCTCTCATTCGGGATATACACACAACGAGGCAAATGATCAATAATCCCGCAGAAACCCCCATTAAGAACATTCCATAAATACTAGATATAAAATATTTATCCATAATACTGTCTCTAAAAATTTAGTTTCTATTTTAATATATATATATATATATATATATATATATATATATATATATATATATATATATGGAGAGAGAGAAAGAGAGAGAAAGGGGGGAGCGACACACACACATGGAGCGATAGAGAAAGAGAGAGGGGGCGCCATAAAGATCTGAATTATTGAAAATTAATAGAAAGCCATACAATACATTTGTTTTATTTTAAACTTGAATTTTTACACGATATAAGTCTTGCTCAGATTTAAAAGATTGTTTCATACCTTTTTTGTAGTCCCTTTTTTGAGGGGGGTCGATCCGTGTGATGTTAAAACGGTATCTGAATTATTAGTTTCAGCCAAGAACGGTCACGCGTGGCAATGCGGAATGAAGTAGAAACTGAGGATCTTTTTAACATAGATTTCCCGACAATGTACGCCGTGTGAATTAATTATTTGTTAGTTGATTAAGTAGAAAAAATTCGTCTTCAGTAGAAAACGTAAACGGGAGATTCTTCTAGTATATATATATATATATATATATATATATATATATATATATATATTTACTAGAAGAATATCCGTGCGAGGACAGATAAAGTTAATTCCTCTAACAGAACAGTTCTGCACCATTTTTCTGCCCACTTACGTTTAATAAAATGGGTCGTTCATTTAAAGCATTGCTGGGTCAATATTATAAAATAATTAATAAGATTATTATAAAATATAAAATAAGATTAGTATAAAATAATAAATAAGATTAAAGTAAAAATAAAAATGTATTAATCTTGCATTGATAAAGGCTTATATTTTCCATTTTATGATACTGACCATGCAATGCTTTAAATGTACGACCCATTTTATTAAACTCTAGCATGCCAATGCTGTCTTGAATTCCTAACCGCAAACATCATCGGCGTGGATACATCACACCAAGGACATTTATCAAAGAAACAAAGAAAAAAAGTTTGTTTATTTTTGTTTCTGTGTTTTTTTTATAAAAAAAATTAAACTGACACAATACTGGTCAACTCTGATGAAGGGAATTTTATTCCGAAATTAATAAGATTAAAGTAAAATTAAAAATATATTAATCTTGCATTGATAAAGGCTTATATTTTCAATTGTATAATACTGACCCAACAATGCTTTAAATGAACGACCCATTATATATATATATATATATATATATATATATATATATATATATATATATATATATATATATATATATACATGAGTAGCGTTTGTTTCATTTTGTAATATACTACTATATTACAAAAAGCAACAAACGCTACATCACAAATAAAACAATTACATAAATATATATATATATATAATGGTAAATTAAATCTATTACTTATGATTAATATATATATATATATATATATATATATATATATATATATATATATATAATGGTACATTAAATCTATTATTCATGATTAATGGTTCCCATGACAAATTCCCCGGATATCCTAGCACTAAGTTAAACAAACATTCAATCCTCAATCTCTTCTCACCACTTTGACATGACTGATTACCTTCTACTCTACCGTAAGGACTCTGACAAATATATGCATGGGCTAGGAGTTTATGTTCGGAACACCCTGCTATTGACTAGAGAACATATGGTAGAATCAGATGACCAAGCCTACATGTGCTTTAGATTGACCTTACCTCACATAATTAGTTATTTATATTTCTTATACTGGTGTCCTTCGACCCAGGACTGTACCCTGCTTGACTCTCACTCTCACTCGACTCGCATGCTCAAATACATGCATTTGGGGATTTTAATGCACACAACTGTGACGGGCTGGAATTCTCCAGTGTTACTGATTCAGCTGGGAACTTTAATTTCTCCTCAGCTCACGTCCTCTCACAGGACAACCGGCAAACCTCAATTATAGACCTGTTCTTGACCTCACTACCTGAGGCTTGTGTGGCGAATGTCTGCTCGGAAACTCTTATCAGAATGTGGTAATGATACTTATCAACTTAAAAACCTGCCCAACAGCTTAAGAGCCGTTGCTCAAAACGACAAGAAACTAAGCAGGCTGATTTTGAATCCCTCATGGATCACATCAGCGATGCCCCATGAGGTGAAACCTTCTCACTCCCTGCTGATCAGTGTGCAAATGAGCTAACCGAATGAGTCAAAGCAGGCATTGATGCTTATGTCCCCAGCCGAAAATTCTTCAGCAAACCCCACTCTCCTGAATGGTTCACCTCAGAATGTGCAGCTGCTATTGCTAAGAGGCAGAAGGCATTCCGAAGATTCGGCCACCATAAGTCAACTGCGAATAGACAAACATTTATAGAAGCAAAAAATGATAGACAAATAGTGATAGATTAAGCAAAGAGAAGGTATACAGAGATAACCAAAACACATTCAGTCACAGAAACTAGTTACTCGTGATTTCTAGAAAATCTACAATAGTGTAAAGTACAATGGACAATTCACAATTCCCTAGCTATCAAATCACAACTGTGTTGTTTGCACGGAAACTGATAAAGCTGAACTACTTGCGCAGCGTTTCGCCTTAAACTCCACTTGAACTCAGAGAAACCACCCCTCCCTAATTTCCGATTGCGGAGTGAAGCCACACTTGAGAACCTGGTCATTACCTCATCGCAGGGCAGAGACATCATAAAAAATCTTAACACCTCCAAAGCCTGTGGGCCTGATATTATAACAGTAATAGTAATAAAGAAATGCTCTGCTGAACTGCCCCCTGTCCTCTCCAAACTATCCAACAAATGCCTCGCTGAATCTTGTTTCCACAATAGTTGGAAAATTGCCTCTGTGGTACGAGTCTTCACTTACTGGACAAATATTTAATATAATGAAATCCTTCTTCACAAAAAGAAATATCCAGGCTGTCCAAGATTGCCGTAGATCTAAGCAACATGAGATAAATGCTCGTGTACCCCAGGGATCCATCCTTCACCCCCTACTGTACCTGATTTCTATAAATGACTTCCCTGATGTCATTTAGACTTATATATGAATATTTTCTGACGACATCACGCTCTACTCTCGTCATGTGGGCAAAACCGACGCGCACATATCTGAGGCAATGGCTGAATCCTAAGAAAATGTAGTCTGTAGTGGATTAGCGTGAAAAATGGATGGTAACTTTTAATGCCGCGAAGACTAAGCTTTTTTCCTTCAATAACTACAAGAAACCTCTTCAACCACCGATTATTATGGCAAATAACAACCTACCCGAGAGTTCATCATTCAACTCCTCGGCCTAACATTCACAGATAACATGAATTTGAATAAATACATTGAAGACATTGCCAATGCTGCTGTAAAGAAGGTGGGCTTCCTCTACTGTGCTAGTAAACTTCTCACACCTGGCATTATCCTATATCTCTACAAAGCCACCATCCGCCCATGCATGGAGTATTGTTGCCACATCTGGGCTGGGGTACCATCCACTAGTCTCTCCCTCTGAGACAAGGTCCAAAAAAGAGTCGCCAACTTAATAGGTCCCTCACTATCCACCAAGCTCCAGCCTGTGTCCCATCGCCGCAATGTTGCTTCCTTGTGCTTGTTTTACACGTACTTCAATGGATTGTGCTCTGATGAACTTGCTGCTCTGGTGCCCCCTCGACGTAAATACACTAGACCAACCCAACAATCTTCCAAATCCCATCCATTCGCTATTGAAGTCCCCAGATGTCGAAAAGCTTTCTACTCCAAAAGCTTCTTTCCTCGTGCTGCTGTACTCTGGAACTCCCCCCGTGCTCCCTGTTTTCCTGACGGTACTGACATGCAGAAATTTAAAACTAATGCAAACAGGCATCTCGCTGTACAGCTTGCAATTTATGTTGATGCCCCCAAACTTTCACCCTTTTCTCAGTATCCCCTTACATCTACAGGGCGGCCTGTCTTGTTTGGGGTGAACTATGTTAAAAAGAAAACATATTGTATGTCCCAAGTTTGAAAAAATACACATGAAAAAGGTCGGAAGTTACATCGGCCGAAACGTTGTGATAATAACATTCCGGATGAGAACAGTAGTCAGATAATCCAAATAATACAAATTATCATACCTCATCTAAAAAAATTCAGAAACATAATAAAATTATGTCTATTCTATTCATAGTTTTCGGTCTTCCTCATCATTCGACAATCGATCCATCTCATTAATCTGTATCCTCGAATTGGTTTTAGCCTTTATATGTGGTGACTCATAGTAAAAAAGGGTGTCTTATAACTATGAACCCGTTCTAGGCCGGGTATTGCGACTAGTAATCTTTTATACTTTCTTTCTTTCTCTTATCTCTTTTGTCCTTGTTTCCCATCGGTTTTTATTTCTTTCCTTCAATCCTATTCGCAACCAACCTCCCACCAAAGAACCAAAACATACCTTCGTGGTTCCCATCCCTTTATTGCTCAGCATCCGTCCCAACCCGCATCAGTAAAAGACGCCCCTCTACATTTAATTAGGCAATAAAAACCTCGTGGCCTATATTAACCCTAAGGTCTTGGCTCTGACACAGCCAATCAAGATAATTCAACTGATTACCAGCATAAGACCCCCACAAAACAGCCCCTTGAAACTATGAGCTCCACCCCGGTGATCCCTCGGGTGGGTTCATCAGTTAAAACACGAGGTTCTGACATGGAACCACCCCGGTTTGTACTTTTTCATGCTTTATTTCTTGCGTTACATTTCGTTACCATGAAGGAATTCTGCAGAATTCTGATTCACCAGTTGTGAAGGCATGCGAAACTTTCGCGGTCAAAATAAACATATCTCCATCTCAAATCCTGTAAGCTCATCTAGGATTTAATGTTTCAATTTTTATCTAACTACCTTAAATAGAAACAGAAAACTTTTGATTATATTTGTTTTAATGTCAATCCTTTTTAGTCATTGAGAGAATTGAATGATCCGTTTCATTAGTGCTTACGTCATTATCTTATTCAATTAGCCGCTGACAAACCTTGAAAGAACCGCTGATGGTATGCTTTTTTATTTAGATACTAGCTGTCTTATTACTTTAGATACTAGCTGGCTTATTACTTTAGATATTAGCTGGCTTATTACTTTAGATACTAGCTGGCTTACCCAGAGAGTGTTGGGTATCAAATATGTTAAATATAAATTAAATTAAATTAAATATATATATATATATATATATATATATATATATATATATATGTATATATATATAGGAAATTGCATAAAAAAGTGAAAAATATAGCAAAAAATAACATTAATAAAAATAAAAATATATGCCCTACAAATAGTAATAACCAAACCCCTAATAGTAATCACCCAAATAGAAATGAAAAAGTTAGTAATGAAGAGAAAAGCTGTAACTGCATTAATCGTACACTTTGTCTATTACAAATTAAATGCCTAACCAAAAGTATTGTTTACCAAGCCACAATATTTTCCAAAGAAAGACCAAATAACAAGAAGTACTACATGGGTATGACCTCCCTAGATTTTAAAACCAGATATTACGACCACAAGAGCACATTTTAAAAAAAGAACCACGAATTAAAACAGCACAAGCAAATCACTATTTGGAGCTGAAAGGAAATGGACGCTCACCAGTAATTGAATGGAAAATAATACGACACACCAGTATATGTAGAAATTTAGACGACCCGTGTAGATTATGTCTGAATGAGAAATTTAAAATCCTTAACTTTAAAGACCCCCCTAAATCTATTAAACTGTAGAAGTGAAATAGCAAACAACTGCCTGCACAGAATAAAAATTATCTTATGTTTACAGTACATAATAAATAAACAAATAAATAAATAAATTTTAAAAAACTAAAAAACTAAGCTAAAGCCTAAAAACCTAAAAACTGAAAACTAAAATAGAAATACAAGCAAGCACGTGTTAAAATAAGGTAACCCATTATATTGACACAACAAAGAAACATGGATGAGTCATTATATAGAAAACAGAACAATAGAATAGGAAATAGGAAGTAAAATACACCGAACCCTTGTTTGTGAAGCCCAATGATTGGCTAAGAGAACAACAAAGAAACAGGGATAAGTCATCCTATAGAAAACAGAACAATAGTATAGGAAATAGGAAGTAAAATCAACACCACCTTTGTTTGTGAGAAGCTCAACGATTGGCTAAGAGAACAACGCAAATCTGATAGGTTAACTAGCTAAACGTGTCTATAAAACACGCGAAAGAGCCTTTCTGTAGCTTAATTGCCATAAATATATTTTCATAAGTTACTATATATATATATATATATATATATATATATATATATATATATATATATATACTAGCAAATATATCATTCCTCCGGTCGCATACTAGGCTGGGAGTGTGATATCATGATGAACGAATTGCATACACTGGACTCCAAAAGAGGGGGTATTAACGAACATATACTTCACTAATCCTCAAAGGAGGAAGTCATTCCTGGTAGGACGGTATCATGACAACAGTACAGTTACTACAATACCGCTTCCAAAATAAAGGAGATAATACCTGGGAGAATCTCGCCATAAAAGCAGAAAGTAATATAGTATCATGGCAACAGAAAAGATACTACATTACCACCTTCCCCTATCTGCCCCCCCCCCCCCCAAAAAAAAGGTAGTCCATGTGAAGATGGTCTCATGACAAAAGAACAGATACTACATTAACCATCCCTCACAGAAGAATGTAAGACCTGGGAGGATTAACCAAAAGGGGGTAATTCATGAGATGACGGTCCTATGATAACAGAACCGATACAACACTAACCTATCCCCATTAAAATATGATACAATTATTAATTTAAAAAGGTTGGTGGTTATTCAGTTATAAATGCTTAGTTATGTACACATGTTTTTAAAGAGTTTCTTGGTCCTTTTCCTAACATCCCACTCCTCATTTTGATCCAATGGATTTCTGTAAATAAATGTATTCACGAAAAAAGATTTTCTCATCAATTTGAAAATATTTTAAGTAGGGTGCCTCTCTAAGAATAAATGTGGTATTGTGGTGACTTATGGGATTCTAGTTAAGAGTAAGATTTCCATAACTGTGTGCCAAGGATGAGCAACGACCCCCCTTTTCCCCACACTTTTGATCACCGTGTGCCTAATTAGTTCGTAATTAAAATTTTCATATTTTGTTCAAATAAATAATTCAAAGTGTAGTATCTGTTCTCAGCCTCTCACTTACTCTTTTACTATTGACGAAACTATTGTTTCAAACAATAATAATAATAAAAACAATGGCATAATAATACGGCGTTGTTAATATAAAGGAGAGAGAAACAGAGAGAGGGAGAAAAAGATGAGATTAGTTTATTTTCTTAAGTAAAACTTATGTCGCGTTTTTGTTTTCACTTTATTCTGGTATTTCTTCTTTTAGTAGAATGTAACTCGCGTATTTGTTTATTTTTTTGTTTCTTTTGTTATTGGTGGTATCATTTGTATTTTTATTAGTTTCACTTCCATTAATTGTTTTCGGTTTGTACAGTAAGATTTACCTTGCGTGTGACAATAGTAGGAAATCAATTGTTATTAATAAAAAAATTAATTAATATTCCCCCGGGCAATCCTGCGTTGCCCTGCTAGTCTAAAATAATAAACTTTTCAAACAAGAAACGTTAACATTTTGGTAATTTCCAAACATTTATTTACCTTTTAAATGTGACCTAAAGAAAAGAACAGAGAGTAGAAACAAATTTGTATTTTCACTGGCAATTTACAAAAATCGAGTCTGTGTCTTTTTCTTAAGAGCGAGCGATGTTTGAAACATTCGAACGACGTGAGAGAACGTTTGAAAAAAATATGCTAAATATTTCTCCAGAAAATAAAACAATTATGCGAAATAGAATAGTTGTTATATTAAAATTTTAAAAAATCATTGACATAAAAAACAATACCAAATAATAGTTAATTAATAAAATTAACTATTACAAAACCTATATGCAAATTAGTTAACCATGCGAATCTGATATCACATCTATATAAACGCTATATAAAAAAGATGGGGCGCATATTAAAAAAGTTGAATTAATTTGAAAGAGATAGTTTTGACTTAACGGGAAATGGGACAAACTTTCGCATTTATTTATTTAGATATAAATTGCCATCTCCGTTTTTAGCTAGCCATGCAACATTTAATGAAAAATAATGATTAAGGTTTTTATTTTAAGATCATTGTTAAATCTGATGTCCAGATGGTGTACTATTGGCTAAATGTTTATGAATTTCTTTCTAATTTGGGCTGATGAAGACTTAATAACATTTTTGTCTCAGAAACGTACGTACACTAAAATTTTGCGGAACTTGTATACTTAATGATGGATATGTCATAATTTTGTATTTCTTAAAGTTGTAATATATATATATATATATATATATATATATATATATATATATATATATATAATATAATGAGCAATTACTCTATTTGAAAAATATCTAATGGTGGTGGGCTTAGTTTTTCAAATATTCCATGCGAATAAATTACATATGTTAGGAGTAATATTAGGAAAGTGTGTTCCACATTTTTGAATCCCATTATTTCGAAAGTTTCATTCTCTTTTCTAGTATAGTAAAGTAGTTAAACTTAAAGATCCAAACATATTTAAAACAAAAATAAAATCTATATAGTAATGCGCTAAGGCAATTTTATTACGTACGATATCACCCTCCACACATTTTTAAAATTTTAGAATCGCCCCACCCCATTTTATTTTTAATTTCATCTGATTACGTTGTTGTGTCGAACGATAAACTCGGGCTTAAATACACTTTTTTTGTCCTTGTATAATATATTTTATTTGTCCAAAGATGGTATAATAATATCGGATGATCTTCGTTCATGCCGGACATGCATAAAGTAGAAATATGTCACAAACTCATACAAGTGTTTGGGAGATAGACTCCCATAACTAGATATGTTTTCAAAAATACGTTAACCTTAGTACTTAGATAGGTATGTTTTAGTTCGAAAATCGTGGTACAATAATATCGTGGGGTCTGGGTTTGCACCGGACATCCATAAAATACACTGCAGCAATATACAACAGATGAGGGATACAACTGTAGGGTTTCCACATGGTTTTAACCCTTAAATGCTTTATTTGTTATAATGGTTTCACATCGAAGATATTGATTGCCTATATAGCGAGTGTGTGAAGATACTGATTGCCTATATAGCGAGTGTGTGAAGATACTGATTGCCTATATAGCGAGTGTGTGAAGATACTGATTGCCTATATAGCGAGTGTGTGAGGATACTGATTGCCTATATAGCGAGTGTGTGAAGATACTGATTGCCTATATAGCGAGTGTGTGAAGATACTGATTGCCTATATAGCGAGTGTGTGAAGATACTGATTGCCTATATAGCGAGTGTGTGAGGATACTGATTGCCTATATAGCGAGTGTGTGAAGATACTGATTGCCTATATAGCGAGTGTGTGAAGATACTGATTGCCTATATAGCGAGTGTGTTGATGTAACATCATACTAATGTCTACTCACACTTGCCAACAAGCTCGTTGCATATGTGAAACAAGTTGCAATTTAAACACATTTTCGTTGAATATTTTATTAAATAGGCATTTTGTATGAATGCGTCATGTTTGAAACAATATGCATTTGATGGGTAGTGCTATTATTTGTTTTTGATGCGTCCCTGGGCATCTCCAATTAAACGATCTTATTAATTCAACCCTTTAATATATTGCAAAGCCATTATTCATAAAACAAAAATATTTCATCCGTAACTTCCCCAAAATAAGCACCCTGCATTTATTTTTAAAATTTATTTCACTTAATTCCATCTAAATGTGCTTTTTACATAATTCAATCTCGAAAGTTGTTTAAAAAATAGATTACTCTATTGTAAAATGAAATCAATTCGTTAACAGACGCCCATTTTTTCTTCAATACATCGTCACCATTCTTACAAATGTTGTTACTTGTTTCAAAACTTTCAATTAAACTATTCATCTTAGTAAAGTAGTTAATCCTCATTTTTACATTTGTCTTCTGTCTGTACTTTTAACCTTTTGTTCTTTTTATTAGTTTTGTTGTTCTTTAGATTCATTTCAACCTAAATATTACATTTCGCTTTCCCTGTCTCGACGGTGGAGCCGAGACCAGAATGTAATACTTTTTATGGCATTTTATTAAAGCTTGCCAGCTTAAAATAACCATCCACCCAATAATTCAGCGATGAAAATGATTTGGTGCACAGTCACAATAATCCCTCAGCTGTGCGTGAATTTGTAAAATAAACACTTATCACGCAGATTCAACAATAACATGTTTTAGAATCATGTATAAGTTTTTGCCATGTGTGTTTATATATATATATATATATATATATATATATATATATATATATATATAAGTAGAAAAGTAGATAACTGATGATAATAAAAATTGGATAAAAAGGCAATATTTATTAAATGTCAATTGTTCAAACAAGGGTTATATAAAGAAAACTAAAATAAAACTTTATGTAACCTTTGTTTGAACAATTGATGATTTAATAAATATTGTATTTTATCCAATTTTTATTCTTATCACTTATTTACTTATACTATTGCTTTATCTCGTATATCGCGCATTGCCTATTCAAGATAGGATATTATTTAGATATAATTTTTATTTTCATTTTCTCACTTCATATATATATATATATATATATATATATATATACTATGCATATTTTGATTTATACATACATTATTGGCTACACGTTTGCAGACATGTTTCAGTTCTAGCTGGCAATCCGCTGAACTTCCTCAGGCCACGTTCTTAGTATAAAGGGGAAGATGAAAATGCAAGGACGTTCGTTTCAAGAGGTAACTAAGCAGAGACTGCTTCAACTTAAACAGTTTTTAATATAACGGTTGATATTTTTTTAAATTTTAGATTATTCAGCCTTTTTATTTTAAATGTTGAAACTATTCTGGAGCATGCGAGCGAAGACGAACGAAAGAAGCGGCGAATGTTGGAAATCTGTGGAGACTTGTCACTCAGACTCTCGGGAAGACCAATTGTTATGATCAGTGAGAAATCACTAATACTGACGTATGTAGAAACCCTTAGTGAGTATAGAGTAATTATAATGCTTTCAAACAGAATTAAATAGCACCGACACGTAGGTCTATAAAATTGGGGTTGCTACAGAATTGGCGCTCCATAAAAGAATCAACTAACTTATTAAAAAAACTCAAATAAAAAGCATCAGTACGAATTACATAAATCATAATATAAACAGCATAGGAGAATATGCAATATAGACTCTATAATAATTTTCTTTTAATAAGGATGAAAGGAATGCCGGTCCCCCGGTGAGGATCGTGATCAATATTTATGTGAGACGCGAAAATTACAGAATAAAAGACGAAATTCTCTTAAGAAGTCTTTGCATGATATCATTAAGACCTAATAGGTGCCGCACTATCTACCACGCTCCAACTTCTATCTCATCACTACAGTGTAGCATCCCTGTGCTTGTTTTACAAGTACTTGAACGGAATGTACTCCGATAAACTTATTGCAGTTGTACCCCCACCCTCAACGTAAATACCTCTGACAGCCCGACTCGCACCCAAACCCCACCCTTCACTGTAGAGGTCCAGAGATACCGGAACACTTTCTACTCTAATGGCTTTTTTCATCGGACTGATTGCCTTGGAATTCCTTCGCTACTCTCTGTTTCCTCGAGTGTACCAACATGCAGAAATTCAAATGTAATGTTAACTAACAGCTTGCTGTTGAGAATTTTTAATCATGTAAATCCCCTTTACTGGTTAAGCGCCGGTTGTAAATGGAGGTTAAAGAACAACTGTTTTATACGAGAAAACAGTTTACCACGTGGTAAGTGAATATCGCAAGTTTGCTTAGAAGAGCTATCGGAAGAAATTCCACTATAATATACCCGACGTTACGACCTCTTATGCCTAGCAGCTGCGTTCGAAAATTTATAATGATCAGTTTATTAGTTTCGGAGTAAATTCTGTACCTAAAAATGTATAAACATATACACATAGTTAACGAATTTATAAATATATATATACATGAACGCACACGCATATATATATATATATATATATATATATATATATATATATATATATATATATATATTATTTATCAAGGAATGTCAGATAGATATGCCAACCTGTAATGCACACACACACACACACACACACACACACACACACATATATATATATATATATTAAACAAGGCAGGTGAAGCTAGGGCTTTGACAGGGTCTGGCACAAAGGGATCCCCTTAAAAATTCACTCATATGGTATTACTGGAAAAATATTTAATATAATTAGATCCTTCCTTACCCCAGAAAGATTCAGGTTGTCATCGACATCCATTCATCTAAACAACATAACACAAATGTTGGTGTACTCCAGGGATCCATTTTTGGACCTTTACTCTTCCTAATTTTTATAAACGACTTCCCTGATGACATTAAGTCTGAAATAAGTATATTTGCTGACGACACCACGCTCTACTCTCCTCATGTGGGCAAAACGAACGCGCACATATCCGAGGCAATGGCTTAATCCTTAGAAAATGACCTCCAGGCTGTAGTTGATTGGGGTCATAAATGGATGGTAACTTTGTATTCTGCAAAGACAACGCTCCTTTCCTTCAATAACTACAAGACACCTCTTCAACCACCGATTACAATCGCAAATAACACCCTACCTGAGAGTTCAACATTCAAACTCCTCGGCCTAACATTCACAGGTAACATGAATTTGAGCAAATACATAGAAGACATTGCCAATGCGATTGTAAAGAAGATGGGCTCTTTTTACCGTGCTAGTAAACTTCTAACACCTGACATTATCTGGTATCTCTACAAAGCCACCATCCGCCCATGCATGGAATATTGTTGCCACATTTTGGCTGGTGCATCATCCACTAGTATCTCCCTCTTAGACATGGTCCGAAAAGAGTCGCCAATAGGTCCATCACTATTCACCAAATTCCAACCCATGTCCCATCGCCGCAATGTTGTATCCTTGTGCCTGTTTTACAAGTATTTCAATGGATTGTGCTTCGATGAACTTGCTGCTCTAGTGCCCCCTCGACGTAAATACAACCGGGCAATCAACTAAATCCCATACATTCACTGTGGACGTCCCCAAATGCCGGAGAACCTTCTACTCCAATAGCTTTTTTTCTCGAGCTGCCGGCCTTTGAAACTCCCTTCATGCTCCCTGTTTCAACGACTATGCCTAATGCAGAAATGTAAAACTAATGTAAACAGATATCTTGCTACACAGCTCCCAACTTAGGATGACCTCCTAAACTAACACCCTAATTCTCAGTAGTCCCTTCTGTCTACAGTGGCGACCTGCCTTGTTTGAGGTGAAATATGTTAATATATATATATATATATATATACACACATATATATATATATATATATATATATATATATATATATATATATAGTCGGTTAGTGCAGTTGTTTGTATGTATGATCTTAGTATTAGTTGTTAATATTTGTCTTAGTTCGGTTGATTTATGTTTTTTGTGTGTGTAAATGTGTCGCTGGATGGCACTAGTGTCATATAATTGATGCGTAATGCGTCGAATAGGGTTGTAGTCGTATGGTCAATATAAGTACTGTGTTTGTCTGTTTGGGTCTTGGGGAAACATTCCTCGAATGGGCATTGGAACAAATACAGTAACCTAACCTCCTGAAGACAGTCGAGAGACCGAAAGCGCTCGAGGAATGGCCCACGACACAAGGCTAGGTGCCATACTCCATTGGTTAACACATGAGAACCGCCGAATTGCTCGCTGTGTCGAGAGATTGACACGAAAGATTGTTAAAAGAGAGAGTTCTGTGGTCTTCAATGTAGCCTGCATTAACAAAAACAAATATATATATATATATATATATATATATATATATATATATATATATATATATATATACCCTTAATTTAGATTATATAAAAAGCTTCATGGAAATAACTATGAAGATCAATCAACAACTAGAACATATCAGTAGTTCAATATTAAGTGAGAGTAAAGCTATATATATATATATATATATATATATATATATATATATATAAAGCGAGATGTTGGATATTCAAAACATTATTTCAAATCAAGTTCTAAATAATGAACATACACCAGTGCTTTATGTTTGTTACAGCTATTTCGAGGCAGTATTTATTTTAAGACATACAATGAATCCTAAAAAAGTATAAATGCCGACTGCCATCAGAGCAAAACAAAATTTTAATGTGTATATTGAATATGTTTATTTTGTATGGCCTCACGAAAATTTTGATGTGAAAAATGTTGTTTTGTTCTGATTAAAATCAGCATTTTTGTTTTTGTTCTGATGAAAGTCAACATTTGTTTCATAATTTAAAATACATGCTGCCACGAAACAGTTGTAAAAACATAATATCTTGATGTATTCTTTTTATTTTGAACTTGATTTATTTTTTTTAGAATCACCGATATATATATATATATATATATATATATATACATATATATATATATATATATATATGTATGTATATATATGTATGTATATATATATATGTGTATGTATATATATATGTATATATATATATGTATATATATATGTATATATATGTACATATATATGTATATATATATATATATATATGTATATATATATATATGTATATATATATATATATATATGTATGTATATAATATAATATATATATATATACTTACTATTTCATGTAAATACACATATAGTATAATAAGGTGAAATAATATGTGCACAAATATTTTCAGTATTTATTTTAAAACGTAAGTAGAGCTTAGTAGTAGTAAAATAACATATCTATAGCAAGTCAGATACACAGAGGCCTCCTTTTCTCATTCCCAAAAGAGATCAGGCGCAATGCACGGATTTATTTCTGCGATTGTTTAATTACCTAGTAGTGTTTACTCTAGCTAAATATCAAATCAGATTCCTCTCATTATTACTCCCTCTCGGGCTATTGTTTTTTATTGGCCAATAGCCGAACTCTTTTCAAACAAAGAGCTGATTTTTTGGTTGAAGATCGTTTTGGCGCAACCCATTTTTAAGTGGGTCAAATTATTAGATGCCCTTATTTTAGCAGGTTGGGAGTAAAATAATTTATGTTTTCTATTTACTTTGTTTCTTGTCGCTACTTTAGAACTGGCTTTGTTCTGGATAAATATAAACTAATTATAATTCGTTTGAACCAATTGTAATTATAAAAGTTTTGCATTCATAAAATAATGCATGCCAGTTTTATATGTCAGGTTTTAATTTCGTCACGTGCATAGAGTAGAACTAGTCTTGGAGAATGTGTCGCTTTGAGACGCGCTAAGTCTTTGACATCCACTCAATAAATGTTAAAATACCAGATGCGTCAATAGTACACAAGAAGAACAGAAGATGTCAACTCGTCCCAGGAGAAAAAAGCCTGAAAAGAAAAGCGAAAAAAAAACGACAATAGAACGTGGATACCAAGAAACGACACCGAAGAGACTGGTAAAGAGAGAACGAACAAGTTTGACATCCATCTGGGTTTGGAACTATCCTGGGCATGGCACTGCTTTAATCTGCAGAACTATTTAGAAAACTCCGAAGGCATTAAGATTTTCGTTTAAACTTCAGTGACAACCACTAGTGAACGCTGATGATAAAAATACGAAATGATAATAATAATCTTCTTTTCCTTTCGCATTAATCCCGAGCTATGGGGAAGGAATCGGCAATGATGTTTTTTGTCTCCACTTGATACGATCACAGGCTTGGTCAAGGTGAAGGTCGGTTTTACAGAGATTGGCGCCCTATCTCATCATCAGCCTCCCTCTCTGTCTCTTCCTGGTGACTTCTTATGTAAAAGCAAGTTTATTATTATTATTATTATAATTATTATTATTATTATTATTATTATTATTATTATTATTATTATTATTATTATGATAGTGTCATGGAGGATAAGAAGACCGAGGTGGAAGACCACTAACCAGACCCCCACTGGAAGAGTGCAGAGCGTACTGGGACCTTGAGGAGGTTTATTGCCACCCAAATCCTAGAGGAGACCAATGGGCAGTACTAGCGAGAAATCAATGATAAGCGACTGTTGCGATACCGCAAAGCCATTTGCAATTGTTATCGAAAAGAGGTGGAGAGTACTGGCAATCTGGGGAGGCTTGCTGTCGCTCAGACTCCAGGAAACACCACCGGTTATTATCAGTGAGCAATCATTGCCGATGAATAGTGTGAGAACTCCTGTTACATTAGGACGGGCCATGTATTTTTGAAAACCGGTAAAGTAGCTAGTATGAATTATGAACTGGGTGGAAGAAATAGGATTAAGTGCAATTTAGATGCATTGATAATTTGGGACGTATGTGTGGATGGACGTACAGAGAGATCGCTTGACTTGCGCGATTTGTAACGGAGTCATCTCGTGCATTTTTAGTGCAATGTTGTTTCTCACGGTCACAGTGACGGGGGATGAGACCTTAGTTCAAAGGTTAGACACAAAAGCGATTTGAGTTCTGTTATGACATTCGTTGAAGGGTCAAAGGGCTCTGACGTCACAGAGCCCTGGTGAGAAATCAGCTTTCTGAGAGTTCACCATGGAAGCGCGTCATGGACAGACGTCCATAAACTGAGTTCTTCAATGCGTAGTCTGAGTGACATCGCCAGATATGGGCTAAGATGTAGAATATAGCCGATTGCATCCGTCACGTTTCCACTAAACAGTATGAAAGAAAGACAGAGTTTGAATGAAGGAACCGACGAATGGAGACCTCTCCGACTGAAGTGTGAAATAAACCAATAAAAATTATCTCTCAAAAAGTTTCGTCTTCAAATGTTTTTGTCTCCGTGCATGAAAACAGAATTTGCCCACAAAACAGGTACACCACTGCGATTACGAGCCAGCGACGGAGATGAGTGTGCCAGCTTGAAAGTGCCTTACGGAAAGTGTTAAAAAAGATTGAAACCGCTTAATAATCTTCTCATAAACTTTCGTATTGTTTTCGGTTCGGAGAAGTTTTAATTAACAAGCATTATGTAATAAATCCCCTTTTGCTTCCGCGCCCCTTTTCGGTGTACTACGCAATATATGCCTTTTGGTGCCGCGCTCCTTTGAGGGGCTATGTAACACTCCTAGTGAGTACAAATAATAATAATAATAATAATAATAATAATAATAATAATAATAATAATAATAATAATAATAATAATAATAATAATAATAATAATAATAATAATAATTACAATAATAATAATAATTACAATAATAATAATAATGATTATAATAATAATAAAACGAAAAACTATACAAACTCGTAGGGAGCATAAAGTTATATGCAACATGAAAAATATTACTATAAAACCAATAATTGTAGGAGCACGAGGAACAGTTCCGAAAAAAAGGGAAAACACTATGAGAAATTGTAAGCAAATGGAAAATTGAGCCCATATAACGTACAACACTGATCAAAACAGCTGGGATATTAAGAAAAATCATATAGTGCAGAAACCAACACACATAACCAAGTAACGTTGACTAACCACAAGTAAATAAAATAATAGAAAATAAAATATATAGAAAGAACATTATAGGAACCCAAAGGAACTGAAACTGCCAGAAATCTCATAACTTAACAACCCTAAAAAGTGCTGGCTCAAGCTTTGATACTACAAAAATAGTCCTGAAGGGTCAAGGAGGATGAAAAAAAAAACTAGATTTTCACTGGAATTATGTGGAGAGCAATCGAACCTTTGGGAAAGCTTATTGCCACGCAAATTTTAGAGAACGCCAACGATTGTTATTAGTGAGAAATCAATGATAATCAGTTGTTGCGATAACGCAAAATAACTTGAAGTGCTTATCGAAAGATGTGGTGTGTGCTGTTAATTTAAGGGGAGTTATTGTCCTTCAGATTACCGGGAACACTACGTTTATTGTCAGTTAGCACTCACTGACTATGATTCGTCTGAGAACACTTACTGAGTAATTACAAAGACGAAGAAGCAGAAAAAGAAGTAATAATGATACATCATGACATAGCTTACTCGTTTGAACACTATTTAGGAATCAAACCTGTCATACAACACTTATTTGATATTAAAATCAAACTGACGTGGAACTAGAAGCCACTGCAATCCGTTTAGCTGTTGAAGCTATTTTACTAACCGATATACAAAAAACTGTACGACTTCGTAGAGTCTATTAATTTACATTTTACATTGGCATCATTCAGTCTAACGTGACTATGAAGATGGGCTTAAAGCGCAACGAGTAGGTAAGTAAGTATAGAGAGCAAACTATTACCCATGCAGCAAACCTTTCCAAACTCCACATTCTACTTTATTGGAATGTTACATTGGAAATTCAATTGCCGATACACATGGTCCCAGTTTCATCGCATGAGTTTCCAAAACATTACTCTATATAGCCTTGGACGACGTTGGCAACTCAGGCTCTGTATATTTACTCAGGATTGACCACGGAAACCTGTCTACCCTTAGATAAGCTGTCTTCCAAGACTAATGATCTTAATCTATTCAAAGCTCTGGTTTCTAAGCGCCAGGTAACTCACCTACAACCCCTCTCTTCTCCTTTCCTATCAGTAGTAGAAGTTCCGGTGGATTTATATCTAAGCCACAGAGCAGATGAGGAGCTGGACTTAGTGTCAGAGGATGTTTTATATGCGCACCGTTATGAATATTTCATAGACAATTGGGTTTATCAGTATTGCCAACGCTCGGTTATTAAAACCTTGGAACAATTTGTATTTAATATATTCATTCGCACCTCTGGGGGCATAATCATTCGAGACAGCTTATGTAGAGTTAGAATATGACTTATATAGTTATTGTTTTTCGACATTTATGTGCCGAAACAAATAGTGAACTGTGCAAACCAATGTTTTTATTTAAAACCAAAATATATGTTTAACTAAAATTAGATTATATCTCTTTTTCTATTCGACAAAGGAATAAAAGAAAATTGTAAAGAAAGTCATAATTAACAAGAAGAACCGTTCTAGGACGGGTAATATGAGTTACTTTAACAGAGCAGATTTGCACCACTTGTATTGTCTTCTTACAGAGATAAAAATCAAGATATAATGCTACGAAACCTTATGTCTAGAATCAGTATTCCAATTTTGATAAAAATTCATTACATGATTTTGATTCTAGAAAATGTCTCTAATTTAAAGTTTAGCTTAAGCAGCTTTAAGTAAAAATTGAAATTCAGAGAATCTTGTTTATTAGTGTATCATGACTATTGATCATATTTAATGCAAATCTGAAATATTCGAATTTTCAAATAGTGTTGTGTCCATATTATTCCCTCTAAATACTTCAGAATAACTGAAATTTGAAGAATATTTATTAATTGATGTATAATACCTATTGTTAAAATTTCCCAAAAATTGGAAGTATCTGAATTTTCACGAAAGGATTCTAATCCCTTTTCCCCTTTTACATAAAACTGAATTAAACTAACTATGGTTCACATTACATACCCTTCCGCATAGCAGCTTCGTTCCAAAATTCTTAATAATCGGTTAATTACTTTACACATACTTAACTTTATACTTGACTAAACTTTATATAAATAGAGATTGCTGAAGATGTACGGATGGTCTCGAAGCGTCCTGCAAACATTTTTAGGGGAATCAATTATCAGAATAAGTATGGACATTATCTATTGAATGGTGTTTTCGAATTACTAACTACATGTAAGCGGCTGGTTTTGATACACTTGTTGTCACTTTATCACATCTCAAAGAAGCTATGACATTTTTTGTTTTACTGGTTTGAGAACCAAAACCGTAGAAATAATAATGACGACATAAAGACCGTCTCCGTAATAAAAAAAACCCTGACGACATTCCACTCGGTCGTAGAATGTCGTTTATATTGCTTGAGACCACACGGTTTGTCCCACAAGATCAACATGAAAAAAAAATGAAAGATATGACTGCATACAAACATATATATGTATATCCATCCACATATGAATGCATGCGTGTATACGCTTAGAAGAAACTGTACAATAACAATAACAACAAGAAGATATTTTAAATGACTGTCATAAGGTATAATCAGGGTGGCCCTTGCATTTCTCTACCAATTTGAATACAGAAGACATTAGCGTGTCACGTGATGATTAGAAAAGAAAAAAAATACGACAGAGAACGAAGCCAAATAAATAAAATGAAAAAAAAAAGCGATGAAAAAAAATTGCCACATTTTTTGTCTGGGAAATTTTGTCAGCCTCTACATTACATATTTTTTACAGAGACGTTGCGGAGTTGGTATAAAATTGGACGGAAAGCACAAAGCTCTGATAAAGATGGCCAAGCCGTTCATTGATTTTAGTGTTATGGCTTAAAACAATTGACTATCATTTCCGTTGTCCTGTTTAATATTGGTAAGTTATACAACACTCTGAATCAATCGAATATGCATATAACGCGGATGCTGCAGTAATGATTTTTACAAGCGAGACCACGTGAAAATTTAACGGCGTTTTCTACATCAATCTTTATGATTTACTGTTAATAATAATATTTCTTTTGAAATAATAAATGTATTTCAGTATCAATACTATTGAAAAATAAAATGGCTTCTTGTTCCGTAAAAATAATTTCTATTGTCAGCTCAATTTTCTTTAAATAAATAAAACGGATATATTTCTTGTTTTATTTATTTATTTATTTAAAATGGTAACGATTTATTTCTTTTAAAACTATCAATATTCTCTGTCTTCTTTCCGTAAAAATTATTGTCATCTAAATATTCTTCAAATCAATCAAACGAATGTGACCTTTTTAATTGTATTTATTTAAAATTTCGTATTTCAGTGGACGAAACGACATAATCTAATTTTAGAACTATTCATGTTAAAATAGGTTAAGTCGGAACGTTTACCTTAGCGAATAAGATTGATCACCAATCACAATTGATCGGACGATCTTATTTTTTTTAATGCGTGTGAAAGGTGATAACGTACATAGGAATATGAAATGACTTAGCATAGTATTACAAAAACTAGCAGGACCCCGTTAAAATTCCACGATTGCTTTATTTATCTAACTGGCTAATTTACTGTTAAAAGTGTTCACTTGACACAATAAATGTCTGTCAGCGTAAATAATATGAAGAAAAAAAGTGTCGTACTCATCCGTATATATATTTATATTTAAATTATGTCCTCAAATACCTGACGCGTCTAGCATATTTGGTTTTCAGTCAGATATAGTTAAATTTAAATAAATTACTTGTTTTTCATTGCATCATGGGCGACTGGGTAATCTCATCTAAAAAAAAAGTGACATTGGTGATAATGTACGTACGAATACGAATATCTTAGTGTATGAAAGTTGATATTATGTATTAAATTGTACTACTTTAATTTTGTACAGGATGACCCTTCCAAAAACGTCACCCATGAAATCGTTAATAAAATTAACAGTCCTTTTTTACAATCCAATCATATTTGGTACAAATGAAACTCCGTCTATGCCTGACTTGTCAATCAAATGCCACTCATAAATGCCCAACAGTCTTTGTTTTATCGCTGTTTTATTATATTCGGGGACAATTTGGTGATATTATCATCGGTAGAAGGTGTTATGCTGAACGGGTTTCACACTCACCGGACCATAACGATACAGATTTGTATATGTGGTGCGATTTAAAAGTTAATCTCTATATAACTACTCTCAGACTGAAGAGTGGCATCACAGCCCAAATACGGACAGTGCCAAGAGATGAGTGTGTCAGAGTTTTTAACAAATTTGCACGTCGCATCAAGATGGGCTTATCATTGAACGACGATAAAACAAAGATTGTTGAACATTCATGACTTAAACTTGGTGGGCAAGTCAGACATAGACTTAACTTTATTTATATCAAATATGGTTATATGGGTGACATTTTTATTAGAGAGGGTGTCCTCTATATATCTTTATTTTAGTATTAGTTAAATTAGTTACGCGATCATTATGAATTTGGGAATAAATATTCTAAAATACGGTGAGTAACATGGCCACATTATTATTTTTAAGTTTTATCCATTTATCTATTTATTTTTATAAACCGATCATTATTAATTTTGGAATATATATTATCGGTAACCCGGTGAGTTACATGGCAACATCTTTTTTCTAACTTTACGATTTAGGGGGTGCGCACACCAAAACTTCAACTTTCTCTGCAAAAACTTTTAACTTAGGTAGATACAAAAAAATGAATAGAGAAAAATATTGATCTACATCAAAGTTTCAGTTATATTTGGTAATAGATTTTTCAAGGATCGGTGCGCTTGGTAAAATCCTAAACTATTGAACTTATCATAAATTATGGAATATGTATTCTAGGCAAAATGTTGTGTAACGTGTGCACATAATTATTCTTTAAACTCTAACATTTATAGGATTCATCGAAAATCTACCATACTTCCAAAGAAAGAAAAAAATATAATTTCAAACTAATTATATATACATTGCTTATACACGTCCTTGGCCTGGTATTCTACTAGTATATATATATATATATATATATATATATATATATATATATATATATATATATCCATATAAGTATATGGATTTAAAATAAGATTAAATGAAGTTTTAGAAATAACTTATCCTACAAGACTTATTACACGCGTTTTGTAACATTTATTCAGGTTGTCAGTTGGCTTAAAAATGCGTAAACTTGGTTCCGTATAAACTCCTCATTAGGATTTATTTCAGCTTTGAAAACTCTCACCTGAATAGATACAGCGATGTCATTTCCTCGATAACTGTTTATTATAAATCAAGAACACACACAAATAAATAAGTTCATTATGCTAAAGATTCTAGGAAAGAAATGTGTTATTTGTACAGTTCAGAATTCTTGAAATAAATTCAAAACATCATTATAAAGTAACAGACTTAGTCCACTTGCTGTCGTTTCGCAATTTAATTTCTATGCCTTACTTGAAATTATTGAAACGGACCTAATCAATAAAAAAGAAGACAAACCCTCTCCCCTCTCTCTCTGTGTATCGATAAGAACGAAGATAAAACTCGTTTTCTTCCCTTATCTCTTGTTCTCACTTATTTCGTTCTGTTTTAATAATAATAATAATAATAATAATAATAATAATAATAATAATAATAATAATAATAATAATAATAATAATAATAATAATAATAGAAGATTTTGGGGTCTATATTAAAAGTGAAAGAAAATTTTTATTTTGTTCATTATTATCAGATATTATTGAGATTAAGCCTCTGCTTCTTTACTCATAAAGTTTCAATTGTAATACGTGGTTATTCTTTCCTCTCTTTTGTATAATCATCAGTTATTATAACGATTAAACCTCTGCTTATTTGCTTATAAAATAAAAATTGCACACGTGGCTAATCAAGCGAATAGGACACATGTAATTACAATGCTATAGAGATAACATGCTGATCATTTCAATAAGCAATCTATCTACAACTAAAAAAATGCAGAAGTTATTTTTTCATTCATCACACTTATATTACCATCAAAACATCACTGTTATTTAAATCAATAATAAAACATCGTATTTTGAAACACTGTATATAAAGAAGAGAGTAAAGATCCAAATATAGCTATTTACATGCCTAATTTGCATAACTATGAGTGTACAATGGACGCGCACATATCCGAGGCGATTGCTGAATCTTTAGACAGTGACTTTAGTCTGTAGCAGAATGGGGTCATAAATACATTTAATGCTGCTAAGACAAAGCTCCTTTCCTTCAACAACTACAAGAAACCTCTTCAACCACCGATTGCCATGGCAAATAATACCCTACGTAAGGGTCCAACGTTAAAACTCCTCGGCCTAATATTTACAGGTAACATGAATTGGAACAAATACATAGAATACATTGCCCGGGCTGCTGTAAAGAAAGTGGGCTCTCTCCACTGTGCTAGAAAGTTTTCACACCTGACACTATCCTATATCTCTACAATGCCACTATTCGCCCATGCATGGAGTATTATGTCACATCTGGGCTGGTGCACCATCTACTAGTCCCCCCCCCCCCGCTTAGACATGGTCCAAAAATGAGTATCTAATCTAATGTCAACCACTATCCAGCAAACTCCAACCACTGTCCCATCGCCGGAACGTTGCATCTTTGTGCTTGTTTTACAAGTACTTCAATGGAATGTGCTCCGATGAACTAGCTGCTCTGGTGCCCATCGACGTAAATACACTCGACCAACCCGACAATCAGCTAAATCCTACTCATTCACTGTAGAGGTCCCTAAATGCCGGAGAACCTTCTACTCCAATAGCTTCTTTCCTCGAGCTGCCGGCCTTTGGAATTCCCTCATTGCTCTCTGTTTTCCCGACTGTACCGACATGCAAAAAATGTAAAGCTAATGTAAACAGGTATTTCGCCGCACAGCTCATAAGTTAGGATGACCTCCCTAAACTTTCACTCTAATTCTTAGTAGCCCCTTACGTCTACATTGGCAACTTGCCTTGTTTGGGGGGAACTATGTTAAAAAAAACAGTCCATAATAAATTAATGTTCGGTGTTATTCGGTTGTAATTTGATTCTACTATGTAATAGTTTTTTGTCGATATTCACAGTAATTAATTATAGTGAATAAATAAAGAAATTGATAAATTGCCAAAATCTTTCTTAAAATTTTATGTCCATTAATTTTAAAAGGAGGTAATTTTAATTAAAACTAATATATCTTAGCAAGCTAGAAATAAAAATATACCGACGTTGTATAAGAGTGGTAAGAAGAGTTCAGGGAGAGAGTGGGAGGTACCCTTCGTCTTTCTCTCGCTTCTCCTACTCTCTCTCTCTCTCTCTCTCTCTCTTTCTATCTCTTTGCAAGGGGAATGGTTTAACATATATGTCACAGTTTGTCAATTTTGGAATGCAATCAAAGTAGAATACATCGTGGTATTCAACATCCCATCTGCGGATCAAAATACTGCGAGGCTGCTTCCCAACCGACTACAACATCGTCGTCTTTACGACTACTACAGGGTGGGCAAAAATAAGGGTCCTATTTTTAAAAATTCATAACTTTTTTATTTATTGATTTAAAAAAAAAATTTTTTTTAGAATAAGTAAAGGACCCCTTCTGAAGCAAGCATGAGCCGTATTAGCCCTAAGGAACGTACCCTCATTTAGAAAACATTATTTTTGCTTAAAAAACTCAAAACAGTGTAAAAAACAATACTTTAGTTTTTGTAAGTTTTAAGAAGTGTTTTTCGGCTGAAATTTGTTTTGTTTATTTCAAAAAATCTCGGAAGGGTCAGTCTACACACACATAAAGTTTGGTAAGTTTAACTTTTATTTTGTGGAAGTTATTCAAATTCAAGTTATTCAAATTTAAAGATAGGACCCTTATTTTGGCCCACCCTGTATAACAAATATTTGTTAAACCGTTCTTTTGGATAATCAATTCTTCTTAAGTAATATTCTACACATTCCACCCATTTTATTCCAATTTTCTCGTGTCGGCATTCATCGTCCAACCGACAATCACTTTAACTCTTATTCTCGAGTGGCTCCGCTTCCGGATAAAAAGTTGCCAATTTGTGAAAAAAAACCACTTGAAATTAACTTTAAATGATATTCAACAATCTAAATAAAATCAGTTCACTGTTCGTATTATCATTTAGAAAATAAGTGAATAGCGACAATTTCTATTTCGTCGATGAAGACAAACAAGGTTGAATATGTTTTAATTTCACGACATTTCTAAAATGGTTTGTTTTTATTTACATGATCCATATGTTTTGAATTGGTCTCTTCGTCTTGTTTGTTACCATTTACATAAGGTTTTCACAGTTGTATCACCGGCCTTCTACAGGTGCATTTTCCCTGGGAATTCTAGACTCAATCTTTTATTTAATCCACTGAGGTAAACGACCACATTCCGTATTCCATGCGTTTTAGATATCCGTATCAGTTTCGGTAAGTTCATTCACAGGGGAGTGTACTTATAATCTCTCGGAAAGAATTACCTCTAGAATATACCAATAGAACCAACGCCTTTATCCGCTTGGCCATGCTTCCAACTTATATTAAATATCGAAAATGCATACAACGCAAGTGTTCATCTTCTTCTCTCTTTCGTTTTAGGAGTCTTCTTCTTCTTCTTCTTCTTCTTCTTCTTCTCATTATTATTATTATTATTATTATTATTATTATTATTATTATTATAGATAATGTCATTAATAAAGAAACTTCACAAATTCTTTCCGTTTTAAAATTTTTTTGTGGATTTTAGTTTTTCTTTATAGTATATATGTGCACTCATACACTATCCCCACTCTCTCGTCCATTGGGAGGGGGTAAGCAGCTATCTAAACACCCAACTGCTTTCTCTCTGTCTCTGTCTCTGTCTCTGTCTCTCTCTCTCTCTCTCTCTCTCTGTCTCTACTGGTCCAGTCAAAAGAGAGAGGTCTTCCCTGTCCATTCCCTATGTCAGATTAGCACGGCTTTCTGTTTCTAACATCACTATCGGACCACGTAGCTTTCACTCGACTTCTAATGTGAGAACCCACTCTTTTTAATATTAAGCTTACTTGAAATTGTTCCACTCTAACCCTATTTTGGCATCTAAATAATGTTACAAATGGTCGGAAATTACAACAGACAGGGTGATAAAAGCAGTCAAAAACATGTAAATGAATCATCTTATTCTACAAATCATCATCACCAGCCGAGTCGGTTGATTAGTGACGTCATAAATTGCTAGCATCTTAGATAGACCATCTTAGGGACACAATCCGCATATGAACGCCCGTATATAACCGCTGCTAGTCATCAGCTTACTACTTTTGATAATTTCGTAAAACGCGTCATCTTTTTCGATTTCTCTTGATTTCTCTTTCTGTCGAAGCGTATTACCAATTGTTTACTATTTCTCAAAAGCCGTTACATTTTTCGACCAATCAAATCGTTTCAATTTCCCTAAGAGCCGCCCCTTCGATGTCTAACCGGACTACCAATTCTAAGATATATGACGATAGAAAGTATATCAGAAGGAATTGATTCATATTTTTCAGAAAAGTATTAGAAAAAGGGGGAATGCATTTTGACGTAAACAGAATTTGGCCTAATTCTTCATTCAGAAATCCATTACACCCTTAGTTTTACATACGTAAGAATAATAAAGAAAAAGAAGGAAAAAAGATGTTAAACTAGATTAAATGATGTTTTTGTATTTAAGAGTATTCGTTTATTTTCTTTAATTTCAGCTTCGACCTGCCATGTCACGTCTGCTACAAAACAAAATTCTGAAATCAGGGTTAAGCTTTTAGCTTTTAATAATAAACAAGGGAATGTTCGTAACATGTCAAAACTCTGATTACAGTGGCATTAAATTTGAGTTTAAGAACAAAATAGCAGTCAAGTAAACTGTCATTATCTATAATAAGACGTTAAGCCACTTCATTTTCGTAGGTACGTTATTACTTTCGACACAATTATACCAATGAGATCGTCCTATTAGCAAAATTGGTGATAAATCTGATGTTGCTAAGATAAACAATTCCGACTTTACCTGTTTTTAAATAAATTGCTCTAAAATCAAATTATGTTGACCTGTGGACTAAAGCAGGACATTTTAAATAAATATATTTGTAAAAGTAACATTCATTTTATTGATTTTTCATGGAAATCGCTCCAGACAACGCATTAAGCCACTTGATGTGAGGAGTTAACAAGAACGAGAGATAATTATCGCAAAGACAGGAGATGTCTCTTGGTAGTAGTCTTGAAAAGACCAAGGCAGGTAGGAGGAAAACAGTTAGCAGAAAGAGAGTTCCACAAGTCTGAAGTTCTTGGAAATAAGCTACTGGAATAGGAAGGTGTATTACAATGAGGTATCGAAATAGCAAATTGATGCACACGACTAGACAAACGAGTCAAACGAGCTGAAACAAAAGAAGCAGGGAATAGATCACAAAATTCCGAAGAAAACATGCCATACTAGTACTCATAAAAAGACTGAGACTAGCAACATCACATCTGTAAAATATATGGTGCAGAGACGAAGAAAGGGTGGGGCCAATTAAATTACAGATACGTTTCTGCACCTTATCAAGAACCCTCAAATGGGACAGAGACTCACCAGCATAAATATGACAACAGTACTTCATATATGGTCTGATAGTAGATTTGTAGAGATAGAGAAGAGTGTGAGAAAGTGTTTGGGAGATAGAGAGAACTGACTTTGAAGAATATTTAGCTGACAATTATTTTTACGTCAAGACAGAGAATAGTTATTGTTAAAAAAAATTAAATTGCTACAATTTTATATAAATAAATTAAAAAGATATATTCGTTTTATTTACGAATATTTAGCTGACGATGATAATTTTTTATAATAGTATTGACCATGAGATACATTTATTATTTCAATTATTATTAAGACCAGTAAATTATCAAGATTGATGTAGAAAACACCGTGGAATTTCTACGGGGTGACGCTAATAATTACTAAATCGTCGAAAATCTCTTGGAAATAAAGCTAAAGAAATGTTACCTTTGACATTTTCCTAATGTTTAAGAGTTTTTTTCAGAAAGGAATTTCTATTTTTTATCATACTAATGAGTTACCACTTACCAAGGTAAATGACCACAGGAGGATAATAGTTCATGAGATTGTCAGATGGATGATGAACAATACTATAAGAGGATTGGAAACGAAGGGTGTTATAGACAGTATTTGATTATTTAATAGGGCGGCTCGACAAGTGTTTGTTGGCATTGGACTAAAAATCAATCATGCCGCAGTTATCTGGGACGTTCTTGGAAAGCAACTCTATTCGTGCAAGCTCCGTTTGGTTTTAGGTACACGGAGGAAGAAAAGAAAAGTTATTGGCAGTGGTTGTAGGAAAACGATGTTTTGCTTTGAAGTTATTGGAGCGAAGTCGAACACCAACTATGAAAATAGCAGCAGAGTAAAGAAAGACGTCTTCTGTGAGAAAGGGGCTATAAGGAATAGCATCTCCCAATAGATTGAGAAATCGATTTCGTACTCTGTCAAGGCAAGAAAGAGTGGTATCAGTTGCACCCTTATATATGGTAGCAATACTCCATCTTAAGGCATGTCTTACTATTATACGGGTGGAGCATTGCGCAGGAGTCAAGAACTTTCTGGAGCGGTAGAATGATCCAACCATTTTTCCTGCGATCTTAGCAACAGATTTGATCTAAGTCTTCTATTTCAGGTCTGGAATAAAAATCAGTCGTAGGAGCTTATCAATTTAAGTGGCTTCTTTAAGGGGAAGTCCATTCATTTCAACTGGGTCAGAACGAGAATCTGAGCGTTGGTTGTGATAGTAGAAAAGTTTGGTGTTCGAGGTGTTGAAGGTAACAAGAGATAATCTAAATTAATAAAAATACGTTGAATCAGTAATCATAAACATGTGTGTGTGTGTGTGTGTGTGTGTGTGTGTGTGTGTGTGTGTGCGTACGCGCGTATCTCCATCCGATCACTATTGAATATGGCGAATTGGACGCGAAGAGATACATAGGGGAATAAGGAGAAGTATGTTAAACGCAAAAATCTCATATTGTGAAGGCTGTGAGTTCAATCCCTACACACGGCAGTATATTGTAATTTTCTCTTGTTCGGGCATAGAAAACAGTACATCTCACTAAAAAATATCCGAGACGAAAAAGGTGATGTAAATTGTTCATTGTTTGAATGTAAACTAATGTTATCTAATTGAATAAATGCGAACGTTTTTGGTTTCATTTATCACACCAATATTATTAGCAAAACGGCTTTCTGTTATTTAAATCAATAGTACAACATAGTATTTTTTTAAATACTGTATATATAGTAAGGACCACAGGCCCAAATACAGCCTTATTTTCATAACTAATTTAAACAGTTTATAATAAATTAACGTGTAGTGCTTTTCATTTGTAATTTTATAGTGCTATTTTAGTATATAAATATACATATATATATATATGTGTGTATACATATATATATATATACATATATATACATATACATATATATATATATATATATATATATATATATATATATATATATATATAAACATATTTCACCACAAACAAGGCAGGCTGCCACTGAGAATTAGGGTGTAGGTTTTGGGTGTCATCCTAAATTTTGAGCAGTATAGCGAAATGTCTGTTTACATTAGTTTTAAAACTCTGCACGTCGGTAAGTCGTGGAAACAGTGAGCAGGGAGGGAGTTCCAGAGGCCGGTAGCACGAGACAAGAAGCTATTGGAGTAGAAGGCTCTCCGGCAGCTGGGGACCTCTACAGTGAATGGATGGCATTTAGCTAATTTTCGTGTTGGTCTAATGTATTTACGTCAAGGTGTCACCAGAGTAGCCAGTTCATCGGATCACAATTAATTAAAGTATTTGTAAGACAAGCACAAAAATGCAACATTGCGGCCATGGGACAGGGACTGGAGGTTGGTGGATTCTGATGGACCTATTAAATTCTTGACTCTTTTTTAGACCTTACTAAGAGGGAGAGACTAATGGCTGATGCATCAGCCCAGATGAAGCAACAATACTCCATGCATAGGCGGATGGTGGCTTTGTAGAGATACAAGATAATGTCAGGTGTTATGAGTTTATTGGCACAGTAGAGGGAGCATACGTTCTTTGCTGCAGCCTTGGCAATGTCTTCAATGTATTTGTTCCAATTCATGTTACCTGTGAAGGTTAGGTTAGGCCGACGAGATTGAATGTTACACTCTCAGGTAGGGTGTTATTTGCCATGACAATCGGTGGTTGGTGAGGTTTCTTGTAGTTATTGAAGTTATATATATATATATATATATATATATATATATATATATATATATATATATATATATACTCAGGCGTTGTTTGGGATTAACACATAAGAAAAAGAAGATATATGTCTATATATATATATATATATACATATATATATATATATATACATATATATATATATATATATATATATATATATATATATATATATATATATATATAGTTTTGTCGATATTAACAATAATTTATTTAAGTGATTTAATAAAATAGGGATAAATTACCACAACATTTCTTAAAATATTATGTTCATTAATTATCAAGGGAGGTAATTTTAATGTAAACGTTTAGTTTTTTTAAATTGTAATAAATGTATTTTTAAAATATGCGATGTGAATGCACATTAAAAATACTTAGAACAATATTAATATCTGCCGGATGGCCGGTAGTGTTTTGCTTGTACTTATATAAAACTGTTAATAATTGATTGCCTGATTTTTGTTTCTTTCGAAAATTGACACATTGATATCATATATTACGTAAGGGTACTCTTATTCGAATATACCAGGAAGTACGCGTGCATTTTTATTTTAAATACATCTTAAAAAATAGCATAGTTTTTTGGATTTTTTTCTTCGATGGTATAAACCCTGAGGGGTTGAATCATGATAGAAGTAGAAGAGCACGCCAAGTTCTAAAAAAATATTAAATAAATCATATTTTCATTTAAATAGCACGTTGTGTTGATTTTCAAAAGTATTTCACTTAAATACATTTTTATGCGTGCCTCAAAGATGTTGTCAATCTCCTTATCCCAAAAGCGCCAATCTGCGCATAACATTGACTGGACTTCTACTTATCCTAACGTCTTGTAGAACTTTATGTGCTCTTCTACTTCTATCGTGATTCGATCCCTCAGGGTTAATACCATCAAAATGAGGAAGAAGAAAATTATAAACAAAACTATAAGACAGTCCCGCCTGACAAAGTTGTTCTACAACGAAAGTTTGCAAACAAATAATTAAATAGATGATATTTTCATTTAAATTGCACGATGTGTTGGTTTTCTAAAATATTTCACTTATATATATATATATATATATATATATATATATATATATATATATATATATATATATATAGGTCAATGTTTGTTTGTTTGTTATAGAAATCGATATGTTAACTGTCAGAATATTCAAATCTAAGTTTTATATATTCTATTGATTTTATCTGGAATCATTAGAGTTGAGTATCTGTTACTTCCGTAAAATGACTAAAATATATTAGAGCGCGAAGAATCGAAATGAATTTTGTAAAAATTGATTTTCTACGTTTTACAGTACAAAAATTAATTAAGAATATCTCAGTGAAGAATGTGTTAAAATCATTTGGCCTTATATAGAGATCCAGCGTCAGCAAGTTTTATTTTACGCCCGAAATTCTATTTTAAAGAGACGGTTATTCTTTACGTTTAATAGAGTTGTCGTTTTAAAATTACATTGCAATTTAAGATGAAGTAATAAAGTGAAAATATACCCATAAACAATTAATGTAATATCGATTGTTTTTAAAGAGAATATAATATTTTTTTCGCAATATTAGAAATGACAGTAGATTCAAATTTAAAACTAAGTTATAAATACAAAAACGTTCTTCATATTTGATGATGGGAAACAACATCTTGCCCATTTGCTCCGGCTGTATAACAACAAGCCGGTAAAGAGATAAAAAATACAAATCCGATGACATCAGGATATATTACACACCGAGGATGCCAGGTTTTGGCGAAATATCTATATCACTTTAAACTAACAACAACAAAAAATGCTAGTTTTAATAAAAAAAAAAAAAAAATCGGTTTCGATTTATTGTTTTTCTCTTTTTTATAAAAAAAATTGATATCGCATCTTAATGCTTCAAAAGGTATTTATTTTACCTATTCCTTCTTAAATTTAACAATAGATGCTTTAAAAAAAAATATGAACCTTTAACACTTATACAAATAACGTGCTGCATTCATGTTCTTCATATTTGATGATGGGAAACAACATCTTGCCCATTTGGCCCGGCTGTATAAAAACAAGCCGGTAAAGAGATAAAAAATACAAATCCGATGACATCAGGATATATTACACACCGAGGATGCCAGGTTTTGGCGAAATATCTGTATCACTTTAAACTAACAAAAAAAATGCTAGTTTTAATAAAAAAAAGAAAACAAAAATCGGTTTCGATTTATTGTTTTTCTCTTTTTTATAAAAAAAATTGACATCGCATCTTAATGCTTCAAAAGGTATTTATTTTACCTATTCCTTCTTATATATATATATATATATTTATATATATATATATATATATATGTGTGTGTGTGTGTGTGTGTATACATATATTTATATATATATGTATATATGTATATATATATATTTATATGTATAGAGAGATAGATAGATAGATAGATAGATAGATAGATAGATAGATAGATAGATAGATAGATAGATAGATAGATGTGTACTTGTGTATTCTCAACTTTTTCCATGTCATTTAGACATCTCGGTTCAACTTATCATGTTTTTGGTTTTCGTTTCTTCAACACTTTATAAAATATCTGTATAAATTAAACCATTTGTTCACTAAATAAATATGGTCCCTAATTCACTGTAGCCCCTTTATGTCTTAGTGAATTAAAGTTAAAAAAATTAAATTTGACAAGAGATGTTCTAAATGTACGCCTCGACGCTGACAGTATACGTTACTGATCGTCATTTTCTCTCCAATATCATGCTCAAATGAAATGGTTTAATTATGCCATGTTTCATAGAGTGCCGTGGCCTCTGAAGGACTTCCTCGAACGCTTGAAATCCATAGAACACAGAGTTCTTTATGTTAACACGGCCGGATAAAGACTTCAGTTAGAGGTTCATAACACCGTCAATATTAATAGTCATGCTATTCAAACGTTATTCTATTTTCGATAAACCCTGGAAAGAAAATAAGTATATTATTAACTAACTAAAGTACCTGTCTATTCCGGGGTTATCAACTTTCAGTTATTCACGTTTATGATGATGGCCGATAACGACGAGGAAATAAATGGAACGCTATAGCTAAAAATAAAACAATTGTCTTGTGTAAAATTTGAAGTTTCAAAACATGAATTCAAACATAAGCGATAATTTTAAAAAAAAGAGAGTAAACATTATCAATAGCGTTGGACATTATTTTAATCGGCCCCCAAAATTTATTTAGCTTTGACTATGTATTGTATGTAGATTTGTCACAATTATATAATTCTAGACAAGAAAATAGGAACACCCTCTCGCAGACAGCGATAGAGAAGGGGGTAACGCAGTAGCCTAGCAAAATATGCGACCGGGGGGGGGGGGGCATATCTTTGCAATTCCATCTTTATACTATAAACGTTACGGTGTTTTAGAGTCTGTTTGTTCGTACGCAAATATAAACGTGTGATTTGCAATTATTTTTTAAATACGTATTATAAATTAATTCGGTGATAAATCTGTAAGTAAAGCAATAAAAACAAACTGTAATCTATATACCATTAAAACGTTATGGTGCTTTTCGAGTGTTTCTGTTCCTACGCAAAAATAAACATGTCATTAGTTTGCAAAAAGAATAGGCAGAGTACACATTACTAATGCTGTCGTTTTTACGATGTCAATACCAGAGTTCAAATCTCACGTAAGTCTACAGGATTTTTTGAAAACAGGATACATGTTTTATAAATTTAAAGGAATTAATAAACAATAATAACATGAAAACATCACATAAATATTTTTAACCCTAACCCTTTTTATGATTATCCGCAAAGTAGACATAAACAGTATTCGCTATTAGTTTCGAATTATTTTTGCTTAAAAACATTGTTTTATGTTTTTTTCCAATAAAAACAATACGTAATTCATTGCAGTTACTTCTGAAGCAAATTTTAAGTCATGTATTTTTTCAACAAAACTTCACAAATGTTTTTCTTCGTACTAGCTATAAAGCGATAGAAGCTAGGAAAAGTTAAAACTTATATACCCGGGTACTGTACGAACACCGGTCATAAAACATGTATAACCTAGTATATTCTTTAAAAAGATGTTTCTTGTTTGAAAACAAACCAAAGTTTAACCTTTATCTTTATAAAGTCAAGTATGTAAATATGTTTATAATTTGCATGTACAGGATTAACCGCTAAAATAATTAAGAAATTATTATGAATTTTAGAACACAGCTGCTTGTCATAAGGTATACAAATGTAGACACTGTTTAGTTTAATTTAGTTCTACGTAAAAGGAAGTAAAAAGTGGTGACAGCTCTTCGTGAAACTTCAGATACTTCCGATTGTTTTGAAATTTTAACAATAGGTATTAAACATCAATTAATAAATAGTCTCCAATGTTCAATTTCTTTGGAGTCTTTTAAAGAGTTTTAGGGACTATAATATGAACACAACATCGCATTTAAAAGTTCAAAAATGTCAGATTGCCATTGAATTTGATCCGTATTTATTGGGCATCAAGTAAGCAAGATCACTGAATCAAATTTCCTCCTTAAGAGTCCTTTAGCTTAGGCCTTAAATATTAGGCATTTTCTAGAATTAGAATTATGCAGTGGATTTTGATGAAAAAAATTGGAATAAGGATTCAATACATAATTATTATATCTTGATTTTAATCTTTGAAAGGTGCAAAACTGTTCTGTTCGGGGAATTTATTTTAACCCTCCTAAGACAAGTATTCTTCTTCTTCTTCTTCTTCTTCTTCTAATGATAATAATAATACTAATACTACTACTACTACTACTACTAATAATAATAATAATAATAACAACAATAATAACAATGATGATGATGATGATGATGATGATGATGATGATGATGATGATGATGATGAGGAGGAGGAGGAGGAGGAGGAGGAGGTGGAGGATGATGAGGATGAGGATGATGATGATGATGGGTAGCAGTTGACATATTGGGAGATATAATGGACATACTTGAATATATTTTTGACAGACTTGATAGACAAATAAATATATAGTTACAGTCAGTATTTTTACACCTGGAAAAGTGTATATTTACTGAATTTCATATATTAGGAGAAATAATTGACAGACTGGGAAAATAGAGAGAGGATATGAGGAGAGACACTAACTGATTGATTGATTAATTGACTTATATATACATATATATATATAATTATTATATCTTGATTTTAATCTTCAAAAAAAGAACATGAAATCTGTGCAAAACGGTTCTGTTCGCGGAATTTATATTACCCGTCCTTGTACGGGTATTCTTCTAGTTAAAAATTATAATCAAAATAGTTTCAACATCATTTTAGTTTTTTATTAATCTTTTTTGTTCACATCTGATGATTTTATTTTTTTCAAACGATGCTTGTGCTCATATCTTAACGGTTTTAATGGATGTGCAGAGATTCCTGTTCGGAAGTGGGACCGTTCTGTAAATGAATTAATAGAGTCGCTAGAGACTTAGCCGCTCGGACCACCCAGGGTGTCGGTCCAGGGTGTCTTTGATGCGGGCCTTTTTTTGTCCAGAGATAGAATCAACTGTTTGATCAACAACGCGACTGGGATTAGAAACAGACGGTCATGGCGTGCATTCGCTAGAGTAGGTCATGGCAGCGTTTGGAACCTTTTTGCCTTCTTTTTGCTAGTTTTATTATTATTACTTTCCTTTTGACTACAAACTCGATTTCTATCTGGACAAAACCGATGAATGGAAAATTATATATATATATATATATATATATATATATATATATATATATATATATATATATATATATATATATTGAAATAAAATGTAATTAAATGATAAAATTCTAAGAATAAATATCAAAGGCATTTTTTGTCGTTTCTTATTTTAGCGTGTTCATTATAAACGAAAACAGTTGATGTATGCTTATATATGCACGCATCTCTATAAATATATATATATATATATATATATATATATATATATATATATATATATATATATATATATATATATATGTGTGTGTGTGTGTGTGTGTATGTACGAATGCTATGGTTGGGGCACTCTAATGGAAGAGAAGCATTGCGTACTTTCAGTTATAACTATCGTAAAAAATATATAATTAAATGAATAACTTCATTTGAATACAATATAATTTCTCTGAATGCAAATCGCAATTATTTTTGCTCATTCGGTACAGCACTGGGACTCTTGTTTCGAATCTCGCTTTGTTTAGCTACACTCTTTCGCCATAAAGACGATTAAACAGTGCCTGTAGATGACTATATATATATATACATAGTGTGATATTCGTCATGGATGGACATCGGGCTTCCACCTAAAGAAGAAGTTTCTAGGGAATAGCTGATGTATACCCTGGTCAGGTTAAATTACATACAGCGGTAGGTATTCCAATATGTTCATCCATCTAGTACGGGCTAGGCTCAACGTTGCTTAACTTTGATTATCTAACGATATACACGCACACCTACACACACACACACACACACACATATATATATATATATATATATATATATATATATATATGTATAATAATTTAATAATAAATATTTAAACATTATCTGCATACGTATCTTTTTCATCTTTATGGAATCATCACGCCAATCGCACGATTCGAACATCAGAACACAAGTTATATTAAACTCCAATTCTGAGCGCGTTAACCAACGAGGTTAACGCAAATGGCTACAGACAAGATGATAAATAAATCCTATATATGTCAAGGGAGTCTGACAGCTATACTCGACCGTTATAACAGTGTTCAACAGTGAGGAACATGCATTACTTGCAAATATGTACTCCCTCCGGTCGCATATACTTGCTAGCCTGGGAGGATGGTATCATTGTGAACGAATATATACTACACTAACTCCCAAAGGAGGAGGTAATGAGTGAGAGGGTGGTATCATGATAAACAAACACTACCGTCATCTCACCTAAAAAGATGAGTTAATGCCTGATGATAGAAGGTAATGCTAGTGAGGAATGTATCATTAAAACATAAAAATATACTACATTCACCCTTAAAGGAGAAGGTTAATCTTGTAATAATTTACCCCACCCACCCCAGAAAAGAAGGTGATAATGCCTGTGAAGATAGTATCACGATGATCAAGCATATACCACACTACCACCGAAAAGAAAGAGGTAATTCCTGGTAGGATTGTAATATTACAACATAACAGATACTACACCATCACCCCCCAAAATATAGGAGGTTATACATTGGAGGGCCCCTCTAATCAAAGGAGAACATAATGCCTGCGTTTATGGTATCATGGCCAAAGAAAAGGTACTACACTACCCCTCTCCAAAAAAGGAGAACATGGTCTTATTACAACAGAACAGATGCTACATTACCCCTCCACCAAAAGAGTATGTAATACCTGGGAAGATTACCCAACCCCTTTAAAAGGGAGGATGTATATACTGGGAAGACTGTCATGACAACATAAACGATACGAAACTACCCAACCCTTTTTAAAAGATAATACAATAATCGATCAAATTAGTTTTTTTCATTCAATTAAAAATGCCTAGTCATGAAAACATTATTTTTATGGTTTATTGGCCTTTTCGCTAAGATCAAAGTGTAGTATCTGTTCTCAGCATCCCGGCAACATCAGACGTTTCACTATCGACAAAATGTATAAGAAAATATAACAATGCACATTAAAAATGTATATTACAGAATAATTATTTATTAGAAACAGTTTAAGAAATAAATATGAAACTTATTTTCTCTCGAAAAATAAGATGTGTTTTTATAAGTAAAACGAATTAAATATATCGAAAAGTTAGTCTTTAAGAAAGCTAAACAAATTGTCTGACCGTTTGTAAAAGTAACTTCGCTCCCTACAAAGTCATCCATTCGCCTCTTCTTAAATAGATTGTACTTTCGCAATCACAGAATGCATTAGCAGGTTAGATAGCTAATATATATTTCACTAAAGAGCCGCATGTTAACCTATCTTATATTTTTATTCTCATCCTTTAACTTATTTTATTCTATGTATTCTAAGTGTTCATGCTTTCTATCTACGCGGTGGCGCAAAAATACCTGGCATAATACACAGGCGTGGGATGTGATTGACTCACGGATCTTGGCAGGTCATCCATCTATGAGAAGGAACATTCTGATATAAAATCTGCGCTACTGATTTCATATTCTTGGCACCGAACTACTGGAGGAATGAGGTATCCTTAATTCTGGTCGACAACGTTCCTAGAGCCGGAAACACGAACAAATTATTCGGTTGGCAAACTAAAAATTGCTTAAGGAGTAGATAGGTTCTGCCCATCGCCCGGAATTTGCACTTCTTTTTTTTTTGTCTAATAACCAAGCGCAGAAGTACCATCACAAAGACCCTTCAAAAACACCCAGTGCTTGCGATTGTTTCCTGGCTAAGACAATGAACGCCGTCTATGTCTCTCTATCTGGGCAACTTGGGGATAATTTCTTGTCACTTAGTCTCACATGACTACACTGGGCCACTCTTGTTCTGACAGGTTGTTGGTACAGGTTAGACAGTTTGTCTTTCTGTTGTTTCCGACTGGTAGTACCGGAGCCCTAACTCTTAAGTAGTGCTAAAAGCGGTTGCTCTACCAACAGTTGTATAATATTTGGGTGACTGTAGAGCCATGTCGCTCATGGAAATGAACCCTGCACTTATCTCCAATGGGTGTTCCAGAGGTCACAACCACATAGATAAAGACTCGGCTAATACTCTACTTGTGTGAGCTTACTGCCATCAAACAAACATCAACTTGGTCCAACAAATGATGTCCAAAGACTAAAATGTCACTACAAAAAAGCAACAATATCAAATCAGATGCCCACTTTAAAACAATACATTCGTCTCTTTTCTTGAGGCTTGCATTCACAAATATCCGAGTGCTTAGAACCAACATCGATGACGTAGGGTCCTTTCTCCTAGTAAACACCCTGGATATTCTAGCAGTAAGTGAAACTAACCTACACTCCTCATTCTCCTCTAACTGTGTTGGCATTACAGGATACTTCCCACTCTACCGTAAGGACTCTGACAAACATATGCACGGACGTGGAGTTTATATTCGGAACACCCTGCGAATGACTAATGAAGCTAGTCTAGAATCAGAAAATCAAACTTATCTGTGCTTTAGATTAACATTATAACACATCATTAGTTACTTATATTTCGTCTACCGTTCTCCTTCAACCCAGGACTGTACTCTGCTCGACTTTGTTTCTGATCGCATACATGCCACACTATCATCAGATCCGAGCACCCGATACATGTATTAGGTGATTTTAATGTCCACCGCACGATTGGCTTAGACACAGTTGGTAGAGCGCGCATAGTGTTTCCATTGCACACTTCCTTTTACAAGCTAACATATTTCCAACCCGCCTCCCAAATCATGAAGGCCAGCAAACCTCACTACTCGACCTATTCTTGACCACACTGCCCGAGGCTTGTACGGCAGATAACCTTGTGATAATGGTAAATAGCACCCTAGTCTTGACTGCAAGCCAAACAGCCATTAATTTAAATGACAAGATACTTCAAACAGGCAGATTACGAATCCATCAAAGATCATATCAGAAAAGACCTTTTGAATAAAATTTTTTCTCTCCTTGCTGATCCGTGCGTAAATGAGGTAACTGAATGGCTCAAAGCAGGCACTGAAACATATGTCTTCACACGGAAATTCTAAAGCAAGTCCCACCACCAATGGTTCACTTCAACTTGTGCAGCTGCTATTGCTCAGAGGCAACAAACATTCCGCCAATTCAACCGCCGTAAGTCAACTACAAATAGACAGGACTTTATAGCATCAATAAATCATTGTAAGAGTGTAATAGCCGCAGCTAAGAGAAGGTATGCCCAGATAACCATAGCATTCATTGGGTCACAAAAATTAGTAACTCGAAATAATATTGAGGATTATAATAGGCAATCAACAATCCAACCAGCATGATGCCGTTTGCACGGCAAATGATAAAGCTAAACTACTATCCCAGCAGTTCGCCTTGAACTCAACTTTCGACTTCACAAACTACTTCTTTCCCAAATTACACGTTGCGGACGGAAGCCACACTTGATGCCCTGCGTATCATCCATTTCTATGTCCGGGATATAATAATAAAAACTTGACACCTCCAAAGCATGCATGGAAGCCAGATCTAATCCATGTTATAGTAAAACTGTTGAGCTGGACCCTGTTTTCTCCAAACTATGCAGCAAATTCCTTACCGAATCGTGTTTTTCTGATATCTGGATAATTCCCTCTGTGATACAAGTGTTCAGGAATTCTGGTGAAAGAACTGGCCCTCAGAATGATTGCCTCATCAGTCTCCTCCCATTTTTCGCAAAACTCTTTGAATCTTAAATAAATCTAGCGATAGTTCGCCACCTCATTAATGCTATACTTTTTCCTGACATTCAGTATGGATTTAGGCGAGGACGTTCTACTGTGGATATCCTAACGGTCATCTCTGAACACATACAATACACTGACCAGGAGAAGCTAGGCCGGTAGAACTTTGATATATCTAAATCTTTTGACAACGTCTGGCTTGAAGGTCTTCTCATGAAAATTAATTCGTATAGTATTACTGGACGGATAAATATATAGAAACACGTGTCCATGGATTACTTTTATGTACGTATAAAATTAAATATATATATATATATATATATATATATATATTTAATTTTATACGTACATAAAAGTAATCCATGGACACGTGTTTCTGGCCCACAGCCGTCATCAGCATGGCTAACTTAGACAGAAATCGAACCTTCGATATTGATGTCTATAGTCCAGCGTTCTACCACTGGACCAAGACGCTCTGTCTAGAAATATGTACGATTTTTATCACCTAAAACATTATTTTTATAAACGACTTTGTTGATGAAATTGTGGAAAAAAATGTGTATATTTGCGAATGACATTCTATTCTCGACACGGGGGTAAAAAGAAGGTGCTCATATCCAAGGCAATAACTGAATATTTAGAAAATGAGTTCTAATCTTTAGTTGAATGGGATCATAAATAGCTTTAACATTTAATGCTATCAAAACAAAGCTTCTATTCTTTTAACAAGTATAAGGAACCACTTCAACCACTGATTGCCATAGCTAATAGCTATCTTTCCCGAGAGTCAAACATTCAAACTCCTCGGCCTAACATTCACAGATAACATTAATTGGAGCAAATACATACACATACTGCCAAGGCTGCTGCATGGAAAGTGGACTCTTTCAACCATGCTAGAAAACTTCTCACACCTGAAAGTATCCTATATCTCTACAAGCTATCACTTGCCCATGCATGGAGTATAGTTGTAACATCTGGGCTGGTGCATCATCAACTCGTCTCTCCCTGTTAGACAGGTTCCAAAAAACAAGTTCACCTCTAATAAGTCCCATACTGTCCACCAAGTTCCAGCCCCTGTCCCATCGCCGCAATGTTGCATACCTCTACTTGTTTTACAAATACTTCAACTCGACAATCAGCCTTCTATTCTTATAGTTTATTTCCTCGAACTGCTAGTTTTTTTTTAGAATTCTCACCGTGCTCCCTGTTACTCTGACTGTAAGGACACGCATTAATTTAAATGTAATGTGAACAAACATCTCGCCGCACAACTCCTCTCTTAGGGTGCTACCTGAAGATCTGGCTTCCAATTCTTAGTATTCCCTTACGTCTCAGTGGCAATGTGCCGTGTTTGGGGTGAATAAAATTAAAGAAAAAAGAATACCTAAATCTGTTTGTGAGTGGATGCAGATTACTATATATATATATACGGTATTTAAAAATCATGTATGACAGAATTGCATTAGCATAACCTGTTTTGATGTAAATATAGTTAGGATAGATGAAAAATGAATATATATATATATATATATATATATATATATATATATATATATATATATATATATATTAACATAGTTCACCCCAAACAAGGCAGGCCGTCACTGTAGACTAAGGGGTTACTTTATAAAAGGGTGAAAGTTTGGGGAAGCTCACCCTAAATTGGGAGCTGCGCAGCGAGATATCTGTTTACATTAGTTTTAAAGTTATGCATGTCAGTACCGTCGGGAAAACTGGGAGCAGGAAGGGAGTTCCAGAGTTCAGCAGCACGAGGAAATAAGCTTTTGGAGTAAAAAGCTCTTCGGCATCTGGGGACCTCAATAGTGATGGGGTTTGGCAGATTGTCGGGTTGGTCAAGTGAATTTACGTCGTAGGGGTACCAGAGCAGCAAGCTCATCAGAGCATAATCCATTGAAGTACTATATATAGGGGGATGATGTTTTCCAATTAGCGTTTAAACAATATTATTCTTCCGTAAAACTAATAGTTTTCCTGTTATCATTATTGTAAAAACAATATGAATAAATTTGTTCATTTAAATACGTGATAATTTTTTTAAAGTTTACTCAGTCGGTAAGCACTGAATGTCCTCCATTGGGGTCCCGATTTCAAAATCCTTACACATAGCCACACTGATAAGTCGTAAAGACGACGAAACATGTCGCTTTTGATAACTATATATATATATATATATATATGGTATAGGATACCCGTCCTAAGCAATGCATATAGCATTAGTTTCAAATGTTAATGTTCTTTTTTGGGGGGGGAGGGTTGTACTGTTTCGGTGCACCCTCTTGATGGTAAAATTTACAACAATAAGTATGTACTCACGTTACTTATCCTTATGTTTAGAATACATATTCCATAATTCATAATTATAAGTGCAATAGTTTAGTATTTTACCAAACACGTAATATTATTGACGTTCACGTGCGCGCACCGATTCTTCTATAAAAAGTATTACTTAACATAAGTCATGTGTTGATGTAGAGCAATTCTGTTACCTATTAATTAGTTCATATCTAACTTATTTTAAAAGTGTTTCAATGGCGAGTTTGGGTGGGCGCATCCCATAAATGGTAAAGTTTACAAAAATAATGTACCCATGTAAAAAGTGAAGTTACTGCATTTCATGCGTTATTTAAAAAATTCTTATTAGTTTAAGATTTTTTTTTTTTTTTTGATTATATGATATTTGTTGTTACTTGGCAATTATTTTTATTCTGCAGTTGTTTATAACAGACATTATGACAGGTTAGTTTGCCCATATAACTATTTTTATTGGGTTAATTTGGGCGTAAAGCAGGTATTCATTTATGCGTGTACATTTAGGTATACTTTCTTGTTTCTTATTTAATAAGTTAATTTAGTTTTTGAAGTTTATAATTTGGTATTTTCCCCACCGTAATGTACATCTTTTACTATTCATTTACACATTAAATTATGTTATTATTAATCGAATATTTATTGCAATCAAAAGTGACAAAAAAGACAAATCAAACGAAAATTAAAAAATATTAATATATTATATAATTTTTTGTAGATTCATTTCAATTCATTTCGGTTTCTTATCTATCTATCTTTTGAATTTAATTTCGTAAAAATCAACCAGAATGTTACAATGGCAGGGATTGAGACGATATTTATATAATGTACAAATGTGGCTAGATAATTTGTTTTTAAATATCCTTTTCAATAATAATAATAAAAAAAAACTGTTATTAATCACTCTTTTTTTCCCCGCTTTGGTTTTGTGTCTTAGTTCGTTTAAATCTTTCATTTGAATTTCTTTCATTATTTTACTGGCCTATCAGAACGAAGAATTTATTTCGCCGTACTGGTATGACGTCATATCCGTCAGACGGTGAATTAAGGCTGTTAATATATACACATCATTGTGATAAATATTTCGGCAGCTGACTAAAAAGTGCAGAGAGATACAATCAACTGAAATTACGACATAACAATAAAACAGAGTGTAATTAATTCATCACTGTTTCTCTTCCCACTTTGATTACCTCCCTTCGCTCACTAGTAAAAAGTTTAAATTTACTATTTGAACTTTCCTCATTATTTTATAACGATTTTTAAAATGTTATTTTACCCAAGTAACATAACATAACTTCTGTTTCTCTGTGAACTGAAGCCGTTAATATATAACCGTAATTGCGATACAGGATTCAGCAGCGCGTTAAACAGTGGAACGAGTCGCATCTATGTATCTGTTTTACAGGTACTTCCACGGAATGTGCTCGGATGAATTCGCTGCACTTGTCCCACCCAAACGTAAATACTCTCGACCCACACGACTATCAGAAAAATCGTACCCTTCACTGTAGAGGGTGCTAGATGCCGAAACATGTTCTACTCTGATAGCTTGCTTTTGGAATTTGCTCCCTGCTCTCTATTTTCCCGACCATACAATCATGCATAAATTTAAATGTAATGTAAACAAACATTTTGCTGCCCAGCTCTCCACCAAAGCTGCCTCCCCATGAATCTGACTTCTATCCCTTTAGTACATAACAGCAAAGAGAGAGATAAGAGGTGCGTGTGTGTGAGAGAGAGAAAGAGAGTCGTTAATTAATCTCTTTCAATCACTCTCCCACTTTAAGAACGAGCTGATGAACTTTTACTATTAAACATAGGTGGAGAGACAGATGCACCATAAGTATAGTATAGATTATATATACATTATTTGAAAACTCGATAGAAATATCTTCAGGAACCTGCTGATTCCACACATGCGCTTAGTGTTGCTCTTGTATCAAGCGTTCAACATTGATGATCAAATATACACATAACCACACACAAATTAACACACAGACAACGTTACTTTATTCATAAAGACAAGCTGGATGTGTGTAATTGTCACAGCATTCAAAATTATCTGAATTAAACTACTAAAGTTCGTTTAGTACTTTATTCACATAAGACGGAAAAGTGGTGCACGTGCAGGATAGCGCACTGCGGATTTAACGAGATTCCTGAGTTTTGACGATAAATTCCGGACTTGGATGGGAAAGGCAGACGATAAATTGGTCGATACAAATGTACGTACCATGCCAATGCCTTTTCGCCCCACGTTCGAGCACCGCCAGAAACGATGCCCAAATGAACCCCGAGCGCACTATTATACCATGCGTAACAGAAACTGGAGAAGGAACGCAGATCGTGTCAACCTCCACTTTACTTGTAATAACTTTTACAAAAAATGTCTTCTTTCGTCAAAGAAAAGACCGAACTAATAATGACTACACATTTTTTTTAACTTACAAAATGTCCATTAACCTAAATAAAAACTAATTCTAAACAAACCTAAATAAAAAAATAACCGAACACGGAAAACAATTAAAAACATTGCTCACTTTTTAGGCAATCAAAAAAAAAAACAGAATTTTTGTTAAATTAATTGTTTGCGGTCTGTTCGAGTATTTACGTCAAAACTCGGGAATCTCCGTAAGTACTGGATTTCTTTGGTGCACAGAATCAAATTGACAAACGAAATAGGCGAGATTTTCCCAAAGGTACGGTAATCTCAGAAATTAATATTAATGTTTATCTTTTATCCCTGAAATAAATGTGAGTTATAAATTATAAAAAAAATGAAAATCTGTTTTATATTATTCAGAAAACTGTTGATGGGACAACGTTGCATGTTTTAAATATGTCAACAGGGGGGAGGATCATTAATTGATTTTAAATTGTTAACAATATCTGCTCGCGTTTTTTAGTGTCAACTTCTCCCACTTTCCCCTCCTCCCAATTTCACTGTCCTCCACTTCATACCAAGTCCCATATTCTAACAATAAAAAAACGTTACACAAGAGGAAGAAACAGTCGAAGTTACAAGCTTAATAATATTGGAATATATTGTATCCTGTCCCAAAGAAAAGAACCGTTCAGCTTTGTTGCCTCATCGTCCGTTATTCAGACTCATATGTTTCTAATTAGGACGACAGCAATTGTTTTGCACTGTTCTTATTGTTGGTTGTTTTGTTTGTTTACCGGATTCTTCCGTTCCTTCTCCCCCATAATTCGTCATTATTCAATCCTGGCAGACATTATGTACCGCTGGCTTTTATTTTCCCCGATCCATGGTTGAATTGACACATTCGTGGAAGACTTAAATCTCACACGCAAACCCGTTTACCTCGTTCTATGTAATAATATTGTTGTATATCACGGCAGTCGTATAGTGGCTCTGTTTTGGGATTCGACTTCTTCGATGGGGTTCTTTTAATCGCAAAGCCGATACCTCCCCAAGTAAACAACATAGAATCGCCTGTGAAGTACACAGAAACCTGAAACGCCAAGAGGTGTAATGTACTGTAATTTTTAATATAAAATAATGAGATGCAGTGAAGCTGATTCGAACTCTCAACCTCTGGATTACAAATGATTCGTCATTTCGAGCTCTATATAATGGGGATGATTCGTCTGTCTGACAGTTGAATTCCGAACGCCAAGTTGGTGCCAAAAAAAACGTTGGAACTATACATCCTCGACTCCTCAATAATTAGTCCGACGGAGGTAATCCATTGTGATTGATGGTGGCCTTTCTTTGGTCGTGCTGAGGTATGGTTTTGGGTAGTGATAGGAAGTCAACCCTCACAGTTCTTACCTCCCCTCTTTAGGATGGCGTTAGTTTATTGCTAAAATCCCGAAGTGCCCCGACCGGGGAATACCGACGGGGATGACAAGGCATTTTTGCAGAGCTAGAGTGTGGTACCTCTTGTGCGATGGCCTATCAAATCCCACTTTCCGACCTTGTGTCACATCTTGCCGCGGTGGGATAGAGATAAATAATCGGTCCGACGGAGGGTGCGCCACTGTGGCATCAGCTGGTCCTGTTCTGCCGGACTAAAGTATTGTTCTGATCAGTCCTAGGAGACCGCTAGACTTTACCTTCTCTATTTAAAAAGAGGTTACTTTATCGCCAACTTGCATTTTTGCGGGGCAAGAGTGTACCGCCTCTTGTGCGTTGGCCATCAATCTTGATCTTGTGTTACATCTTTCCGCGGTGAGAGGGAGGTAAATACAGTTGCATTCGGAATGTCTCTAGCCTCCACATCATTTTGTTCTAGAGTTATTCTTGATAGCAGGTGTTTGACGCGGTATCGTTCGGAGACGTGCAGCTTTAGGTCCGTTGGGCCATTATGTTTTGGGCCTTTTAAATTATCGTGGAAATCAGAATACGAGCTGTGTCCTGTTCAAACGTTTACACAACAGCTCTTCTTTGAATAATACTGATGATGATGATGGCTATTTCGCGTGAAACCTGTTGCGCTGAACTTATATTTCTCTGGTTTCTTTTTATTTCAATAAATTACGATACGAGGGAGAAGAGAGGGACAATGACAGTTTGCTTGAACTACTCATTTAAGACTCTATTTTATACGTTCTACTCGACACACTTCCAGTCGATTTCTCACTTTTAAAATCGCCCTTTTCTTCGCTGATGACGTCACTACTTACGGGAGTCCCACTTCTGCTTTCTTCCGTTCATACACTTATCAAATCTGACCATTTGACCTCAACAGACAATCACTTGTTACTGTTATTCTTAAACAATATTAAAGTCATTCCTAATTTATGAACATTACTCTTTGTGTGAGCAATATTTAAAAATGGACTATTGAGATTAATTTCTGACAATATATTATGAAGCACGCTGCTTTTTCTGTTTCCATGAGTAATACCCTTAAATAAACGGTTATTTAAATCCACGGGAATAAACATAGAAAAATTACAAAGAGACACATTTTCAGAATGAATATTGAAAATTTGTATGATTTGGATTATTCGGACTGTCATTCTAATATTGGATGTTATTCTCAAAATGTGTTGAGCGATGTAACCTCCGACATCTTGTTGAACTTTAAAATCTTCATGATGAACTCTGAAATCTGTACAGAATTTCTAACTGAACCCTTTGTTTAATCCACGGTGGTAGCTTGTTTTCGTTTCTTCAGTCAATGCCGCGTAGAAGTCTTAAGTATATTTTATAATAGCCTTTGTTTCGACTGTAGTAAGAATTAAACCCTAAACATTCAGAAGAACTGATTATTACTAAGCACTTCATCCATTGCGCCACGTGTTCATCATGTGATTTTTCTATTTTTATTCCGGTCGAACGGGTTCAAACGTGTCTGTCGTTATAGGAGGCATAACGACTGAGTCGATATTTTCTGGTGGTGTCATTGGTCGTGGTTCTTAGACCCACGATCAATCAGGACCGGAAGTTAGCCGTGCAGTAATGCGCATGCGTGCGTCTTTAATAAAGATTCATATACAGCATGGATTATTCATTCACTTGGAAATCATATTTAAATTGTTCCTGTTATATTAACGTTATTCACTACCAAGAAAATGGCTACTCTCCTGAGTATTATTCATTCACTTGGAAATCATTGTTACCCTGTTAATTTTTTCAATCGTATTTTCTTTTTTAAGCGAAATACATTTTTTAAATCCATCATGGCGTTCAAAGCATTGCATTATATTATGACGGTCACGATTAAAGTTCGAATTTCAAGTTTTAAAAAAATAAATTAGAATTTTATTTCGAGATAGAATATACAATTTTAGACTAATTTATAAGTTTCATTTAAATCCCCTTACCAAAAAAACAACCGCTTTTGTTTATAACAAATATTTACTATATTGTATAAAAACTTCGAAGAAAAAACACACGTTTTAATATATTTCAATGAATGTACTATTAATTAATTGAATTATTGATTTTGTGTTACTTTAATGAATTCGTAATTTTTCATGTTTGATTTATTTTTAAGTTAAAAAAAACATTTATTATAACATTGTAATAAAATATAGTTGTATTATTATTATGTTCGTTTTATATCATTGTCAATTATTAAGAAAAGATCATTGTCAATTTCAGAAACTATATTTTATTACAATCTGTTGGCCAAAATGTTACTTTATTGAAAATAAACTTTATTGTTTTTCTTTCAGAAACTATATTTTATTAAATAAATGAAAAATATTAATACGGAACTCAGGGTTTTTTTTTCGTAATATACGAGAACTATATTTTAAAAGCTATTTTTTAGTATTAACATCTACAATTCTTTATTTTCATAAAACATACATTCAGGCACTTTTTTAGTACCCTGTGATATAACTGTGTTGTTTTGTTAAAAAAAATGAAAAAACATTTATTTGGTGGGGGGGGGGATTAGAGCAACTTATATTATTCAGCTAAAACTAATTATAATGAAATGTTAATATAAATAATAAACCTCTCTGTCAAGGGGATTTGTATTATTGTGTTTATAAACTAAGAGATATTCTCATACTAGTATTTTCATTCGATGTAGACCAGGTTGTCATAACAATCAACAAAAACTTTTTAAATAATCCGGAAAGAATTAACTAATTTAAAGAATGAATATTAAAGCAGACAAATTATTTTTCAAAGAAAGATTTTTATGTTTTAAAAATTAAATATTTAACACCATTTTATTATTGAGTATTAATTTAATGTTTGATGTCTAGCCTACGCCAATTATACGAAATAATACGTTTGCACAAAGATTTCTAATGAAGTAATACGTTAATTAAATGCAGTGATCGTTAATTAATAGGCACTGAAAGTGTCATTAAAATTGGTTAATTTCCTAAATTTTGGTAAATTCTTAAGTGAAAAATTCTCATAGTCTGATTGTTCGACAGATCTCGTTTGTTACTTTAGAGCATGACGTCATTTTCCAGTGAACAGGCCTGCTATAACGACGGCCACAGTTCAAATCACCGTTTATTTAAGGGTGCTTTCCGTGCACACGTAGTGTAAGCAAAACAAACAGCGTCATACACAATAAATTAAATATGTAAAACTTCTTCAAAAAAGTCGAATATGTAGACATCTTAAAAGGCAATTTCTCAGGCTTAAATTATTTCAGTTTTATTTGTTTGTTTAGTGCTTTGTACCTTATGTGAGGGCAGATAAAACGTACGGCTATACTGAGTGTTCAAGACAAATTTTACTTTTTTATATTCTTTTTTTTCAGCACCATTTAATGTATATTATAGAAGCAAGGTTTAATAAATATCTGTTTCTGTATACTATTGAGGGGTTTTAAAGCCTGATAGCATGAGCGATTGGAAAGCATTAGAAAATTTAGCTGCAGCTCGGTGCTCCGTGAATACCTTAAAAACCGTGAGATATAAGCAAGAGAATTGCGACGGAGATATGGAAACGGTGGCTCATAGCAAGCGTTCTGAATGCGTCCACAAAACAAAACTCGTCGGGAAATTGCAAATGGTTGCTGTAAGATGGAGGCCAAGCAAGGCTATGCGAACCTTGGCGAGAGAGATGGGTGTCGGAGTAGCAATTATGAAGATAGCACTGAACATGGACCTTCGCTGCACCTCATAAAAAAGTCCCATGCGCCAACTGAACTTTACGTTGAGTTCTAAATGGTTAGAAAAAAATTTTGAAAAGTAAAATTACGTTACTACGTCCCCGGCAACGCCTCGTAAGTACATCGAGTTTTAAATATTTAAAACGTGTTTATAGTACATTACAAACACTGCAAAGACAATTTTACATTGATGGAAGAGAAGAGAATAACATTCTATTCTACATGAAAAGAAAGCTTACAGTATATTATATATATAAAAACATATATGTATCCTATATATGTATATTATATATGCATATTAGATATATTATATACGTATACACATTATATATATATATATATATATATATATTATATATGTATATATATTATATATATATGTATATCATATATATATTATTTATATATTATATATGTATATAATATATTATATATATGTATCATATATGTATATTACATATGTATATTATATATATACACACATATATATATTATATATATATATATATATATATATATATATATATATATATATATACTGTAAACTTGCTTATGTACAGGCTCAACATGAAACATGCCATCACGACTGTGAAAATGTTCGGCATGAAATTATACAAGCATGTTTGTAAGGAATTCGATTAATGACTTGACAGGACAATAGATTCGCACTGAGAATATGGAGTGACAAAAGACTTGCGCGATCTCTAACCGTACTTCTCCTGAACCGGCAAAAAAAAATTCAGGACGACCGGAAAAAAAGTTGGAACAATTAGAGAAAAACCTGCGATATTTCGAAGATTTCCCTCTTCCTGACTAGTTGCGCAACCAAGGTTTGAGAATCTAATCTACCCTTTTATTTAATCCATAGTTTGTGAGGAAAATATCGATCTACATTTTCCCTAAGTGTATTAGTGAAAGTGATGCAGAAGCTGCGACTGAACTCGAACTCGCCACGCCGATTACACAGTCGCCGTATGTAACAACTGCACCACGTCACTTATTAGAAATAACACTTTAAATTATCCATGTTGATTCGATCTCTCTGAAACACTAGACACCGTGAGTCTAGGCATAAAATATAAAATATAAATTTAAATGACACATTTGGTAATAAATAGAACCTCGGTTTTCGAACATAATTCGTTTACAAAAGCTGGGCTAAAATCGAATTGTTAAAAAAAAACATGATTATTTAACTGCATGGACCAGGATTTGGCACTCTCAGTTGTCTAAATACAAAAGCAGAATGCTTTTAAAAGCCCAGACACAATTTTATTCTTATCTATAGACTAGTTTTAGGTATTGAATGGGTTAATATATGAGATTATTAAGCATCAGTTATATCATTGTTTTTATTACTAACTATAGTGTATAATAGAATACCCTATTTTGTAAACAAATGTATTTTGTGAACTTTTTATGAATTAAAATTATTTTAGACCATCTTACTAAACATGTTATATTCTTTTTTATTTTAGCAGGTATTTAAAAATATAGATCGTAAGAAAGAAGCCAGATTAAAAAAATAAAACTCCAGATGTATTTAAAAAAAACAGATCTGGATTTAAAAACACAAGAGTAGAAAACCTGCACAGAACTGTTAACGTTTAATCAGTGAGTTTCCTTCGGTTGCCGTCAACCTGGTTAGGAAATCGAAATGTTAGAAAACCAAGACATTTTCGGCTTGAATTTGGTGTTGGAAATCCGAATTGTTTCTGTTCCGAGACGTTCATGAACCGAGGTATGACTATCGTGAACAACATTGCAAATAATCAGTGAATGACGACATGAATAAACAAGAAGAAGGGACGAAACGAAAACAGTAAGAAAAAGAGTAAGTATACGTATATTCTATTGTTAGTGTGCCCATACAATTATTAGTAAATTTAGTACATGTGATCCCCCCCCTAAAACAGCCTCCCAGGGAATAATTACATTCAAAATCCTTTCTGAAATCCACCCATATTGGGTGCAGATAAACTTCAATATATACATTACTTTTCAACCAAGTTTCAATCGTGAATGCCCAACTGCCTTTGTTTCATCGTAGTTCAATGATAAGCCCACTTTGATATGGCGTGTAAAACATACCCATCTCTTGCCACTGTCTTGACTTAGGCTTTTATTGCCATCTTTAGTTTAGGAATACTCGAGGGATTGTTTCGATGGGCATTCCGTTTGAGATAACCCCATAAGTAAAACTCTCTGGGGAAGTTTAGGTTCGATGAGTGTGAAGCTAATTCAGGATCACACCTCATACTGATGAGACTATCAGCAAAGTTCCCCCGCATATAATTGTTGGGCGATTAATCAAATTCTTTTTAAGTACAGCTGAATTTAAATATGTAAAACATGATTATAGTACATTTCAAAAACTGCAAATACTATTTTAGATTGACGGAAGAGAATAGCATAAAATATTACTCTACATAAAAAAGGTCCGGTGAGTTTAACGCCATTTCAATTATAAGCCTACCTGGATACGGCGTCTAAAATTGTCAATATATTCTGAAAATCAGTGCACAAGTCGGGCATAGACGTAAGTTTATTTCTACGGAATATTGTTGGATTGCAGAAAAGAATGTGAATTTTATTAAAGAATGGATTGCATGAACAGTATCAAGAGCTTTTGGGTGAAATATTTAAAATAATCTGAACATATCGGGAATTATACCGTGACCTTCGTAAAGAGAATGCCTTTCTAGTGAGTCTCATTTTTTCTACTGACGTCACATGGTTGGTGATAGACGTCGGCTAAAAATACTTCGAAATACCTAAAATAATCCGCTATTTTCAAGGAAATTAATAGAGTTTTTCTAAAGTTTTGTCATGTTGACTCTCGTGATTGGGATCACAGTATTGAAAAAAAATAGAAGAAATGCTTACCGGAAGCACTGTAAATTATCTGTTAAATAATTTTTGTTTTAAGAAAAATGATAATATTATAAATAAAGAAACAAAAGAAAATTTCAAACATTCAACTAAATTCTCCTACAGACTTTTTTATAAGTTTGATTTTTTTTAAATTATTTTTGCACAAGTAACTTTATTGTTTGTTTGTATTAAAATTATTTGTTTGAATTTCATTTGTTCGATTTATTCATTTTTCGCATGCTTTCATTTTAAAGTAACTTATTTATCGTGTTTTTTTATTAAAAAAACTTATTTATCATTTGATTTCGTTTTAAATTGTTATATTGAAGAGGTTAGCTCTCCAAATAGCTGACAAATGTTATCGACTAGTTTTATCTGATTTGCCAATCGGTGACAGGGCAAATTAATCCACCGTTTTAATTTGTTTTATTTTTGCGGATTTTTTTTTTGTTTGCTTTAATTTTCATTTGGTAAATATTAATTAACAAATAGTAGAATAAAACTCTTTATTACAAATGTTGCCACTCAAACTTAGGGTTTTCTAAAAAATAAATAATAAAATCAAACTCTGTATATTAAAAATCATATTGAAATATATTTCAATTTGAACATTATCAATAATGACTATGAATAGAGAATATTGCCAAGAAAATTTTCTTTAAAATGCAATTTAATCCTCAAAAGAATAGAAAACAAATTATTTTTCAAATAAAAAAATTCAGACAGAAAATTAATACAGTGGATTAATTTACCCTGTCATCGTTTGGCAAATCGATAGAATTTGTCAACCATTTTGGGAGCTAACCTCTTCAATATAATCTTTGAAACCAACTTATCGTTTGTTTTAATTTTTTGTAATTATTGATCGTTTCTTTTCGTATTAAAATTATTTATCGTTTCTTTTGAATTTGTTTATTTAATTATTGTTTGTTTATTCTCTAAATTCATAATTGCAGTATGTGATTGTATGCTGTTTAAAAAAGTAAAACCACAACGTAACCAACAATTTTTTTATAAAACAATTTGGTTCATATTGTAACTTAAAAAATATAATCTTCATTGCATGACTTTGCATGTTTTAATTTTAATAACTTTCCATATTTTTTTTAGATTGTGAACAATCAAAATAAATGAATTTTATTCATGAAAATTCATGAAACAACGTTATGGTTATTTACTTTACGCAGCAACAATACCTAACTTAACTATTCGTTTTGAATTAATACATTTTTTAAATTAATATTGTATAAAGTTGAGTTTCAGTATAAATCCAATCGTTTCCTTTTCTTTCCTTTTCTTTTTTTAAATGCTATTTTAAAAATTTTCTAATGCTTTTTTAAAAAGCTGTAATTCATTAGAAACAGTCAGACTGTTCGATAGATCTCGATTGCTCGAACCTACTAGCATGACGTCACTTTCCAGTGAAGATACCTTACTTTTTTTTACAAAGGTCACGATTATACCAAAATTATCAAGAGAGTGGAGAATGAGATTAATAGAGAAATCGAAAAAGACAGAAAATGAAACATTTTGAAAAATCTTAACTTTAATGCTGAAACTGGAATGTGAAATATTTTTTTCAGCATTGTGTTCTTTTACAAAGATATCGATGAAGGTGGAATTACACACACTTGTTTCCTTCTTTCGGCATGTAAGGCGATAGTATGCCATTTTGTTTTTAAGAAAAATGTAACAAATACGACACATTGTGCATTCTACCAAAGATAAGGAACAATTTCAATTTGACTGTCATGGATTCTTCAAAGAGTTTATTTTATAAGCAGTACTTTAGATTCTTATCTACGCTACATGTTTCTTTGACATAGATTTCTGTGTGAAGAATGACAGAGTTAGTAATATATATATATATATATATATATATATATATATATATATATATATATATATATAAGCAACGCTGTCCTAGTACAAAGTGTATTGTTTGAAGAGCCGAAAACAAACAAGAACGTTTCTAAGTAAAAAATAGCCTGAATTGTATCACGAGTTAAGAGACTTTGCTAACTGGTATGATAAGACTTCAGGACGGCGTGAACCATGCTTAAGCAGGGAACACGTACTCAAACTTGGTTCATCCAAACAAATAAACTAGCGGTATGTATCAACCTCCTTTTAAATAGTGCAGAGTGCAATCTCTTCCTATCACATCTGATTTTGACTTTAAGCTGAGATTTAAAGTATGAAATGAGACTGTAATCACAAGGCAATTACCTCCATTTCCTATGTCTAAGTGGGAGGCCATCACTATTTGTCTAGCTACGGCATGGATCATGAGAAAAACCATTCGTTTCACCCTGTGCCACGAATGCATCACATTGTACACTACATATATTACATATATGGGTACCAAATGTTCGGGAACAATACGAGCCGTCATCTTGTTGACATACTTCCAAAACTCATGCAGCTTACTGCAATTGAAGAAGGTGTTCTCGACCGTTTCTTTTTCGACATCTGTGCAGATCAGGCAACAAGGATTTAGACTAGTTTTAGCTTTGATAAGTTTGTCATTAAGGGGCAGAGCATCACGGACACATCTGACTATCTCAGCTACTTCTCAAGAGGATCCGAAGCGGTCCCCGCCACTAGCTTCCGATATAGCATCTTTCTCGACCGTGTAAGGTCACTAGACCCCGGTAGTGCTCTGAGAGCAGCTCGGAATTCTATCCTTTCTACAAATCTTTTACTAACAGCAATTTTGTATATGTTTGTCTGAAGCCGAAACTATACTAGCACTTTTATATCTGAAGTTGAAACTAACTTTTAATCCTCATTTCAGTTTACTATACTTTTTAAGACTAATATATTATTTTTAAATGCTCATATCATGAGGTAGTGTAGTATATGTTCTGTTGATAATGAGACGATTCTCCCGAGCATTACCTCATCATTTGAAGGTAGTGTGGTATATTTTTGTTCGTCATGATGCCATCTTTCTAGGCATTACCCCCTCCTTTGGAGGCGGCAGTGTAATGTAGGTTCGTTCGTTATATATTCTAGAAGTCTCATCATGGATGTGTCTACGAAACACGGACAGATGATTAGATGGGTAGACACTCTGCACAAAGAACTCTGTTTAACGGTCTTCACTCAGACCAAGCCTGTTATTGTGTCAAGTGGAGACAAACGTCCATCATTGCGAACTTCTCGCAGCTCCTGATTAAAGCATACTTAGAAGAAAAAACAAGTTATATATGTTCACACCGGTCGCATATTATTGCTAGTAATTATAATGCAAGATATGTGCAGTTTCCTTTTTTATAGAAACAGATGATATTAAAGTTCTTTTTTCCCAGCAGTAATGTTGAAAAAAAAAAGTCATATTTCCGTTATAGAATCTTAAGTATATCATCTGTATTATTCCTGATTCGTTAAAAAATAATGGGACAAGAATTGTCAGCAATAATCTTGCTGTGGTTGATGATGGTTGTTGTCCAGATCGTCAGCTTTCCACCAATACGCTTGCTCGACCCAGACAGAACGATAGAGAGGATTACGTCGCGAATTACGTCTTCCTATGATCGACGAGCTGCATGTCTGAACCATCAAATACGTCGTTGCAACAAAACAGACGCCAGAGACTAAAGGCAGTCACTGTGAAAGACTTCCAACTTCCGCCGATCGACAACTCTCATTAACCATGTCGCGCAACCATCGAGGGGGATCGATCCGACGACAGATTAGACAACTCGTCTTTCGTATGCTTTTTGTTGCTCTCTTATCTTTAACCCAGAATAAAAACTAGTATAGAAGAAGGAGAAATAAACTATATTTATATGGAACTTATTAAAGTAGAAATTATGTCTAGTCGAGGTTCATTGATGACATGCATCATCGCAATTACAAATGTAAATGATACGGATATATATTTTTTAAATTTCATAGCGTTTGTAATGGTGTGGTCTAATAACACACAGACACACACATGTGTATGTATATATATATATATATATATATATATATATATATATATATAAATAGTGATCTGGGTAAATTAAGTATCCATAGGATAAACATCCAAAGAATTTAAACCGATCTTATAAGGAGTGCTCAATATCAAATAGAGCTTTTATATATAATTATTTTTTATTTATAAAGACATGTACATTATCTGTGGCACAAGCATGTCGGTTCTTTTCAAATATGATCTGAGGGAGAACCAGATTTTTTTCCCTCTGATGAGATCTCAGTTTCTAACAGCTGTTGATCGATAACATTGACATGCCAGTGTTGCGGATTATGTACATGTCTGTATGAATAAAAATAATTATATATATGTGTGTGTGTATGTGTGTGTGGGGTGTGTGTGTGTGTGTGAAAATGACAAACGGAAAATAGGTTAACGTGCAGGAGAAAAACAAAAACAAGAGATTTGACCGGTTTCGTTCGTGTTAGCGAACGTCTTCAGAAAAAGTGAAGATTTGGAAATAATTTTATTTTGAAATATATATATGTGTGTGTGCGTGGGTTGAGTCTTTGAATTACCTACTATACACCAACCTCGAGTGTCTTCGGTCTTATTGTACAAAAGATTTTTAGGGCAACCAGACATGAGGATACTTCACCCTACAACTAAATCCTGACCAAATATTCAAAATAACATAGCATTCGAAGCCCAAATAAGATCCCATCGAAACGGCGATACACTGGCTCATACGAGAAATGATGTACCTTCTCCTAGTGATGTTAACTCAAGTAACATCACTTAGCTGGATACTCCACCAGACTGGATGAATTCTTGTCCTGGAATCCAGTAAGATCAAGAGACCAAAAAAAGGATATACTATAACATAGTTAACTGAGCAATTAGGGTTAGTACAGTCAGGGAAGCAAGAAACAGAGAGATAATTCCAAAGTCTAGCAGTTCGAGCGAAGAAACTATTCGAGTAGAAAGTTTTCCGGCATCTACAGTGAGGAGGTGATATTTTGCTGCTTGTTGGGTTAGTTAGGGGCAGTTACGTCGAGGGGGGCACAAGTTCTTCCAGTTCGACAGAGCACATTCCATTAAGGTACTTGCAAAACAAGCACAGGGATGCAACATTGTGGCGATGGGGCAGGAGTTATAGTATTGTTGACATTTCGGGACCTATTAGATTGGAGCTACTTTTTTTTTGGGGGGGGGGGGCAGTCTAGTGGTAGATACACCAGCCAGGATATGGAAAAAATAGGCCATGAATGGGCGAATATTAGATTTGTAGAGATACATGATACTGGCAAGTGTGAGTGTAGTAACAAAGATAATTGATGCCTGTCTCCCCCTTGGAGTAATAATGGAATGTTCTACATTCGTGTATATTAAGAGTGAATGTTAAAACACTATTTGTCTAGCTAAGCAACAAATGGTTAAATAAAGCTTATCCTTAAGTTATATTCGGCGTCCAGTTTTTATTACAATTTATTTAACCATTCGTTATGGAACGTTACTTGAAACCCGATCGTCTAGACCTTGATACGGCCGACTCGGAATCTACTGACAAATGGCGGCATTGGAGAAAAATGTTCGAAGGATTCCTTACAGCTCTACAGTTATCTTCAAACGCGGCTTTAACAGGTACTGAGAAATATACCCTTCTTTTACATCATGTCTCTACTGCTATTTATAGAAATTTATCTGAATGTGAAAATTATGAAACTGCGGTGGACATTTTAGAAGCCATGTTTGTCAAGAAAAAAAATACTATTTTTGCTAGACATTTACTTGCTACCCGGCGTCAACAACCAGAAGAAAGCCTTGAACAATACCTTCAGATTCTAAAGACGTTAAGTCGCGAGTGTGAATTTACAGCCTTAACTGCGAACCAAGCGAGAGATGTTTTTATCAGGGACGCATTTATTAATGGAATACAGTCCAACCAAATAAGACACAGACTACTAGAGAATAAAAACCTAGACTTACCAACAGCTTATGAACAAGCTCTAACGTTGGACATGGCACAGAAGCAGTCTGTCTTCTATTTACAACCCGATATTTTGGGAGCTGCTATCGTAGCCCCTCCTCTGCATGTTCAAAATTCTTCCATTGTCCAAGATGCTGCCACCCCCCTTTCTAACGATCACGAACAACTTATCACTGCCGCCTCAGCTGGATCCACATGCTACTTTTGTGGCCTTCGTATACATGCTCGTTCGTCCTGCCCGGCTCGAGATGTTAGATGCCACAAGTGTGATAAGCAGGGACATTTTTCGAAAGTTTGCCGGTCAGCTTCTCAAAAAAAACGTTCGGCTACTCTTGCTACTGTAGCACCAATTACAATATCAGCTGCATTCCCCGGCTGCCTCTCAAAAACAATCGTGAGGGTAAAAATCAATGGATTGACTATTCATGCGCTTATTGATACAGGCAGTTCCGAAAGTTTTATTAATGCCAGTATTGTAAAAGCAAATAAATGGGAAATATTTCCTTGTTCCAACCAAATATCAATGGCAAATTCATCTTTATCGTCCCATGTAATTGGATATTGCATGGTTAACCTGAAACTAAAAGGAAACTCCTATCAAGGGATTAAATTATCAGTAATGAAAAACCTCTGCTGCGAAGTGATTTTGGGTCACAATTTTCTAAAACAACATTCATGCGTTGAAATTCCTTTTGGTGGCCCCAAGCCAGTCCTAAGCGTATGTGGACTAGCAGCTGTCAAAGTGCGGCACCCGTCACTTTTTACAAACTTAACTCCTGACTGCAAACCAATAGCAATAAAATCAAGACGCTATTCAGAAACGGACAAACAGTTCATAGCAGCAGAAGTAACAAAACTACTTAAGGAAGGAATTATAGAGCCAAGTGAATCTCCATGGCGAGCACAGGTCCTCGTAACAGCCACTGAAAATCACAAGAAAAGGATGGTCATTGACTATTCCCAGACCATAAACAGATACACATTACTCGATGCCTATCCACTGCCTCGTATTGACGAAATGATTTCTAATATTGCAAAATATCACACTTTCAGTACTTTAGATCTCAGAAGTGCCTACCATCAGGTACCTATCAAGCCAGAGGATAAGCCCTACACGGCATTCGAGGCCTGCGGTCGCCTATATCAGTTCTGCCGAATTCCTTTTGGGATAACAAATGGTGTGGCTAGCTTCCAGAGGGTAATAGATGAAATAATCTCCAATGAAAAATTGAAGGGTACTGTTGCATATATAGACAATGTCACAGTATGCGGACATAACCAAGCTGAACATGACCACAACCTTAAACGATTCATGGCTGCCGTCAAGAAATATAATCTGACTTTGAACAGTGAAAAATGTTCCTACAACTTGAAAAGCATCAAATTATTGGGATACATTGTCAAAAATGGCACCATGACGCCGGATCCCGAGCGACTGAAACCGCTAATGGAATTACCAATCCCTGGAAACATGCCCTCTTTACGACGAGCCCTCGGTATGTTTGCTCACTACTCCCAATGGGTTGCGTCTTTTTCAGAAAAAATACACCCATTGACACAAGTATCTACTTTTCCGTTGTCCTGTTCCGCCATCAGAGCATTTCAAAACATGAAAAGGAACATTGCTCAGTCTGCCATTTCTGCTGTGGATCCTTTTATCCCTCTATTAGTTGAGACGGATGCCTCCGACTGTGCGATAGCTGCCTCACTGAGACAATCCGGTCGTCCTGTAGCTTTTTTTTCAAGAACACTTTCGAAATCCGAGCGACGACACTCTGCAATAGAAAAAGAAGCGTACGCCATAGTTGAGGCATTACGAAAATGGAGGCATTACTTAATCGGCCGACATTTTGAATTAATCACTGACCAAAAGTCGGTCTCGTTTATGTTTAACCCAAAAACAACGAGTAAAATAAAAAACGAGAAAATAGCGAGATGGAGAATGGAGCTTTCTTGCTACTCCTTTGACGTCACTTACCGCCCTGGTAAGGAGAATGCCGCGGTCGACGCGCTTTCAAGAGTGTGTGGCCTGGTAACTGGCTCAGATGATCTTCAGTATATACACAGGGAATTGTGTCACCCAGGTATCACAAGAATGATTCACGTAGTCAGGAGCAGAAACTTGCCATATTCTGTTGAAGACGTAAAAAGAATTACGAACTCTTGTCGGATATGCGCAGAAAATAAGCCCAGGTTCTACAAACCTCCTCCAGCAACACTCATTAAGGCCACACAGCCTTTTGAAAGACTTAACCTGGATTTTAAGGGCCCTTTACCCTCTAAAACTAAAAATAAATACATGCTCACAATAATAGACGAGTACTCAAGATTTCCGTTCGTCATCCCCTGCCCAGACGTAACGGCTGCAACAGTAATTCAAGGCCTCTGCTCCATTTTTGCCGTTTTTGGAGTGCCTGCATATATACATTCAGATCGTGGGTCTGCTTTTATGTCGGACGAACTCAAGCAGTTTCTGCATGAACGAAGAGTAGCTGTAAGTAGAACAACTCCTCACAATCCTCAAGGAAACGGACAGTGCGAAAGATACAATGGTATAATATGGAAGACAGTACAGTTGGCGGCAGCAAATCGCAATAGTCCGATCTCCGATTGGGAAAGTCTCATCCCCATGGCCTTATACGCTATTAGGACTCTATTATGTACAGCGACAAACGCTACCCCACATGAGAGATTCTTCTCGTTCCCACGACGAAGCTCAGCAGGCACATCACTTCCCTCGTGGCTTGCACAACCTGGCACAGTTTTATTAAAACGTCATGTTCGTCATAGTAAACATGACCCATTGGTAAGCGAGGTACAATTAATCGAAGCGAACCCTCAGTATGCACTGGTCAGAAATTCAGAAGGAAGGCAATCTACTGTCTCCTTAAGGGATCTAGCCCCAGCAGGAAATGTATATGAACGTAGAACTGCTTCAGATGGATATAGAGCTCCGGTTCGTGGAACAAGTCCGACCCTCTTAGGTGATCGTGTGCCAGATACGTCAAGTTCAGAGTCCCAACAAAACGAATCTGAATATACTAACAGAGTCGTCTCTGACTCTAGTTCGGACGACAGATGGGTACCACGAAAGCGGTTTCACCCAATATCTGAGACAGATACTCAATCTTCAGACACCAAGCGACCGAAGCGCCGTAGAAAACGAGAGCGATTTGGAGCAAGATATTTTAGCCCTAAACCAGCCACACAAGACAGTCCCGAAACGTCGTCAGGTCCCGAGGAGCCTAGATTAGAAATGGATGTCGGGCACGAACAACCAAGACGCCCTCAAAGAACCCGCAGGAGGCCAGGTCGATGGGATGATTTTGTTCCCTACGAATAAGAAGATAGATGGGGGAGAATGTAGTAACAAAGATAATTGATGCCTGTCTCCCCCTTGGAGTAATAATGGAATGTTCTACATTCGTGTATATTAAGAGTGAATGTTAAAACACTATTTGTCTAGCTAAGCAACAAATGGTTAAATAAAGCTTATCCTTAAGTTATATTCGGCGTCCAGTTTTTATTACAGTGAGTAGTCTTCGAACACGGTAGAGGAAGCTCACCTTCTTTACAGCAGCCTATATATATATATATATATATATATATATATATATATATATAAAGAATACGGACTTGTTTCTTTACATTTTATTTCAAACCCGAGTCGTTACCAGTCCAGTTTTATTAAACTCGCTTACTTACACAACCATTTGAAACTCGTTTCTGTATAAGACCTTTTTTCAAATCTTTTCTCTTTTCAAGACCATTTTAAACTTGTTTCTGTGCGAGACCATTTCAGACTCGTTTTTTACGAGACAATTTAAAACTCATTTCTAAACAAGACCATTTTAAACTTGTTTCTATTTTTGTCCCTCAGTTTTGTTATCTCTCTTCCTGTGTGTGTGTGTTTTTTTGTTGTTGCTATTTCCTTTCCGGCTGCGTTGGTTGAGATTATTATTGCTTATATTTACTTAAGATTTATCTTTTTACGCGAGACATTGTAGTTTATGCTTTCTTTATGTGTTTTCGTAGTAAACAAAGAGCGAAAAACAAATGTCTTTGGTGGGTTAGTATTCGGGTAGATACAACATGAGCCGTGCATTCCTGACGGGTGAACGACAGGAAATGGCCGAGTTCTTTGCTTTCTACAAATCTACATTTATTAGCGAAGATATTTGGGAGGGAAGAAATGGGGGAAATGGATGAGTGAAAATAAAAAGGGGAAAAAACGAAAGCAGATTTGACAGTCTAGAATTGAGAAAGTTTGGAAAATAAGGAAAAATAGAAAAAGGGTCCAACTTGAAGTCTGACAAGAAGGAGAAACGGTCAAAGCAAAAAATGAAAATCCTTCATTTCTTAATTTCTCTTTTGTAAACACAATTTTTTTTCGTGTCTTGTCCGTCATCTTCGTAAGAGAAGGCCGGTGCACTGAGTCGTTTTTTCTGCTGACATCACGGCGGTAAGTAGGTTAAAAGAAACCAATGTCTCTTCGAATAGAAAGGTTATTACACGCAAACACATAGACATATGACTGTGGTCACTTCTGTCTTAAATTATTTCATTTTTTGTTGGTATTTAGAAGAGAATAGCAATGGTTTGTTAATGATGTTTTCATGGTTGAAAAATCTCATAGTGATTTGAAAGTTATAGACTAAAATTCAAGATGGTTGACAAACCTGTCTTGATAGAAAAGGTTTAATAAAAAATACTTGATTCTCTCTAAAATTTGAAATATTTTTACACAATAACACGTCTGCATAACATAAAATGTTTTGTTTGTCCCGATACAAAATTAACTTTTATGTTTTCCGTCGAGCGTTATAAGATAATATAAACTAGAAATACGGTTCAAACTTGTTTCTTTTTGTATAAAAAAAAACATTTTTTCATGTGTGTAATAGAATTCTAAAACAATGCAAACATGTTTGGTGCTAGAAAAAACAATGATTAAAATATTGAATTAAAGTTCTGAACACTTTAAAAATAAATATATTTAAGGCCAAAAAATACAATTTAAAACAAGTAAAATTGACAATAAAATAAGTTTGTTTATATATTTATTTCCAAATAGTTCTGCATTTTTTATGAGACTTACAAAATAAATTATTTAATCAGTTTTTTTTATTATTTATCGTTTTCATTTGTTATATCTTATATCGTTTGTTATTTCGGTTGTTTTTTTAAATTACTGTGGGCTATCATCTTCATGAAAGGGATGGAAGAGTCTTAATAACCGTGTTTCTTTGTGTTTTGATATCACACTGATCACTTTAAATAAATTGGTACCTATATATATTTATAAATAAAATTTAAATTTATCACACATTGAGTATTTTGACCCCTTAGACAAATGTGGTATCGTGGTGACTAATGATTATAGCGACGAGTAGGATAGATATCGACAGTTTGACTGTTCAGCATATCTCGCTTGCTACTTACTAGCATGACGTCACTTTACAGTACACTGGCATTCTTTTACAAAGGTATCTGTCTTAGCTCCGGTTTAAATTCGGTCGTATTCGTAACTCGACGAAATAAAATATAACGTTTTAAAATTTTGAGAAGACAATAATTAAGCTTAGTTCTTGCTTCTCAAAGTGATTTTTATTTTTTGTGAATGAATAAAAAATATAATAGACTTGACTAGATTTTAATAAGAGATTAAAAAAGTTCGCACGTGGGTTTTGTTAATAGTACAGGTATGTCCACTTGTATTTATTAGATGTTTTTAATTTCCAGTGGAAAATTAGCGGGTAAGCAGGAAATAAAGGTCAGACAGTGCTCAGTTGGCTGAACTTTGGGAGCATTCTATATTGTGAGAACAGGAACTAGAAAAAACGAGGTTAATACAATATGTACAAAGTACGGGGACTCTCCGTTGGAAGCTCTAAGCTCTAAGCGACGAGACGTGATGAGAAATGACTTAAGAATCGATTATAAACGAAGGGCTAGACTCCAGAAATCTGTAGAACCAATATTTCCTTCCTCGCGCTGGTAGAAAGAAAGGCAACGTCAACAGCCTAACAAAATAGTCGTTCTTAAAATTTAGGATCTCATCCATTTCTTTGTTTAACTGTGCCAACTTTGATTCCAGAACAAGAAGGTACGCCCACTGAGAGGTAGCCACCATGAGGCGAGGAGAGACGATCTTGCATGAAGTGTTGTCAATCTCGGAGGACCGCTGTCGTTGAGCGTTGAAGGCACGAGATATGATTTAATTGTACTGTTCAACATTTGTTGATTAGAATTCGATAAGAAGCATATATTTTATTTGATCATGATATACAAAACACGCATTGGAGAATAGATACTGCAATATGTGGAACGAGCCTCAGAAACAAGTGAACAGCAAACAGGCATACACACAATACTCAATTGAAATATATATTATTATTAATTGCTTTGAGTGTGTGTACCAGTCGCTTCCAGTGAATTCCTACTGAAGAAAACCGGCGTCGTTCCCTGAATACTAAGTGACAGAAAATTATCAATATTAACAGAACTCTCCCTTACAATTAAGTATTATTGTAATTCATCTGGCGTTCTCGCATCATCTGCTATCAGTTATCTCTTAGTACTGTCTGTTCCCTTTCAGTTCAGGTGTGGATTGGGCCCTCTGAGTCTTTCCATCCCTTTAGACTATTCACTGACACTTTCCGTGGTGACAACCGATGTTGGTGTCATTGTGTTCTTATTTCAGGAAGGGTTTTTTCTATTATATCATTAGATTTACTCAAGTATTTTCAAACTCTCCTATGATTTTTTTGGGTGGGGGTAAATTATTTGAATAAAGAAGTGAGTTTTCAAAAGCAGCTAAATATAAAAATTAAAAGAAAAAATCCACAATTAGTCTCTTTCTGCCCACTATATCCCCCAGTTTACTATCTTTCTCCATTTCCCTCTACAGTTAAGAGTTAAATAATATTACTACAGCTGATGATATTTTTTTTTGTTTATAATGGAGCATTCCAATCCTTTTCTTTACTTTAATAGTATCGACTGTTAATATGAAATTAGAGAGAGTGACAGAAACGATAGTGATAGATACAGTATAAAATTAGAGCGGGTGGGTCAAACAGCAGACGGTGCGAGACATTTCTACTCCATATTCACTTCCACCACTTCTCATCTTATTCGCTCTTCCTCCTACCATCTAAAACAGTCAATATGCAAGCTACAATGTTAGCAACGTTTCTCGTATTAATTACAATAATAGAAATCAATGAATAAATCATTAAAAACGTGACTGAAGCGAAGAGAAATAAAAAAATAAGAAGAAATGAAAATAAATAAAATAAATAAACATAAATGATGTTAATATAAAAACAAATGTTGAGAATAAAAGAAAGTAGACTAAACTTCAAAATTGTACCGAAAATAAGAAACAGAGACAACATTTCTAATAATGCTAAAAAAATGTTCTACAACTTTCAAGTTTTTCTTTTCTTCTTTATTTACTTTATTTATTTATTTACACCATTCTATTAATTTCCTGCTACTACTTCTACTATTACTACTACTACTACTACTACTACTACTACTACTACTCCCTCTCTACTCCACCTCCCCCACCATCGTTTAATACATATTACCCTTTTCCTCCAATTATTCTCTTATTTGCTCGTTTTCAACTCGCCATCTAAAATCTACAATGTACAAACAAGCAATCAAGCAAGTGCAATTAGCAAATGGAAATGAATGTATAAAACAAAAAGAAAAACATGACTGAAGAAGAGGAAAAGGCAAAAAGGAAAAGTAACAAAAAGAAAATAAAAGAACAAAACCTAGAGAATAAAGAAACGCAATTGATATTAATAAGAAAAAAACAAAAGGTGTAGAATAAAATAAAACATAGACTAGAATTCAGAATCGCATGGAAATTATAAGTAGCGATAAAAAAATAACTAATAACTGCCTCTCTCCCGAAAAAAAAACAGGTATGAAAGAAGTAAATCGAGAAATACAAACAATGACGTATAGTAATGGCGGACCTATCCAGCGAGAAGCGGCAGTATGGAAAATCTTTTTTCATTTATTTAATCGACTGGCGTCACCGCGCCGTCTAGTGGAGGCGAAAGACATTGTTCATTGTGAAGACATTCCCGCCTATTTTCCCTCCTCATGAAATACATGATTCAAATGTTTCAAAGGGAAAACGTCAGTGGAGTCCATGGCTCAATTAACTCTTCAGTCAAAAATGTAATATGTACGTCTGTAAAATGATAATAATACTGATAATAATAATAAAAATTAATAATAATGATAATAATAAGAAGAAAATAGATAACTAAATAAAAACTAAACAAAATGGGACCAAAAAGTAGTTTTCGAGAGTGATTGAGATTGAGAGACACTGAAAGCTCTGATTGGTTGATCTGAATAACGTTTAGGAGTAAGGGTGCATTTGAAATAGTAAGAGTTAAGTTAGGCAGTGTGTGCTTAGTAGTAGTGACTGACCGAAGTCATATTAGATGCATAGAAAAAGAGAAAGTAGTGGAAATGTCTTATAGCTTGAGATGCAACTAATAATTCCACAAAAGAGATTGTTTTGTAGAATATAATGAATTGATGTTGTGCATATTTACCATGTCTGTGTTTTTGTATTTACTTGAAGCGACTAGAGGGAATTAAATCCAAGATAGCTACGTGGTCAAATGTAGAGTGTATATAAAACGACTGACACAATCACTAGAGAAGGAATATAACAATGGTCTACTATGTTGCCGTGACCGACGCATTATATGACAACAGAAAGAATGGAGAAAATGTTAATCTAAATAGAGTAAATATATTTTGATTTATTTTTAATGCATCTAAAACCAAGCTTCTCTCATTGAACCACCAACGCTCGGATCCTCACTTTGCCCCAATTTAAATAAGTATATCTCTCTTCAAGAAAGGTCATTGCTTTGATAAGCTTCTAGGACTGATCTTCACACCCGACCTGATATAGAAGACTAACATTAAATCTGTTGCTAAGGTGGCTGGAAAAATAGTTGGATCATTCTACCGCTTCAGTATCTTACGCTTGACGCAATCCCCTACCTGTATCAGAGTCAGATACGTCCAAACATAGAGTATTGTTTCTATATGTAAGGTTAGTGTGCGAGAATCCTAGAAATGAAGACAAAACGTTGATGAATATATTCATAATTTTGGATGTTTCTTTCCATCACCTTGGAATAAAATGGTTGGGTCCTTGAGGGTTAACGAAACGGTTCGTCAAGAAATTATTTTTTTAGAAATTAATAAAGACATGGTAATTGGGATCTAACTATAACGTAATGGTTTCTTTAACCTATCACCCTTAATAAGCAAGATCATCCTCACAGAACAAAGACTCTTGCCTGATCATGGTTAAACTTTTTTCATCTCCAACCTCTATAACACTCTCCCATTTACTTTTCCCTTTTCTTTTTCTCCTTGAATCTTCATTTTCTCCTTACTTTTTCCTCACACTTTTAATACTGCAGTCCAAATAAACTTTCTCATGTTCCAAATATCTCAAATATTCCATACCCACCCTTTCAATCACCGCCCTCCTCCACCCCCCCCCAATCCCTCACTCATTGCTATCATTTTCCAAATATTTCAAATATTTCACACCCTATCACAACAAATCCTCCCTCTCCCCCACTCAACTATTTTCTCCCATACCCCTTCTTAAATTCCCTCATTTTCTCAAAACGCTCTCTAAGACCATAACTTTCGCCCATCCACCAAAATCACAGCCCCCCTTCCTCTCTACCCATCCTCCTTTCCCTGCATACACCCCCCCATACTCAAACATTCCAACTTACTTTTTCCCCTTCAATCTTGAACCGCAGCCATCTGGTCAAACCCCCCCCCCCTCCCTCCTCTTCCTCACCTCCCTCTCTGCCATCCACTTTACCCCTGCTCATCCCCCACCTCTTTCTCTTACCACCAGCCACAGTAGTCCTGGCTCACCCCATCGTTCCATTTTTTCCCCACTCATTCTTTTCTACATTCATTTCTATTTCTCCAACAAATACGGACGTCCACCCAGCAGTTGGCCACTATTTCATTCTATTTTTCCCAATATGTCTACCCTACATGTATCTGTGCTTGCATGACATTTTTTCTCTATTTTATCATCCTGATGAAGTCTTATAAATAAAGACGAAACGTTGATGTACACATAAAAAACATCCATTTTTTGGTTTTCCTTTTTCATTTTCCCATCACGTCGGATTACTTTCATCCTTCTCTTCCCATATATATATATATATATATATATGTATATATATATATATATATATATAGTTGGGAAATATACATATGGCAGGTAATCTAGACTGAAACGTTACAATTATTCTGATTATTTTCCTCAAAAATGGAACATAAACGTTATGTGTATAAGTGTATTTTTAGGTACGTGCAAAATGTATGGCCTATCCCTTAAAATGTAAAAACATTGGACAACTCCCGTCACTTAAAAATTCACCAAAATTCAGGAGATCGACCAATTTTAATTAAATTTTTAGTAGTAATTAATCCACGATCACGGAATACAATGTACCCTTTATTTAAAAAAATCTTTGTGGAAATATATGATTTTGTGAAAACAAAATACACCTTTACTAAAGTTACATTTCTAAGTACTAATAAAAAACGCATAAACTTTATTTAAATTTTTTAATGAAAATAAGGTTTTGTAAATGTTAACATTTCTTTTTTAATATTTCTAATATATTACAAAAAAGCCCCTAAATTTCGTGTTCATTAAGTCAATATAACTTGACGAAAATATAATTTCTGAAATTAACTATATTATCATTGAATAAATCATTGTTTAATCAATATTTTCATAAAAGAATAATATAATTGCAAAAATAGTTTATGTGATTTTAATGATAACAGTTTCCGAGAAATTTAGAAATGCGATATTACAATATTTTCCGTAACCATATTAGCGTGTAATCATCAACGTCATAAATCTTTTTTATAATCTTGAAAATAAATAATGATTGAAACAATTGAGAAAATAGACGGTTCTAAAAAAAATAATTTAAAAAATGGGATAATTTCTACTAACGATTAACTTGAAGATGTATGGATGCCAAGTATTGCAATGAACAGGCGAGACTAGCACCATCACCCGCCGTCATCAAAACAAAGAAAAAACAACGTTAGGTTATGTGACAAAAAATGTAAACAATCCCGTTTTAATTTCGCCTATTTTGCTCAAATGCTGGATAAAATTGATTGTTTCTTTTCTCTGATATTTTTTTTACATCCTTGGGCATTCATTATCTCTGCTTAGTGGATTCTGTTATAGGATTACTTGTAGTCGAACCATGCCATATTTTAGTTTATTTTCCTAGTTTGTTTCCCTAAGGCGTTTTCGTATATATTTTAATCACACAAAATGCATGCTAAAAAAATCTTCAGTTTTGTTATTGAGTAATGTTGAAAACAAAAACCCATCATTATAATTGTTTAAATTAGCCGCAATTTGTAATTAATTAAACCAACCGACCCATCCCTTACTGTGTTTATATCTATCGCTCACTGAATGTTGTTTTAGCCCTCGCTCTTATTTATACAGTCTTTCTCCATTCTATATCTTTTTGTTTATAAACACTCTAAAGTAACAAAGAAAAGAAAGAATAAAATTATTGGAATAGTAAATTATAAACAAAAGTGACTATCATCACAAGTAGCAATACAATTTAATCCATATCTGAAGAGTGAAAGAGAGAGAGGCGAGACGAGACGAGAATGAACAAAAGGTATACATATGAGTGGAAATACAAACGTTATACTAAATTGTCTTAATATACATATAGCCAAAAGATAAAAAATATTAGCTCTAATATAATTTGAGAAATCTTAAAATTACCTTACAGAACAGATAGTAGAAACTCTAAATTATGTTTAAAAGAAATCATAAACTTCGAAAACAAAATTAATGTATTAAATAAAAAAGAATTTATAGAAAAATTTAGACACATAAACACTACATATTTTTCTATTTAAAACCAGATTAAATAAACAAAAGTACAGATCTGTGCAATCTAACTTTGTGATAAAAAACTGTAAAGAAAACAATTATATATCAATGAACAACTAATTAACAACTAATATTATGTGAAATATATATAGAAAACCAAATAAAAACAATAAATCGTACGAAATGCACGTTAACGTGAGTCAATACTCCCCTGTCGTTCATGATTGCAGTTACAAACACACTTCCGGTGATCGGTGATAACGTTAAACTAGAGTAAAGTGTTGTATTTTATTATCATTCATTATTGATTATATATGTAGCTATATTTAAGTGTAGGTGTGCAGAAGTAAAGTTAAATTTAAGTAAAAGAATTGACATTTACAAGTTAAAAGACTACGTGGAAGGATATGCTGTAATAAGAGGGAGTGTGTAGCATGAAGGAGCAGAGAAAATTCCTATCTCTGGGAAGTGGACGTCCACGTGATCAAACGTGGGTGTCAAGTATTCCGCCACCTTACACTGATTGAGAAGGGAAGAGGTAATCTCTTTTGATGTACTTTTCGGATTGTATTGTGAGACGGAAATCAAGTCTCAGAGGAATTAATGGAGATATGTGTTCTTTTTTAAGTAAACAATAGGAGAAAGAAGAAGATTTCAACATCTCAACAAACTGACACATACCCACTACGACTACACGTGATCAATAACTTCAGATAGAGGAATAGTTGTCTCTGTAAACGATAAATATATGTGGGTATATATATATATATATATATATATATATACATACATATATATATATACATATATATATACATATATTTATACACATACTTATATATACATATATCTATACATATGTATATACATATATCTATATATATGCATATATATACATCTATATACATATATATACATATATATATACATATATACATATATATACATATATATATAAACATATATATACATATATATACATATATATGCATATATACATATATATATGCATATATACATATATATGCATATATATACATATATATGTATATATATATATATATATATATATATATATATATATTAAGATGTTGAGTTTTGTTTTTAATCAAACCATACAACCAAATGAATATGATGGGAATCCTTCGACCTAAATATCTTATTTTGTATTTTTATATTCGCAGAATGTTACTCTGTTTGTCCGCTTTTTCACACACACATTAATATATATATATATATATATATATATATATATATATATATATATATATATTATCTTTTATTAACTTAGAAAATTTTCTTTACTATTCTTATTATTCAATATTCAATTTCTGTTATTTCATCAGCTAAGCCAATGAGACATTTTATTCTAAAACCGTAATTCATGTATTATTTTAAAACACTCTATTCTTCCCCACGTATAAATTGTGTATGTGTGTGTATTTATCATGTAGATGAATATAACGAAAAATAATGTGTCGTTTCTATACGTGATTTCATTTGACCAGACAAAATCGTATTCTCCCACCTCCATAACATGTCAAATTTTAAAATACATCCACTATTTCCTTCTCCACGATATATCAGTATGCCAGGCTGACCTGATTTGGTAGTTAAAATAATCAGCTGACATCTGATTATATAAAATCTTACGGTTCGCATCTTCATTGACGATAATTTTTAATTGAGGTATGTGATTCTTACGGATTGAATTTCTGCTCTAGATATAAAAATGTAAAGAAAATTTAAATAGCAGACTTTGTTTTCGACTTGAGGATACTGTGCTTGCCAAAGCGTCAAGTGAAATGTGTCTAGGTATATAACTAAATGTTTATGTAAATAAAACTTTATATATATATATATATATATATATATATATATATATATATATATATATATATATATATATAATTGATCAAGTTCAAATATGTTAATAAAATGAACAGAAAAATGAATATTTTCAAAAGTACTGAATATCAAGTAAAGCATTTATAAATTTACATAAACAATTTTACAGGCTTACGTCAATCAACCAACGTTTCGATGTTATAGCATCTCTTCAGAGACTGATTCATTATATATTTTTTTTTTGTATCATTTTACTTCAGTTGAAGTTCTCAGAAATCAAGGGGCCTCTACCTGGGGCTAACACTTGATCCCTATATGAGATACATAGATATTCGAATATTCTATTAAATTTCTCTTTTATCTTAAGAACATTAATTTTAAATTTCCTCTCCCCAATTGACCAGTTGATTATGTTATAGTATATCTTTCTTTTAGTCTCTTAATCTGACCGGATTCCGGGACCAGAATTCATCTGGTCTGGTGGAGTATCCAGCTAAGTGTTGTGACTTGAAGTAACATTACTTAGAGAAGGTGCACTACGCCTCGTATGAGCTAATGTCAATGGGATCTTATTTGGGCTTCGAATACTATGTTATTTTGAATATTTGGTCAGGGGTTACTTGTAAGTATCCTCATGTCAGGTCGTCCTGACAAACCCTTGTACAGAGAGACCGAAGACACTTGAGGATTGTGTCTAATAGGTAATTCAAACTCCCCTATATATAAATTTATATATATATATATATATATATATATATATATATGTTTGATTAATCTGACATATTTTAATTTTCAAATGTGATGTTGTGCTCTTATTATGCGTCCTAAAATTCAAAAAAAATACTAGAAAAGAAACTGAAATTTGGGGAGTATTTATTAATTGATGCCTGATACCTATTGTTAAAATCTCACAAAGATCGATATCTTAATATTTACGAAGGCTTTTATCCTCTCCTTTGCCTTATTTGTATAAACCTAAATCAAACTAAATATAACCACCATTATCAACCCTTACACCTTTTTATCGTTGAACCTTGATGGAGAAATACAATCTACTGAGCGTCATTCTAGTTCAGTTTTGTTTAATGTGAACTAAAACTATGGATTGAACTTATCATCTTCAGTTAGAAATAGTAACACGGTTAAATAAAACGATGTTATTCTAAGCCGGTTTAACCGTTCAGGTTTGTTTCATCACGAAAAACTGAATTCGAGATATTTCTAATCATGGGCAACACAAGAACGAGTTGTATCTACCCTGATTCGTTTATAGAAAAAATAATGGTCCAGGTATTAATTCCGAAAATGTTACTCGGTATAATAGCTAAAGAAGACCAAAAAGTTCATAGCGATAAAAAAAAACTAAAATGAATATGCCAGTACGACTCAAAATCATCCCGATGTTTTTCCTTGCGAATTTTCAATTCATTCAAACTTTCACTATTCTTTTCCAGTAAATCCCCACTCTCCTCGTAAAAAAACTTCAAGTTCATTTTGTTTCTCTTGTGGTAGAAAAGTGAGTTCTGACTGAGAATGTGTTAGAAGGAAGAACCAAAAGTTTGGGGCCCATTCGAGGACCTTCTATGTACACACTTGTAAAAAAAATGATAATCAGCCAATGTCAAATTAAAAAATTATATGTTTAATGAAATATATAATGATGTATTTTATAAAATATACAAAATGTTTCAAACTTTAATATATGAGAGATGATTGGAATGTAACTCCAAATAATTAAGTGCTTGTAATTTCTTAAGGAAATAAAAAAATGTGTATAACATGTGGTTTCATTAAGATTCCCAGGCGGCTTTAGAAGCTGGTGGCAAATGATGGTGAACATATTAGAATTCTAAATGAAACACCATGCTATAGATTTTCTTATTATATTCATGTCCTGTAAGAATTATATTTCAGTAATAAATTACGAGCAATTTATGATAGAGAGTTACTTTTGAATCACCCTGTATATATATATATATATATATATATATATATATATATATATATATATATATATATATATATATATATATATTATATCATATAACATATATATATATTACATACATAAATATATATATAACATATATATATAATATATATATAACATATATATATATATATATAACATATATATATATATAACATATATATATATATAAACATGTATATATATATAACATATATATATATATATATATATATATATATATATATATATATATAGTAAGTTATGAAATATATTTATGGCAATTAAGCTACACAATTTTCAGTATTTACTTCAACAGTGTTAAATACGTAAGTAGAGCGAGGTAGTAAGTTATGAAAATATATTTATGGCAATTAAGCTACACAGAGGCTCCCGCGTTACATCCCCGGGGGAATCTTCACGCTAAAATGCATGGAGTTAGTTTTGCCGGGTGTTTTTATCAACACGACTAGCTAGTTAACAAATCAGATTCTTTGTTGTTCTCTTGTTGTTCTCTTGGCCAATCGTTGGGCTTCTCACAAAGAAAGGTCCAGTTAGTTTTACTTCCTAGCAACAATATTTGCCAAGGAAAGACCGAATAACAAGAAGTACTACGTGGGTATGACCTCCCTAGATTTTAAAACCAGATATTACGACCACAAAGGCACATTTAAAAGCAGAGAACGTCGGATTAAAACAGCACTAGCAAACCATTATTGGGAGCTTAAAGAAAATGGACGCTCACCAATAATTGAATGGGAAATAATACGAGAGGCCCGTACATGTAGAAATTTAGACGACCCGTGTAGATTATCTCTGAATAAGAAATTTGAAATCCTGAACTTTAAAGACTCTCAAAATCTATTAAACTGTAGATATGAGATAGCAAACAGCTGTCTGCAAAGAATCACATTTACCATAGGCTAACAATACATTAATAAATAAATAAATAAATAAATAAACAAACGAATAAGTAACAAAAACTAAACTAAACTAAAACCTAAAAACTTAAAAACTAAAACGTTAAATAGAAATACAAGAAACCACGTGTTAAAATAAAGTCACCCATTATATTGACACAACCAAGAAACAGGGATAAGCCAGTCTATAGAAAACAGAACAATAGAATAGGAAATAGGAAGTAAAACTAACCGGACTTTTCTTCGTGAGAAGCCCAACAATTGGCTAGAAGAACAACAAAAATCTGCTTGGTTAACTAGCTAGTCGTGTAGATAAAACCACCCGGCCAAACTAACTACATGCATTTTATCCTGACGATTCTCCCCGGGGGTGTAACGCGAGAGCCTCTGTCTAGCTTAATTGCCATAAATATACTTTTATAACTTACTACCTAGCTCTACTTACGTATTTAGCACTGTTGAAGTAAATACTGAAAATTGATACATCAAAAAATCATATCACCTTATAAAATTTTATGGGGATACAAAAAATAGTAATATATATATATATATATATATATATATATATATATATATATATATATATATATAGAGAGAGAGAGAGAGAGAGAGAGAGAGAGAGAGAGAGAGACATTGTGTGTATTTAGACAGCAATTTTCTCAGTTATGCAAACATTTTTTAAAAAAACAGAATTCGTCTGTTTAATTATACCTTTTTTTATTTTATTTTCCTTATGGTCTGTTTGGTATTAAAATAAAAAAAAATGTATCATACGTTTCACAGCTTTTTTGTTCATTTGCTTTTGACACCTGAGAGTGATTTGACGAAGAATCGAAAACGTTCGTGAAACCTGTGAAACGTATGGAACATTTATTAATTTTTCTGATTGTAATACAAATGAGACCATCAGAAAAATGTAAAAATCATTCTGTCATTGTAAACAATGTTTGCATAAATATATAAACATATATATATATGTATATAAACATATATATATAAACATTTATATATATATACATTTATATATATATATATATATATATGTGTATATGTGTGTGTGTGTGTGTGTGTATGTAATTGAAAGTGAAACAATCAAAATAGTAGTAGGAAAAAAGAAAACAGACGCTGCAATCACCAATGAAAATAATTACATAAAAATACATTACATATTTAGGTAATAAAAATCGAACATATTTTCAGGTAAGGCGTCGTAGCTTGGGGAAAACACCATACTATTGACATCAACATCAAAGGTTCGATTCTTGTCTAAGTTAGCGAGAAACATGAGTCCATTAATTACTTTTATGTACGTATAAAATTTATATATATATATATATATATTAGTATTAACGAAAAATAGTCCTATAAAGTTATGGGCGACTAATGATGTAATTTTCTGCATCTTAATCACTTAGGAAGTGAAACTATCAAAATAGTGGTTATCATAAAAACGACGAACGCTACAATCACCAATAAAACAATTACATAAACATACATTAAATATTTAGTTGATAAACATCGTACATATTTTCCAGGCAAGGCGTCATAGACATCAACATCGACGGTTCGATCCTTGGCAAAGTTTGTCATGCTGATGACAAAAACACGTGTCTATGGATTATTTTTATGTACGTATGAAATTAATATAAATATATCTACATATATATATATATATATATATATACATACATACATACATACATACATATATATATATATACATACATACATACATACATACATACATAATATATATATATATATATATATATATATATATATATATATATATATATATATATATATACATATATATACAGGGTGTTTCAAAAGTCTTGGGAACATAACGATTTTTAATAACTCAAAAACTATTAGGAGTTGAAAAATGAAATTGGTACCGTTGGAAAGGTTAAAGTTTCAAGTTTTGTGGGGAATCTTCAAAGTTTCTCAATATGAGCACCATTCGTCACACGGCAGACATCTAGTCGATAGTCCATTTCCTGCCAAACGCGTTCCAGCATCTTGACGTCAATGGTTCCCACAACTGCCGTTACTCGAGCCTTTAGTTCGTCAATATCTTTTGGAAGGGGCGGCAGATAGACTTGTTGCTTGACAAAGCCATAAAGGAAAAAGTCACACGGGGTAAGATCTGGAGACCTAGGAGGCCAGGGCATGAGAACGTCATCACCTCGCCCAGATCTCCCAATCCATCTACCAGGCAGCCTTGTGTTAAGAAACTGCCTTACTCTAAAACTCCAGTGTGGTGGTGCACCATCTTGTTGAAAAATGAAGTCATCAGATTCTGCTTGTTCCAACTGAGCCATTAACCAGTCTTCCAGCATGTTGAGATAGGATTCACCAGTGATAGTTGCCTCTTCAAAGAAGAACGGTCCATAGACACCTTTCTTGGAAATTGCACAAAACACGTTCACTTTTGGTGAATCTCGCTCGTGCTCAAGAAGTTCATGAGGATTCTCAGTACCCCATATGCGAGTGTTATGCTTGTTAACTTTGCCATTCAGATGGAAGGTCGCCTCATCGCTAAAAACAAGCCGGTCATCAAAGCCGTTATCTTCCAACTTCTCTTGCATTGCAATGCAAAAGTCACGGCGAAGTGGCTTATCAGTGTCCTTCAACTTTTGGACCAACTTGAGCTTGTAAGGTACCATTTGCAGTCGTTTCCTTAAGACACGCCAGACAGTTGCTGGAGCAAGCTGAAGTTCCCTGCTGGCTCTTCTCACTGATTTACGGGGGCTCCGCTGAAAGGCTGTCCGAACTTGCTCAACTGCATCTTCTGAAGTTGAAGGGCGACCTGTTCGCTTACTTGGGCACAAACACCCATCTTTCACAAATTTAGCATGCCATCTGACAATGGATTTCCTTTCAGGGGCTTCTTTTTTAAATTTCCTGCGAAATGCACGCTGAACACATGTCCACGATTCAGTCTTTGCAAATTGGAGGACGCAAAATGCCTTGTCTTGTTTAGAGAACGCCATTACTGCACCTGGAAAGATAACACGAAAATCATTAGTATGACCAAAAACTTGATTAAGCAAGCTTTAAAATGGCACCAGTTTCATTTTTCTACCTGGAATAGTTCATGAGATATACGCATTTGTAATGTTCCCAAGACTTTTGAAACACCCTGTATATATATATGATATAAATATCAGGTTGGAAAGAAAGTAATGTCGTTTTTGTCCAACACATTTATTTCATCTGAAACATTCACGCTGGGGCATTTATAATTTTTACAATAATTTCCCTCATTTTCTAGTACTTCTGTCCAACGATCAACTAGCATCTTGATGTTATCTTCAAAAAATTTCTCTGATGTTTTAGAAAAAAATAAATTTAGGTCATTTTTGAGATGGTCGTCATTTTCATAAATTTCATTGTTTACGTGATGCTGCAACGACCGGAAAAGATGGTAGTCGGATGAAGCAATGTCAGGTGAATAAGGCGGATGAAGCAAAACTTCCCAACTGAAACTCATGACTTTTTCCTGAGTGAGTGTTGCTGTGTGAGGTCTCGCGTTATAATGCTTAAGTACTACACCCTTCCTATTGAGTAATGCTGGTCGTTTTTTGATATAGCAATTCTTAGATCATCCAGCTGCGAACAATATTTTACTGTTGTAATTGTTTGATGAGGCTCTAGTAACTCATAATTAATCAGTCCTCTCATGTCCCGCCATAAAGAGAGCACAACCGTCTTTGGGTATATTCCTTGTTTTGGAATCGGCTGTAGACTTTGATTTCGGTCTAACCATTGTCTTTTGCGTTAGGTATTCTTGTAAAGAGCCCATTTTTCATCTCCAGCCACAATCCTTTGCAAAAATGGTACTTGATGATTCCTGGAAAGCAAAGATGCACAAACAGTCAATCTTTGATTTCGTTGAGCGTCGGTCAAATCGTGAGGGACCCAGAGTCCAAGTTTTGAAACATTTCCTAACTCGTGAAGGCATGAAATAATTGTGGTATGGCTTGTATTGAATTGTTGAGCTAATTCTCTGCTGGTTAACTTTCGATTTGTCTGAACAGCGTCTTTAATGGCGTCTTTATTAATTGATTTTGGCATTTCCGAACGTCGCCGATCTGACAGGTTGAAGTCTCTAGAAGAACATTTTGCAAACACTGTTTACATTTTCGATCATTTAGAACATTTATCTCATAGACAGTTCCAACATTCCTTGTAGCTTCTGCAGCTGAGTTTCCTTTTTTTAATTCATAGAGTATGCAATGTATCAGATGCTCTTCACTAATATCCATTTTTTGACGACTGCGACCGTTAAACTTTATATTTCCCAACTAATTACTATATCTGAAAGACAAGGCAATATATTAAGACACCAATTCAGTAGTAGATCAGAACAATATCGGTATTATCGGTTTCAAATACAAACAAAGAGGACCTAAAAAGAGTATTTTTACTGGACTTATTAACCCTCTGCTTATCTTATATTATAACCTTAATAAATATTACACTCTTATTTCATATTATTCTTAATACTCGAGCACTCTACTAACTTACCGTATATATATTCATATACATTTATATATATATACATATATATATATATATATATATAGTAGGATCAAAATAAACCAAAGTGAAAACTTTTAGTAGATGGAACCTATTGTGAAAAGGATTAGCTCAGTATACGAAGTGCATCTGGACTTACCTACATTTTGAGCACTTTTCTCCAATCTGCTCCCACGCAAAGAGTTTTTCTTCACATTCTACAATTTCACCGGACTTCTTTTCAACGGAAATTTACCACCCGAACAATTTGCATATCTTTTTCACGGAACTTTTCTTTTCATTCAATACGTTTTTTTTTTAACAAAAATTATTTTAATCATTTTTAATAATAATTTTTATCTTTTTCAAATATTTGAACTTTGTTTTTTTCGAAAGCCAACTTATCCATCTGCATTTCTCCTCTGATGATAAGATTTCGATCTTTGAAAAGCCTTGGCTTAAGGAAAGAATAATAAACACTAGTTTATTACTGAATGCACCTTGCATTGAACAATTGAAATTTGAAATAAATTTGGACAATCGTCGCATATTTATCACTCTTTTTTCTTCTATCTCTCTCTCTCTCTCTCTCTCTCTCTCTCTCTCTCTATATATATATATATATATATATATATATATATACATATATGTGTGTGTATATATATATGTATAACTATATATGTATATATATATATATATATATATATATATATATATATATATATATATATATATATATATATTATGCAAATATCTATTTATCCCGAAAGATATGAAATTCTTTGAATGATTATAAGTGTCAATATCACATCCGCTACGTCTACAATATTTCAATTCATGGATACATTGAGTAAATTTTTTGTAGGTGGTCATTTTTTAATATAACCTCTGGATGTCGAGCACACCTATTTGTCTATTCTAAATTCCTGTCTAGACGTAGGCAGGGGTTGACACTGCATAAAGTGCAGGTACATGCATGACAAGAATTGCATTAACATAAATGGTTATTCATATATTCTTGTGTGTAGGAATATACATATTTTGATTTATCTCTTTATATTAAATTATGTGACTAGATTTCGTATGTGTGTGTCTGTAAACACAAGTGTCATTTGTAAACATGTAAAAATCAAGTAATTAATTTATAAATTATTTGTATTATTTATTTAAAAAGTAAGTGTAATGAATAAATTTAAGATTCAAATTCTTATTAAAAATAACAATAATTTAGTAAAAGAGAAGCTGGCATTGTACCTTTAGATTTTAGCTAATTATCTAGTATAGAAGGTAAAGTGAGGTTTCTCCTATTTACGTTGCCGATATAGCTTCACAAGCAAAAGGTGTATTTTAAAAAGCGTCTTTGTCTGTGATGTGGACATGTTATTGTACGTGTTTGTACAAAAGTACGAATTTATAGATTTTTATATTTCATTTGATCAGCAGTTTTTTCTTTAATTACTGATTTCAGCACTGAAGTCAGGGTGACCCCCCCTCACAGTTCTGAGAATAAAATTTGGCTTACTTTTTACGTATTACATCGTTCGTTTGCTCACTTCGTATTTCTGCTGATCTTGTAGTAATCATCAACTTGTAAGAGGATGCCGTTTTATCTACTAAATTACAACAATAAACAGTACATATGTAAGACATCGTTTACACATTAGCAACTTATTCACATTTCCATAGCATCATGCGATGGTAGAAACAAGTTGGGTACATAATCATCTTAGTATAGGTTATTCGCTTTGTGTACAAATATTTCATTTATTATTTGTCGGTTTCCATAGAAACTGGTTCTAACGTAGTCTCATAAAAAGTAGCTAAGCTTACAGGTTAGTTTCCATAGAAACAGGGTTGCTCGTGTTTTACGCTTAAATGCTTCTTTGTTATGAATAATACTTTTTTTTAAATTACTATATACATTTAATACTATCTAGTGTTTATGTATAGACTATATTAATAACAAAAAACACGAAAATATCATCGTCCTTACGTACTACGTTGATGCGAGAATCTACGTTCTTTAGTGTAGAATAATACGACGGTTTCAGTGTTAATTTTTAGTTATACATTTAATTTCTATTTATTTTTCATTTTCAGTTTTATTCAACATAGATTGTATTTTATAAAGATCTAGAGCCGGTTTTTGCAGAAAATTTTCGCACAGTGTTCTCATTAAATGCTGATTTTTTTTAAAATAATACTTAGAAAAATTATTTCATTTACAAATACTGTTATTACTAGTATATTCGTTTAAGTGTTTGCGTATAGACACTATGAGATAAAATCACTCCCCAAAATAAATATAACTCAAACTAATCCTCGCCTCTACGTAAGTACATTGCTGCGAGGATACGCTTTCTCAGTTATGAAATAATACGAACGTTAAAATGTTCATATTTATTTATAAATTTGATACCTAGAGAACACGTCAATTAATAGTTATAATTAATATTTATAGATAGTTTTACCAAATTGAGTAAAATACTTATATTTGGTGCAGGTGTTAGGAGTTTCTTGAGTTTTGCCATTTTGCCGACCAAAGCATGGGTTCCGCTAGTTATTTAAACATTTAAGAGGTAAAAATAAAAATAAAACTGAAAAGAATTTATGCGATTTTAATTTCAATATTTCGTAAGACGACAAATCGATTTTGTTGCAAAATCGATTTTATTGCAAAATCGATTTATCGCATTTCTAAAGACGGTGTACACTAGAGAAAAAATATTGTAAAATAAAATTAATGTTTCCCAAATAACTAAATGCCCCTGACGAACGACAGGCAATCGAGGGTAAATCACAACTTGAAGGAGGAATGGAGCATATTAATGCGAGCCCAAGGAAACTACTAGAGTAAAGTATGTTGCCGTGTATAAAAATATTAAAATCTCTACCCAGAGAATAGCCGCTGAGAATCTGAGGGGATGGAAAGACCGTGGAGTGATAGTACTGTTTATATCTGGAGTAAAACGAGTACTAGTAATTTGAGGAGACTTATTGTCACTCATATTCCAGGTAAAACCATTTGAAATAAAGATTTATTACAGTATAGCATGAGAAAATATATTGTCGTCTCATCTTGAGTCATCCATCAATTAATGGTGGAATATTCACGTAGATCGTTCGCCATGATTTTTTTATCGTAATACGAGGCCTATAAACCCGTTGCTTGTCTTCTAAGGGACAACAAGAGTACCTTCCAACAGGTTCGAGATACATGCCCAGCCAACCGCAAAAGCCGTGGTTGAACAACTGCAGTTATGCATGTGAGGCAAATATACAACTTTTGCTTGTAACATATCGCAACGATATGCTATAGATGACGAATAGTATTTTAGTGTATGATGAAGCACATTTCTTATATCGAGCAACATTAAGTGTACAAAAGTATGGTTCGTAGAACATGATAGATGAGGCTGATGCCTTGAAACTTTGAGTTTTATCTTTGAAGCAATATAACTGTGAGAGAATATAGAGCGCAGGTTTTATAGAGTTTCCGTCTCCGAGATGGATGATCTAACAAATTCTACGGGTCCATTTTGCCGAGTAGGGTAGTATCGCGCCTGGGTACTCCTACGAGTCCGCTAATAATAATAATAATAATAATAATAATGATGATGATGATGATGATGATGATGATGATGAGGATGATGATGATGATACTTTTTCTGTGTTAAAGAAATGCTTCCCGATTTCGGTTATAAATTTTAAATAAACGAAATTTCTCCTTGTATTAAAAAAAAAATAAACAAGCATTCTTTCTAATCCAGTTAGAAAAGCACGGGCGAAAGAAACGCCTTATATATATATATATATATATATATATATATATATATATATATATATATATATATATATATATATTTATATATATATACACACATATATATATATTTATATACACATAAATACACACACACACACACATATATATATATATATATATATATATATATATATATATTTATTTTAGTACAGAAAAATTAGTACAACATTTGTACCGTCGGTTTCAAGCACGGAAAGTCATAGCCATCCGGCTCTTTTCAGCTTCTGTTGTCATCTGTTTTGGAAATGTGAAGTCACATGACAGTTTCGTGATATAATAATATAAGATTAAAGGGAATAAAAATAAAATTTAAAAAAAATTAAAATTAAAATTAAATTTGAAATTGAAACATAAAAAATAAAAAGATAAAAAATAAGAAAAAAAAATAAAAATAAAAAATAAAAAATAAAAAATTTCTATGTAATTCCCGTGAGCCAATTTTATGAATTTGTATCATTAGCCGTTACTGTTTTTGGATTTGAAGGTGTGCGTTGTAAAAGGAAAAACCGTTAGTTAATATCGTGTTGAAATTCTTTTAGACAGTCCGGAGTAATTTTAATAAAGAGATTGCTGGATCTAAGGGAGGTAACTTTATTGGAAATATATAGGTTTGAGGATATTTAAATGGATTTGTTTGATTAGTCTAATGACTGATAAATAAAATAAATATTTTTGTGAAAGTCGAAGTTTTTGCTCTTGAAATTTATGTGGATATGGGCTGATGAGGTGTTTGTTCGTATTCTTTAATTTGTTTATATAAGTAATGATGGGAAGTAGAAATTTTCAACAAAGCAGCATCATATTACAACAAAGCGCTCCGCGACAGCGGGTTCTTAGAAGAGATCTCATACACCCCAACCCGAGACCAACCACGGGGACGCGCAATAGAAGGAGATCGGTGATCTGGTTTTCCCACCCTATTCCACCAATACCAAGACAAAGGTAGGCCATCTTTTCCTCAAATTACTCGACAAACACTTCCCACCCACAAGCGACCTATACAAACTGTTTAATAGAAATTCTGTTACGGTCAGCTATTCCACTGCCCCTTCAATAAGAAAAATTATCTCTGCGGAACCCAAAGCAATTACAAATGCAGGCTGCTCATGCCAAGAAAAAAACAACTGCCCCCTAGAGGGAAATTGCAAAATCGATTCAATCATATATGAAGCAACCGTCACAAACCAGAATACCGGTAGTGCATAAAAATACATTGGGATGACGAAGGAAAACTTCAAACAAAGATTATATGCACACAGAAACTCCTTCAGATACGAAGACAAAGCAAATACGGCACTCGTGACCCGAATATGGCAACTTCAAGAAGAAAATATACCCTTAACCATCAGATCGAAAGTAATTGAGAGAAAACCATCCTTCTCTCCAGCCATAAACAGATGTCCTCTATGTGACGCTGAAAAATACCACATTTCAAGGGCCATCATTGATCCGAATACAGCCTGTTTGAATATCCGCGATGAAATCTTTAAGGGGTGTAACCGCAAGAGACAAGCACTACTCATAAACTGGACTGACCGATTCACATAATGTCTACCTACTCCCCCTTTACTTCCCATCATTACTTATATAAACAAATTAAAGAATACGAACAAACACCTCATCAGCCCATATCCACATAAATTTAAAGAGCAAAAACTTCGTCTTTCACAAAAATATTTAATTTATTTATCAGTCATTAGACTAATCTAACAAATCAATTTAAACAACCTCAAACCTTTATATTTCCAACAAAGTTACCTCCCTTAGATCCAGCAATTTCTTTATTAAAATTACTCCGGACTGTCTAAAAGAATTTCAACACGATATGAACTAACGGTTTTTCCTTTTAGAACGCACACCTTCAAACCCAAAAACAGTAACGGCTAATAATACAAATTCATAAAATTGGCTCACGGGAATTACATAGAAATTTTTTATTTTCTATTTTTTATTTTTTTATTGTTTTTATTTTTATATTTTATTTTTTTTAATCTTTTTATTTCTTATGTTTAATTTCAAATTTAATTTTAATTTTAATTTTATTTTAATTTTATTTTTCTTCCCTTTAATCTTGTATTATTATATCTCTCCAAATCTCCTCCGGTTTTAAATCTCAACAGTTTCATTGCACTAAATTTAAATTCAAACAAACATACACAACACACTGAGCAAATAACGCGTCCCAACGAGAGTGTCATGTGACTTCACATTTCCAAAACAGATGACAACAGAAGCTGAAGAGAGCCGGATGGCTAAGACTTTCCGTGCTTGAAACCGACGGTACAAAAGTTGTACTAATTTTTCTGTACCAAAATAAATAAATATCATGCTCTTAATTTTTAATTTTAATTCTTAATTAATCGAGCACTCTGCTGGGATCTTTCCTACTATATTACAAATAAGTTAAACATATATTTGGTATTCCTATTCGTAAACAAATTAGAAATAAATTAAAAAATATGTGAACATTTATATATTTTTCATATTAGTTAATTAATTATATATATATATATATATATATATATATATATATATATATATATATATATGCGTGCATATTACGATATAATTTTGTGCTTATCATGTGTTATTATTTATAAATCATTACACTTCTTTATAGAATAGTGTTCTCTCGGTAACCGGTACACGAATGTAAATGTAAACAACAAACATAGGATCCAAACGGATATGTAAAATTTCTGACTGCTGATCACAGTGTCAAGTGATCTGTCGGTCGAGTTTCGAATTTCGTGAAAACGTTCCTCGTTACTAGCTACAATGCATTGCTGAAGAAGCTGTATGTGGATAACACACACACACGCGCATCTATCTCCTTATATATATATAAATATATATATATATATATATATATATATATACATATATATATATATATATGTGTGTGTGTGTGTGTGTATAACGGCGATGCTCATCAAGAATAGAATATATAGTCATTAATATACATTCATTCTTCTTAGCAATCGTACTACTTTACTGTCCCATATTGGGTCTCTTACAGATTCAAATTCCCCCTATACCTTTGGCAAATAATCAAGAATGTTCGCTAAATGGAAAGATTCTGCAAAATGTGCAGAGTAAAAGCTACTTAACATGAGGGAGGAAGTGCTGTCTTCATGTATTCACAAAATTTTGTATAAATAAAACCATTGTAAGGTTTCTTGGCCCAAGTAAAATTATTCAGATCTACGTCCTTCACCTCTAGCATAGTCTCTCTGAAAGTTCATATTGACCGCTTACTATGTATTCTTTAATGTGGTTGACCTGTAGACTTTCTTTAATTCCCATATCTTTTATTTATAACCTACATCTACCCCAATGTTCCTTGTCCATACTTTACTCTGCACAATTCAGCATCTACCTTAACCAGGGTCTGTTTACACATATCAGTTAGTTTAATTATTGGTTCTTAAAATGACAGACCATAACTGTTTATTTATAAGTTTTAGACAGATTTTAACTCCCTCTCTACCCAGACAAACTAGGACTCATCGTTAATATTGATACACTCAGTGTTGATAAAGTATCATCATATATTGGCTATAATTGTCCCTGTTATAACATTCTTACGTGTTTTCCTTAATAAAGTATCATCATATATTGACTGTAATTGTCCCTGTTATAACATTCTTACGTGTTTTCCTTAATAAAGTATCATCATATATTGACTGTAATTTTCCCTGTTATAACATTCTTACGTGTTTTCCTTAATAAAGTATCATCATATATTGACTGTAATTGTCCCTGTTATAACATTCATACGTGTTTTCCTTAATAAAGTATCATCATATATTGACTATAATTGTCCCTGTTATAACATTCTTACGTGTTTTCCTTAATAAAGTATCATCATATATTGACGGTAATTGTTCCTGTTATAACATTCTTACGTGTTTTCCTTAATAAAGTATCATGATATATTGACTGTAATTGTCCCTGTTATAACATTCTTACGTGTTTTCCTTAATAAAGTTTCATCATATATTGACTGTAAGTGTCCCTGTTATAACATTCCTACGTGTTTTCCTTAATAAAGTATCATCATATATGGACTGTAATTGTCCCTGTTATAACATTCTTACGTGTTTCCTTAACGATGGAGACTTGAGCCAATGTCTTAAAGCAACCCCTCAATGACCTACGGCAGAAATACTAATAATTCTGGTTTTACTAAGCAGACATAATTATCTACAAAGAAAACATAATTCATCTCGTTTGTATGGTTTGTATATATGGCCAGAATGTAACAAGGGCGATGCCCCTTCTGTAACACTGGTTTTGATAGGGTGGGGCAAATTATTCAAATTCATAACGGCGCCAGTGAGGAAGCTGTACAGGGTGCCTACCTAATAATAACAACGAATCTTTTAATCAAGTAGCAGGTTGTTTTATTAGATTTAATTTAACAGTCCCTAGTACATTTCGAGTTCCACAAAAATTGACTACAAGAATAACCCCTTTTACATTTTTCTATTGAGGACTGAGAATTCCTTTGCAGATAGCCGGGTTTTTTCCATTCAACTGGATTGAATAAGTAAGACTTAATCGGTTGAGTATCACTGCTACGCCCTTCGCTGTTTGTTTCGATACCTATCTAAAATATTGTACTAATAATTTACTACAATAAAGCTAAATCCACTAATCTTATTATTACAAATAATTCTTTACCCTCGATTAGAGTCTTGGATAGGACGGGCCTAGTATACGAGTTTAAATGTCCATTGGGAGACTGTGTCTCCGACAACCAAGGAAAAAACGTATATATTGGCTTGACCACCACGACTTTGTCCAGGAGGTTGACATGCATCTATCCGATAATAGTGCTATAGCCAGACACCTCGTAAACGAACATTTCTGTACCCGCTCGCAAATCCGAAAACTTCTCGTAGACAATACTAAAATCCTAGAACACAATACTAATACACAAAAACATCACATACTAGAAGCTTTACACATTAAAACAAAAAAAACAGCTATTAACAAGATTAATTTTAACACTAGTACTAATATACTTAAATGCTTATAATACCTAATAAATATAGTTACATATTTAAATTTTCCCGCCATAACTAATTATAAATCTCACTCCAGGTCTTTACCTGATTGACATTATTCCACTGAAGATGGACCCAGATCGGTCAGAAAGTACTCTGGACCAAAATCTAAATTACGGCAGTTTCATCAGCTAATTCTCATCCGAGATTAAGACTTTAATCCGGAAAATTGAAGGAATCAATACAAAAATATCCAGACAAGAGTTGTCGGTTATTTTTAATAATACGTGTCCTAAGGAAAAAATTCTGCCTCGATACACATACACACACACACACACATATAAATATATATATACAGGGTGTTTCAAAAGTCTTGGGAACATAACGATTTTTAATAACTCAAAACTATTAGAAGTTGAAAAATGAAATTGGTACCGTTGGAAAGGTTAAAGTTTCAAGTTTTGTGGGGAATCTTCAAAGTTGCTCAATATGAGCACCATTCGTCACACGGCAGACATCTAGTCGATAGTCCATTTCCTGCCAAACGCGTTCCAGCATCTTGACGTCAATGGTTCCCACAACTGCCGTTACTCGAGCCTTTAGTTCGTCAATATCTCTTGGAAGGGGCGGCACATAGACTTGTTGTTTGACAAAGCCCCAAAGGAAAAAGTCACACGGGATAAGATCTGGAGACCTAGGAGGCCAGTGCATGAGAACGTCATCACCTCGCCCAGATCTCCCAATCCATCTACCAGGCAGCCTTGTGTTAAGAAACTGCCTTACTCTAAGACTCCAGTGTGGTGCACCATCTTGTTGAAAAATGAAGTCATCAGATTTTGCTTGTTCCAACTGAGCTATTAACCAGTCTTCCAGCATGTTGAGATAGGATTCACCAGTGATAGTTGCCTCTTCAAAGAAGAACGGTCCATAGACACCTTTCTTGGAAATTGCACAAAACACGTTCACTTTTGGTGAATCTCGCTCGTGCTCAAGAAGTTCATGAGGATTCTCAGTACCCCATATGCGAGTGTTATGCTTGTTAACTTTGCCATTCAGATGGAAGGTCGCCTCATCGCTAAAAACAAGCCGGTCATCAAAGCCGTTATCTTCCCACTTCTCTTGCATTGCAATGCAAAAGTCACGGCGAAGTGGCTTATCAGTGTCCTTCAACTTTTGGACCAACTTGAGCTTGTAAGGTACCATTTGCAGTCGTTTCCTTAAGACACGCCAGACAGTTGCTGGAGCAAGCTGAAGTTCCCTGCTGGCTCTTCTCACTGATTTACGGGGGCTCCGCTGAAAGGCTGTCCGAACTTGCTCAACTGTATCTTCTGAAGTTGAAGGGCGACCTGTTCGCTTACTTGGGCACAAACACCCATCTTTCACAAATTTAGCATGCCATCTGACAATGGATTTCCTTTCAGGGGCTTCTTTTTTAAATTTCCTGCGAAATGCACGCTGAACACATGTCCACGATTCAGTCTTTGCAAATTGGAGGACGCAAAATGCCTTGTCTTGTTTAGAGAACGCTATTACTGCACCTGGAAAGATAACACGAAAATCATTAGTATGACAAAAACTTGATTAAGCAAGCTTTAAAATGGCACCAGTTTCATTTTTCTACCTGGAATAGTTCATGAGATATACGCATTTGTAATGTTCCCAAGACTTTTGAAACACCCTGTATATATATATATATATATAGTAGAGAATGGTAGTTTGCTTGAAGCGTTGCTGGGTATAGTAGTAGTAAGTTTTTGAAAGGCTGTGGGCAATGCAAATTCCGGGTAAGATGCAAGTTGTAAGGAACAAAAACGATAACAATAAATCAAATACGAAATATGACTTATTATTTATTTTTAATTTTTTGCCTAAAATCTTACATAACAGCAAGAGTGTTTTTAGCTGTTCGTGTGATGTCCGGGTAATTAAAAAATCACTATTTAATATTTTGGGAAAAGAGACTTCCCTTTGTCAAAAATAATTAAACCAGAAGAAAAATTTCTCCGACTGAGCAGAGAATCCTACAAAACAAAATGGCTGTCAGATGTAAATAGTAAGTCATATTTCGTATTCGATTTATTGTTATTGTTTTGTTCCTTACAACATGCATCTTACTCGAAATTTGCATTGACCACAGCCTTTCAAAAGCTTACTACTAATATATATATATATATATATATATATATATATATATATATATATAAGTTTTTCTAGACAAATATATATTGGGTATACACTCTTTATAATCCCCGAAATTGTTTAAAATTGTAAGCTCAATGGGGTTGTGTTACAAGCTTCAGAGCATATATAATTTTTGATTATATTCCAATTACAAAAGGAAAAATCAATCCATCACCATATTTTTTATTTGTTCATTTTTCTCCATTCATGCACACACACTCACATATATATATATATATATATATATATATATATATATATATATTGTGCCATTTATTTATTTACATTTTTATTTTTATTTACGATCTAATAATTAATTGAATATTTTAAATAATTTAATATTTTTAATTACCATTAAGTAATTAAAAATATTCAATTATTTTTACGGGGAAATAAATATCTTAATGCTAGATTGAGATCAGTATGCCCTTAGCCAAAGTCAGGCTCATATGTGAGCGTATATATATATATATATATATATATATATATATATATATATATATATATATATATATATATGTATATATATATAGATGCTTATTTTAAGATTTGTTTTAATAAGACATGCATTTGCTCAAGTATGAACATAAACAAAAACAACGAGATTGTATGAAGAAATAAAGACAAACAAGTTTCTTGAAAAGAAGAAAAAAGAGTAAGTGTACAGTTTTCATCGTATAGACCCCGTTGACCCGAGGGTTGATCAGTGGAGCAGGACTAAGCGAACCAGACATAAGGGAAGTAAGGAGATCGACACGGAGTGTACATAACGATTGGCAGGAGGACAGTCGGGATGGTGTTGGAAAGCAGATAAATAGGTAGAGATGAAGATAAGAAGGTCAAGAAATGGTAGTGGTGGATAAGAAAAGAAGATGGAGAATAATATAGAAAAAAGGGTCAGATTCCATTCATTTGCTTCAGGGCGTATTAGATCGACAGTCGGGTTGATGTCTTGGTTAATATTGTAAACAAACGGAGAAGCGAAATGTAACCTAGTCTGAAGAACCGTTCTGTGAAAATTGCGGTAAATTCTTCAGAATGCTTAAAAATTATTAGTTTTGTTTTGTTTACATTTGAACGATGCTAAACAAAATGAAGGTGGTCGGTTGTAGTTTCTTGGATGGAAGTAAGCGAGTCTATATTGTTGAGATAATAATAAGCGGAGTTGAATACGTGTTCTGGTTGGCGTATTTGGTTGTCTTGTTTGATTAGGAAAACACTAATTGCTAAGATTGCTGGAAAAATGGTCGGTGCTTTCTACCGCGCCAGAAAGTACCTCACTCTTAAGGCAATCTTCTGCTTGTATAATCTAGTGGGCGAGTATCCCTTCTCCTCCCTTCAACCCATTTCTCACAGAAGAGACGTTCCAAGTCTTTCTCTACTCTGTCGCTCATCGAAATTTTCTATGGTAGGTGCTGGACTCCAATCTCGCCACAAGTACTCAACTTCTTACCACCATAACAAAAAACTATTTTTTCGTCTTCTACCTACCTAAAACCAATTTGAGTTTCCATTGACAATTTCATTTCAAGAACGTTCCATTTCTGGAACACATCGGCGCGGGAATGCTCACAATCATTTTCTCTAGTTTGTTTTCTCTTGCACGATACTAAAAAAATTATGGTTGTCGGTTCTAGTTTCTTAGGAGAACTACCCGTCTATGGAACCCAAACCGCGGGGCTGCTTCCCGGCTGACTACAACATTGTCGTTTTCAAGTTCAATGTAAACAAATTCTTGTTGAGCCGTCCTCCTAAATAATCAAATTCGGCTAAACTTTCACCATCATTATCAGTCATCACGGGGTTGTCTCGTCGGCCGCCTGACACTCTCTTAACCCTGATCCTCGAGTGGCCTTAATAAGTGGTGACTTTTTACTAAAAAAAAGGAACCAATACCCTATTGTTGAGACTACAATAAGCAGAAGTGAACACGTGTCGGGATAACAATAAGCGGAAGTGAACACGTGTCGGGATAACAATAAGCGGAAGTGAACATATTTCTCCCCGGTTAGCGTATTTTCTATCTTTCTTTTATTACATAAACACTCGTTGCATGGTCGCTGGAATAAGTAGCTTATTGCAGGGGCCGATGCTGATGATCGGTCTTCCAATAAAGAAAGAGACAAGGACAATAATACGGTTATGGCAAAGAAGGAATTGAAAACGCAGGTAAGAAATGAAAAATCTAAAAATCGTTTATTGCACCGATAAGGTGCAAGAATATTAGAAAATCAAAGTCTAGATAACCTGAAAAGGCAAGGGGTGTCACTGGAGGCTGGAAAGATCGGGAGCGTTACTGGAGGTTTTATAAACAGGAACATGGCTGGAAAAGTAGGAGGGCGTCACTACAAAAACTGAATAGTAGAAAAGGCAAGATGACGTCACACTGAGATTGATGTTGACGTCCCGGAATACATCTAGAGGTGACTCAGGAAAGTCCAATCCGTGTGGACGTCGTCAAAAGCTGGATCGGAAGGGGGCGTCGCCGGAAACTGGATCAGCAGCAGAACGTAGACGGGTGTAGGAGAGGCAGGTGCAAGAATGACCGGAGAACGTCGCCGGGTGCAGGACGCCGTCGCTGAGTGCAAGAGAGGCGTAGCAGATCAGAGGGACGTCGCCAGGTGCAGGAGGACGTTATCATGGGCAAGAGATGCAGGAAGATGTCGAAAGGTGCAGGATATATATTTATAGATGTTAGATATTGCCCTGAAAAGGGTAGTAAGATTGCTGCCACTACTGTTGCTTAATATTAGCTCTACGAGGAGGCCTCCTAAACACCGGTTAAAAGCTTCAGATTAGCATAAATAGGCTGACTATATGTCTACGACGTCAAACGACAACGGTTGGTCTCGCCAGATATTAAATAAATGACACGATTGAAAATTCCTGGCTCACAGATATAACGTTTTCCTTTGCGTGAAGTATTAGGTAACCGTATTACAATTAATATGAACAAATCCTTAAAGTTCCGTGTGTCGATTCACTAAGGAAAATGGTTGAAAGTCTTATTTGAGGGCCGTTTGGGACGAACATAAAGATACCCTCTGTGTTGTCAGGATGGCACAGGCGAGAGAATTAGCAGCGGTCGCATGAATCTGTGGGTCTGGCTTACGCTGACGCTTGAACTTTTTAGGGTCAGTAGATGTAACCAAAGCTAGTGCGACAACCTGACTAGTGATGCGACCCTCTACCTGTATAAGAGTCCGATATGCCATTGTATTCAGACGGCACAACTATCACTGGCAGAACTTCCAAGAGCATTGGGTATCAAGATATTGCTGGTTCTCTCTCTTCTCACTTGTTGTAGATGATGCAATAGAGACAAAAAGTGGCTTGTTATCTTCTTAATGCTTCTAAAACCAAGCTGCTCTATTTTAACAATCAGGGCTCGGATCTTCGTTTTACGTCGTTTGAAATGAATGGCTCTTTCCTTGAGGAAACCTCTTGCTTTGATAAGCTCCTATAATTGACTTTCATTCCAGACCTAAAATGGGAGACTTTCATCAAATCTGTGGCTGAGGTTATTGGAAAAATGGTTGGACCTATCTGACTCCCGACGCAATCCTCTACCAGTATACGAGTCATATACTTCCTAAGATGAAGTACCGTTGCCATATATGGGGAGGTGCCGCTTAGAGCACTCTCTCTTACGTTGGCAGCAAACAGAATTCACTTTGCAATCTAGTGGGAGATAATAGCTTCTATTATCTTACCCTTTTTCTCACAGAAGAGAAATTGCTAGACTTTCTATACACTATCGAAATTACCATGGTATGTACTCGACTGAGCTCCAATCTCTGCCTCCACCCCTTTAAAACATCTATAACAAAACCCGACTTATTACGGCCATTGCATAAAATCTTATCTTTCTTCTTCTGTGTACCTAAACCAAACAGAGTATCGATGAGTTTCTTTCTTAGAACTTCGAAGACGTAGAACACATTGCCGTAGGACTGTTTCCCTGCTGATTACAACAGGGTCGTCGTCAAGTCCAACGTGAAAAGATACTTTGCCGAGCCGTCCTCTTAGGTAGTGGGAAAGTAGACCAACCGCAAAATATAAAATACAATATCACATAAAAAACATGCACTAGACCAATATTCGGCTTTTATTGAATAAAAGGTTCGTCAGAATGAAGCAATGGATTATTCGGTAGCTTTAATTATATACAAATACTAGAAAGATACCCGTCTCATGACGGGTAAAATTTATTTTCCGAACACAACAGTTTTGCACTAAATGTATGTCCATCCACGTAGATCAAAATGAAGGCATAATACTACTAAACCTTTATTCTGTTTCATCTAATTCCATGATTTTGATTGTAGAACATGTCTAAATATGTTCTCCGATCGACTAATAATAGAACATATTAAACTGAAAAGAGAACGGAAAAAGTGTCAGGACATTTGTTTCTAATGTTATTTTTACGTAATCTTAATTTTGAGTCATGTTTTTTTTAATATTCAACAACTTTTGACATCGTTAAGGACATCGGATCAAAGATGCTGATCCAAATCGGCGGTTAGTTTGGCTCTTTAATTAACTGTTTAACTGTGATGCCGCGATACACAAATACAGACAACTTGACTTAATATAGAAATGGATATGCACATACCAAACTTTATATAGACACATATTGTCTACTGTTAATCGCAGATGGACATACAATAAAATAAAAATAAAAATTTTAATCTACATTCTTATGAGATACGCCAGCCATTTATGTGTTCACGTGATTTGCATTCTTCGATAGTTTTTATACATGTTAAATATTTTCAAACTCAAATACATCACTCCCGCATTATATGTTCTAAACGTGTCAGGTGGCAACATTTTCGTAATTTCTCTTCATAACTAATTGCTGAAACCTTCAATAATAATTGTGAACTTTTTTCTGTACTCTACTTCCCTGCAAGATGTTTTGAACAAAAGAGAGGTTGCTAGTCTTTCTCTACTCTATCTTCATTGCCACGATAGTTGCTCGACTGAGCAGAAAGCTCTGCTCCCCTCCGTAAGACCTTCTCGGAAAAAATCTCGTCTGGCTTTCAACACTGATAATAAGTCTTCTTTTTTTCCTTCCTTTGTGTACCTAAAATAAAACGAAACTTCCATGAACAGAGTTTATTTTACAGAACTTTTCACCGGTGGAACACGTTACCGCGGTAATGTTTCTCTACAAACTAAAACATCGTTTTCAAGTCCAATGTCAACAAATGTATGGCGAGTCGTCCTGTGAATTATTAATAGTGCTCAATTCTTTCATAGTACTGTTGCATCATTTAATTGAAAATCTCATTAACCCTTATTCTTAAGAGGCTTTTGGCCTTGGTAAGTGGTGAACCATTAGTATAAAAATCATGTCGATACAACACTTAAATTCATATATTTCTTTTCGTTTCATATACACTCACTTTTTATGTGGTTATGGGGAAATCTTGCGGGAATTTTAAAGCAACTCCTCGTAAGTAAACTAATAAGTTGTACTTGTAATTTCTGCTGTATAATCAAAATGAAAGATTAGAGAAACAGTTGAGATACAATTTTATTCAGTTGATCCTTATTGAAAGTAAGAGTTTGTAAAACGAGAAATAAACAAACAAAAAACAAATAAAAATCTAAACGCTACTTGATACGTCCTATAAAGTTAAACGCGACTTGTAATGAAATCTTCTGCATTAATCTGTATCTCTTAGTAAGTGAACAATGAGGTAAATGAGAAAAAAGAATAGCAAAGTGGCAAACGCGACCATCACTAATAACAAAACAATTACATACAATACATATAATATATATAATATAATATATATATATATATATATATATATATATATATATATATATATATATATATATATATACACATATGTATATATATATTAATACGTCGTGTTAAAAAGGGCGACTATATACAGACATATGTCTGTAATATAAGGGCAAATAACTCATCATCACTTCGGTAAGTGAGATCAAAGAAATACAAAACGCCGCCATTGCGAGTAAAAAAAATAAACACCAGAACACATAACTATAATATTCAAGGTATTCAAGAAAGGCATATAACAAGAACTGATATATCGGTCAGTCTCAAACGGTGCAGTTTTAAAATTCTGCATTCAAACAATAAAAAGGTTAATCTACGAAACCAATCTTCCGAGAGAAAGCGATTTCGATTCACAGACATGTCTGCACCAACTCACGTCGAGCCGTATTAGTGAGAAATCATACGCTTCTTTACGCGATGTTTCTCCTTCACTAAAAGACAACACACTTACCCATTCTGCTATTGGCGTCATGTCAAAAATATGAATCATTTTTATTAGTTCCTATCGGCCGCCATCAATAACAAAGCGCAGTGTTTCGACTTATTGTCATCCTGAGTTGAACCCAAATACGATTCGTCGTTAGCAGAATACAGTAAAGCCTTGTTCCAGTGAGAATGTTCGTGACTTTTTCGCCTCCAAAGCAGATTTCTTTCTAGACCTATTAACCTTTTATTTATTAGTATACGAGCAGAACTGCTCGTTGAAGCGTGATAAAAAAATAAAAGGACACAGCGAATATTTTAATATGGCCATGTATATTGCGTGATAGATATCGTCACCCATTGAATAGGTGTGACGAATTCAAGTCCCTTTTCTTAGGATTTCCAGTTCATTTGATTCAATATAAATGCCTTTGTTAAACCTATGAATTCATCTTTCCTAGTTTTTATGAACAAAATAATAGGGCAGACTGGGTTATTTAAACTTGTTTTCTGTTTAACTCCCATGATGTTTTAAAACAAGTCGGTGCTAGCAAATTTTCTCTGTTAACATCAAGTGGTGTTACATGTGACCTGAGTGACACCATCTTCGGTACTCACTTGAGGTTACGGTTATAGTCTTTCCTAAAATATCGTTAATTTTTAACTATGTAGTTTCTAACTCTTTCTGGCCCGTCTTAATATGTTCGATTTTTTCCTCGTGTTGTGGTTATTTATTTTAGCTATGGCTATTTTATTTGTACATACCTACATTTGTTTCGGAATTTTTTAGTTGAGAATTGATAATTTGTATTATTTGTATGATTCAGACTACCGTTCCCATCTTGGATGGTATTATCACAACGTTTCGGCCGATGTAACTTCAAACCTTATTCAGGTACCTCTTGTCGAACTCGGGAATTTATAGGGTATTTCGAAGTGAGCTCTTCATTTAATTCACGGGGATAGATTGTCCTTGTTCCGTCTTTAATTTTTGAAATGTCATTATTAGTTAGTAACGCTTATACTGAGGATTGAAATGTTAACCTTCAAGAGACTAAGAACTGATTATGACTTAGAACTTTTATTCGTTGTGCCACGGGTCTATGCATGGCGCAAAAACAAGATATCCCCGTCGATTAATAAAGGGTTCCATTCGAAATTATGTATAGATTTTCGAGTTCGAAACAAAAATTCCCGAATTCGACAAGAAACACCTGAAGAAAGTCGGAGATTACATCGGCCGAAACGTTTTAATAATAACATCCAAGACGAGAACGGTAGTCGTAATAGTTCAAATAATACAAAATATCTGTATTCTGTTAGTGTCTATGCGCGTTGGTTCCGCACTAGGATTTATTAATTTGAAATACTGAGATGGCGAATCTCTTATTTGACAGTTTTTTTCTTTTTGTTAACTATTATGTCTTCTTGTTTTCTTGCTTGAATGACTGTTTCAATTTCCATATCACATTGTACTTTTCGTTTTACAACACCGTCTCCGGTTTTGTGTCTCTACCATTTGTTGCATGTACAAAATGCAGTACACTGTGGACTAACTTGCCGACCCAGTCATGTATATTTTTAAAATTCATTAAAATATTTTGCTGTATTCACATAATGTTGTCTACAGTTTCGTCTTTTTGTCAATATGGTCTATATGTACTGCTGTTTCGAGTCTTGTATACCTTGACTTTTATGTAGTTCTTTCTAATTACGTTTTTGTGCGGCTATAAGTGGTGATTTTTCTTTTCTGTTCAAGTGTCGTTTTCGTAACCCTATCTATATGTTTCCATGTGCTGTTTCTTCTCCTAGGCTTATAAATTTACCTAGTAACTGTTTCTCCTACCATTATGGCTTTTCTCGCTTTTTTGCTTCCCGTTTCGATGCTCTTCGCCTGGTTTAGCTTAGAGGGGTTTTATTTCTACTACTTTTATCACATTGTTCACGTAATGTTGCATACGTACCAGTCCTTTTCCTCTTCTTTCCTTTTCATATATCATATGTCAGTATCACCCTTTTAGCGCGGTGCGTTCTGCATGATCATTAGTTTTCTGGTTCTTTTGCTCCATATACGTGAGTTTTTCTTTTGTTCATTTTATAGTGAGCCCAGACTATTTTAATAGGGACACTACCCAAGCATTTATTCATTTTATTGGGTATTTACTATGTAATTTAGTTCAAAGGAGCATTGTTGGTCGTCTCGGAAATTCTGTTTTAAGCATACATTTCATCTCTCTTGATTTGATTATGTCCGCTTCAAGAATGCCAATATATTTATAGTTACCGCATTCACCACATGCTTTCATCGCAATTCGATTTGTTACTATTATGCCTTCCGCTGTTTCTAGTTTTCCCTTCTGCAGCTGAATTAGTGCACACTTTTTCTGTTGTGAATTACGTTCCTGTATACAAGCTCAATATTCTAGTTTTATTTATTAGTGTTCCGGGTTGTTGGTTGCAAATAACGTAAGATTGTAAAACCATATGCCGGCTTCCGACAATCGTCGACCCTCAAAGGGTGTTCCGTGGTTTTCTGTTCCACTTCATATTCTCTTTCTAGTCGTGTCGCCTCTCGTACTGACGATCGCCGAGAGCACAAACACTGGTTTATAATATGTATACAAAAGAAAAAGCATCGTAGATTCATCCAATAAAAATACAAACACAGAAAAGGTGTTGGTATAAGTCCGTTGTGCTCTGGTCGTGTGTATGTGTGTGTGATACCGTCGTCGCAGAAACGACCTCCAGATGTTGATAGTTGTCTTGCCGTGTTAACCCCAGTTACAATCTTCTTTATCAAACAACGAGTTGAATGAAGGACTCGGGAAACTCTGGCTTTTCGGGCCTACTCCATCTGATCTCTGCTGGCTCCAATCTCATCTCGTCTTTACTGTCTCCTCAATATATCTACCTTGACCGGAAATCCCATGTGCCCGACCCCTCTCAGTTACTCTCCACTGGTTACGGGAAATGATTACATCCGCTCGCCTTCTCAGGTACCCTCAGCTGACTACCCGGAAACTATTCAACAAAACTGTTAGGCGCCACACTGTCTGGCCCACTCCATTGTCGCTTACCTGTCTTACTTTCTGATAATTTTACCTTGTCATGAGTTATTTCTCTCACATTCTCTATAGTCTTCGCTGTGGAGAGAGCCGTCCATAGTATTACAAAATAATTGACATAAATGAGGGATTAAATGTTTTCTTTCTCTCTGTATGATTGTATCCGGCATTGTACCCCCTGTTTGTTCACGTTTTGTTTCTAATTTTACTTTCTTCAATTCTTCGTTCCTTAGGGATGGGAATTTTATTTTATCCTCGTTCATAAATCGTTTGATGTTTTCAACCACTGATGCTTCTCTAGGGATTTCTCTGATTTCTTTGGTATCGGTTTCCTTAGTTTCTAGTGTTTTGTCAGTCTTCTACATGTGGGTGTTTACTAATGTATGTTTCCTGATCTGTTATAGTACTTATGTTCCGTTGGATTTCCATTAGTTCCAGCTCTGAGGAGCCACATCTCGAGGATCTCTCTTGTTTCATCTGCTATACTTTTTGTTGTTGTATGGTAGTCAATAGACATGTCCCATAGATTTTCAATTCATTTTCAATAGTGTCTTTCCCCGGGGTCGCTTCTTCGGTAGTAACACTCCATTACCAGTCTATTCTCTATTGTGGTCACTTTCTTTCTCTATGTCGTTGGTTTGTTGTATTGTTCATTTCTGCTTGCCTGTTTGGCCCGTGTTATTGTCGTATCTTAAATTAGAGGAGTTACTTGTTTTGGTCAGTGGTATTTTTGTTCCTAAAATTAGAGGAGCTAATATTCACAGAATGTCGACTGAGTGCCGCATGTTGGCCAACGAGAGAAAACATGTCGATTATGGCATTTTCTTCTGAGTCTCACGTCTTTCAATGTTATCTGATTTTATTTCATGTTTTGGTATATGTGGCAATACTGGACCCAGACTTAATTTACCTGTGACCTGTCATAGGGATAGTGTTTATATCTCATTTTCGTGAGATATAATGTGCACTATCACACGTAGATTAACAAGTGACAGTCATAGCAGAACGAGACACAACTACACAATGAGAGTAGAAAAATAAATGTTGGGAGTGTTGGGTAACCCGTAATGTCTGGATTTCATTTTCCACTATCCTTTTCTTTCCTTTCTTTCTTCTTCTTTCTTTTTGTTTCCTTCCTCTATTCCTTTTCCCTTTCTAAGTTCATTATTTATTGCATTTATATAACAAGTAGAACTCTCACAGAAGATATTTTCTCTCAGTTATATTTTCAGTAAAATCGTTATAATTTGAAACAAAAACTTCTAGTCAATCTACGTTTTGAATCCGGCCTATGAATTCAGTGAAACCGGAATGGCTAGATTTTATTTTGTTTAATTTTGTTTTAATTAAGATTTTTTTTAACAATTTACAAAATAAGTATGGATCTAATAGTGTTCTTTACTTACATGTTAGGTTAATTTTCATAATTTGAACCAGAATTATGTTTTGGATAATTTTCGCCATTATATATCTTTCTCTTGTATTTCGACATGAAACTAAGAATTAAGAATCTAACATTATTCTTCAGCAAATTTACAAATATTATTAATAGTTTTGACGATTGTTTTGGACCGACCATCGGCCATAAAGAATGACGCGAAACTGGCTTGCTTCAAATTTGGTTGTTTTTTATCTTCTTTCAATTTACTATTTTTAATTTATTTAAATTTAAATTTAGTATTGAAATTATTGTTATATATATATATATATATATATATATATATATATATATATATATATATATATATATATATATCTTATTTGATGTTGCTTGAAAAGACAGAATAACATTTTATATGTGCTAAGTGGGTGGGTGTGGGTGTTATTTTGTCACTAATTATCGTATTTTTTTGTATTTAAATCGTTAAATCAATAACAAATAAATCTGACATAATGGTTTACTTCATGGCGATACTTATACAAGGCCTGCCAAACATACTGGTGACGGACATTTGCCGACCAAAATTACTATTTAATAATATTTACTGATATTTATTTTAGCAAGGAACTACTTAGTAGTGCCCAGTAATTAGTTAATTAGCAACTATACCTATTATTTGGAAGCAGCTTACAATTATTGATTTATTTAGTTACATAAAATAAAACCATGAGTTAAACCATTGCATGTATGTTCAATGGCTAAACTAGTATCCCCTATTAATGATGTCATTCTTTTTCTTTGCTTGCTTTCGATTTTTTATATCCTTTGTTAAATGATGGAAACCTTTTATTTCATTCTAATAGAATGAAATAAAAGGTTTCCATCATTTAACTCTGATATCACCTTTTTCAGTGGAGCATTTTTCTTGATGTTGCTATCAATTTCTTTGACACTGACAATTTTCCAGACTATCAAAATCTTATCAATAAAATTAACTGTTTGTCGAGTATCCTCTTCATTTAATAATAGATGCTATATAATTGCTACTACAGTTTGATAAAAATTATTTTTAAAATAATAGGAAACTTTTTGTCGTTCAACTGATTTGGGGTAAACTGCTACATCAGTTAGTTTTGATAATTTAATTGAGTTTTTTTTATGTTTGAAAATACTTTTTTGCAACTTCTCATTTTGCTAACATCAGAATATTCCCACCTAATCGCCTAAAAATAGAATCACATTTTTACGGGGGAGAGGGCTGATTTAGCTGACAAAAATTTCACGTTTCATTTATTGAACAAATAAATAAAGAGTATAATGAATAATACTACTCCTACTCCTAATACTACTAATAATAATAATAAGACCCTATTTTATTAGTAATGATTTGAAGTTATTCTGCGTCGACGAGTATTGAGTATTACTGTTTTATCCAGCAATGTGCTCACTGTAAGAAGAAACTGTGTATGAAAAACATTTTAGAATATATTATAATTTACAAGAAACACTCTAATTATTATTATTAATTATCCCTCTTATTTAATTTTCTCAAAAGAATAAAACATGATTTTTTTTTTATTTTAACATATTCATTTTTGCATTTAAAAGCGTTAAAATCGGTGTTTTTGTTAAAAGTGTGTTTTAATGTCAAAAGTTTTCTGTTAGTCTAAAATTTGTCAAAATATTAAAAGCATGAGAAAGCAATGGTCACTAGCAATTAAAACATTGAATTATAGTTTGATACTCAACACTTTAAAAAGTAAGGTAATACCTGACAATATAGTATGATGGCAACAGAAAAGGTACTACACCTCCACCTGCCCCCCCCCAATGAAGGTAGTCCCTGGGAAGATGGTCTAATGACAAAAGAACATATACTTATTAACCCTCCTTAACAGGAGGATGTAAAGCCTGGGAGGATTAAAAAAAATAGAAGGTAATTCCTGGGAGGATGGTTGTATGGTAGCAGAACCGATACAATACTAACCTATCCCCATTAAAAGATAGTACGATAATACATAAAATCAGGGGGGGGGGCATTCCTTTATAAATGCTTAGTTATAAACACATATTTTTGTACAGTTTCTTGGTATTTTCCCTAAGATCCTACTTCCTATTTTAATTCAATGAATGTGTGTAAATAAATGTATTTATGAAAAAAAATTGTTTTCCAACTATTTGAAAGTATTTTAAAGGGGATGCCTTCCTAAGAGTAAAGTTAGTGTAGTGGTGACTGCGATTAATCTAGTTAAAAGTAAGGTTTTATAACTGCTGACCAAGGATGACAAACGACCCCCATTTACCCCACACTTTTGATCGCCTTGTGCCTATTTTTTTCGTAATTAAAATGTTTATATTTTGTGCAAATAAATAATTCAAAGTGTAGTATCTGTTCTCAGCATCTCATTTACTCTTTTACTATCGACGATACTATTGCTTCAAACAATAAAAAGAAAATAACATGATAATACGGCGTCGTTAACAGAAGAGAGAGAATAGGAGAGAGGGAGATACAGAGATAGCCAGCACGCGCGTGCGAGAGAGAGACAGAGAGATGAGATTAGTTTATTTTCTAAAGTAAAACATTTCTCGCATTTTTTAAAACTTTACTCAGGAATTCCTTCTTTTAGTTAGGTGTAACTGACGTATTTCTTTATTTTTGTTGCTTTTTGTTGGTGGTGGCGGTTGGGGATGAGTTACATTTCGATTAGTTGTTTGCGATTTGTACAGTCGCGTGTGACAACAGTAGGAAATCAATTGTTATTGATAAAAATAAATCACTATTCCCCCGAGCAATACAAGGTAGCCCTGCTAGTTTGAAATAACTTTTCAAACACGAAACGCTAACAGTTTGGTAATTTATTTAGCTTTTAAATGTGACCAAAAGAAAAGAAAAGAAAAGAGAGAAGAAGGAAATTTGTCTTTTTACTGGCATTTTTACAAAAATCGAGTCGGTTGCTTTTTATTGAGTCCGACCGATGTTTGAAACATTTCAACGATGTTAGAACACGTTTGAACAGAAAATTTGAAAATAAAACAATATTGCGAAAAAGAACATTTGTTATATTAAAATTTAAAAAATCATTAACTTAAAAATAATACCTAACAATAGTTAATTAATAAGATCAACTTTTACAAAACCAATATGCAAATAAGTTAACCTAGCGAATCTGATATCACATCTATATAAACGGTATATAAAAAAGATAGGACGTCTATTAAACAAGTTGAATTAATTTGAAATATACCGTTTTGACTTTACCGTTCGTGCGAGAAATGAGCCCAACTTTCTCATTTATTATATATATATCTTTTTTTAACATAGTTCACCCCAAACAAGGCAGGCTGCCACTGTAGACGTAAGGGGCTACTGAGAAAAAGAGAGATGGTTAGGGGGTCAACCTAAATTGGGACCTGCGCAGCGAGATGTCTATTTACATTAGTTTTAAATTTCTGAATGTCAGTACCGTCGGGGAAACAAGGGGCAGGGAGGGAGTTCCAGAGGCAGCAGCACGAGGTAAGGAGCGATTGGACTAGAAAGCTCTCCGGCACAGTGAATGGATGGGATTTAGCTGATTGTCGAGTTTGTCTAGTGAATTTACGTGGAGGGGACACCAGAGTAGCCAGTTTATCGGATCATAATCCATTGAAGTATTTGTAAAACAAGCACAAATATATATATATATATATATATATATATATATATATATATATATATATATATATATATATTGTTGATTTGTGTTACTTACAGACCTCCTTGACCTTTCGGTTAGGAGCATAGTGTAGTGTCTGTTTTTATGCTACATTTCATCTTTTCAGTCCTCAGTCAGTAAAAGAGAACTCCTTCCAGTTGAGGCAATTTTTAATTTTGGTCACAATCTAGAGTGCCCATTGTTGGGGAGCTGGATTTTCCCCACATTAAAAACCGACTTCGTGTCTTACTCTGCCTTCGTCCGGAGGTAAGTAAATAGAAATACAGATCTTCTCGCTGAGGCAACGTATTTTACACGTATAAAAATGGGTCCCGATTCTTAAGGAGCCCTATTCTGTCTCTTCATAGTAAGGGTGCGACAAGTATCAGGGAATGGTTCTGTGTACCCCTCCCTTGGTATAGAGGATGATTTACTGCACACAGGAAGCCGTCTTCCCCTTAGAATTGGGTCAAAGGATTTGTGAGATAAAAAACACAGAGTTTTAAATTAACCCGGCCTATTGAAAAAATGCAAGTCATCTATTAGTGTTAACACTGTTTCCTTTAAGAAGTTCACAAGTTTTTTTTATAGTTTTTTCCTTATGAGTTTGATCAATTTCTTTCACTGTAACCTTACAATTAATTAGATTCTTTTTATTTGCGCATCACAGTTATTTATCATACCATCTTACGCGCCTTCGATCTTCCAGGTGACTCATGTCCTTCCTGTAGGGCTCTTATTCCTCAAGATATTGATCTGTATTTGGCGTCGAAGACCGGAACACCAGGCACCAGCTTTGAAAGTATGGCAAAACCCAGACAAACCTACGAACCAATTCCATCTCGTCTCGTGCCTTGAAAGCCGAGCACTCTTCGGCAGACTGGCAGACGCCATAAAGAAATTCGCTTCTTTTGAAGTGGTCAAAGGAAGAGCTCTTCAGAGAAAAAAAGGGGGAGAAAAACAAGTTTTTTTTTTAATTAAGGTTCATTTTTATTCGTAAATCTTTGAAAATGAGTTAAGTTTGCAAATACCTGCTTCACAAAAGAAAGGAATCTCCTGTTGTCTCGCTTGGAATTCGTGAAGGGCAAAAAAAAAAAGAAAAGAAATGCTTTTTTGTATTCGTTAGAAAATCAGAGAGTAGATATAAGAAGTAATTGATGTGCTTTTAATTTGATTTGCGGAGTGTAAAGGGCAGGCATGTATGTTCTTTTCTCAAAAGGGAACGAGGATTGCCGCCAATTATTTCTAGGAAAAAAGTTTCGTTTTAGTAAAAGACAATCCGAACATTTAAATCAATTATTATGGTTCAATTTTTATCATTTCTTTTTCCACTCACTTTAATGAAGTTGATTTATGTTGCTATTTTTCCAGTGTTTTATAATTGATGTGTACTTCTTAATTAATTTCTAATCATTCTTTTTCCTCTCTCTCTCTCTCTCTCTCTCTCTCTCTCTATATATATATATATATATATATATATATATATATATATATATATATATATATATATATATATATATATATAATTTAGGAATGTGACTAGTGCTAATTGCTGGTTTCAATTCAGTCTACCTAAGTCTCATTTTCAAGATATTCATAAGAATCTTACATTTGTGTATTTTGTTGAAATTTTTTAAACAATTTTTTATCAATAAATAATTTAACTGCAAAACTTCAGTTCGTTTCGTTAATACTTAGTATCGCTCCGATTTTTGTATATACCATTTTTTTCTCCAGCTTCCATTTCTTCGAGGAATCCGTTAGCAACTATTTACATATTTCAAGTATGTTCTTCTTAAGATTACATGCGTGAAATTAATTAGATTTTTACTCGAAATTGTTGCAAATGTAGTAATATTTAACCAAAACAACAGCAGGAAGCAATATTTATCACTTATACATAATTTTTGTTTTAAATTATGTTCCGAACGCTGTATTACTTTTTAACAAAATATGTTAAGATACGTGACCTTTACTGATAACACCAAACCACCCCTGATGATGAATCCTGACAAATCAGAAAGTACTCGGGTAAAATGCGACTATGGCAGATACATCGGCCAGTTCCCACCTGAAACAAAAAGATTTATTATGAAATTGAAAAGGATAAAAAAAAAGTATGTAGATAGAAGTTGTCTATTATATTTAATGAAATATGTTTAAAGTTAGGTATACTGCCCAAATATACATATGTTTGAAGTGAATATGTTTTATATATCGGTGTACATGATCCACTCCTAAACAAAATGTTTATGCATTTTATAACGCAGCTATTAAGGTCGGTAACGTGGTTGGAAGCGCTGCATAGAAATTGAGATACATTCGAACTTTGTAAAATTTTACAAATATATTAACTAATCAATTATTAAATATTCCACAAACTTTAGTTTAGTTGAAAGTTTTTTTATTTCAAAAATGTTTAGAAGCATAAGATGGACACAACCTTCTATTTGAAATTTAAATATTTCAGATTTGCATTAAATTTGATACATAGTCATTAGACACAAATAAGGCAAGATTCACTGAATTTCAATTTCTTAAGATGAAGTTGGACATTTTCTAGAGTTAAAATCATGTAATTGTCAATTTGAGATTTAGTAGATTTGGTATTTGTGGACTTGTCAAGTATGGAATTCATAGGATCGGCTTCCTTTTCCGGTGAAACAATCTAACCATAACATAATCGTCGCCATTGATCCACACACACAGACACAGACACAGACAGACAGACAGCTATATATATATATATATATATATATATATATATATATACAGAACGATAGATAAATATATTTAGATAGATATAAGAATATATACATAGGGCTTGTAATATATACACTATTGAACTATATTAACCCAACTTTTTATGAATTAAGTATGGCTTTAATTCAGGAGCTTTTCATATATCCTTACAGAGTGATTTACTTTTAAACGAAGGCAATTAAATATTTTTATAATAAATATTTTTTATTTACCCACATGCATATATGTTTTGTCTCAATAAGACTCATCAGTGTGGCTAGATATGTTTATACAACCGGCCACTAGGGTCAAACGGCGTACTAAAGTCCACTTTGACTTCTATCCAACATCTTTGACCCCCTCCAGAAATGTATGTATATATATATATATATATATATATATATATATATATATATAGTAATCTTTGTCGATATCTATAGTAGATTTAGACACAACCAAATATAACTATATAGCCATTAATATAATTATAGTTGGTGTATATATATATATGCATACATACACACACATATCATATAATATAGATATCCACAGACAGCTGTTTCGTGGATAACGACTCTTCACTGTGGCGAAACATAGAAAGTGTATCCACATATAAATTCATAAAGCAAGCGGAAAATAACTTAGAACTGTAATCGAGTGTTGTCATGTATATTACCTGGTAACTTACAATAGATGTGTGTGGTGGGTATAGTGCTTTATCTAGTTTTTTTATTTTTAAACATTATTCAGTATGCTAGTAACTTAAAGAAAACTCTATTCTTTCTGCAGGAGTATTGCATCACGTTATTTTCACTAGCAGACTCTCAATCATTAGTAAGGAGGATATATATATATATATATATATATATATATATATATATATATATATATATATATATATATATATATATATATATGCCCTGTGAAACCTACGGAACATTTATTTTTTATTTTAATACAAACAAGACCATCAGAAAAATTGAAAAACTAAAAAAAGTATAATTAAATAGAGGAATTCTGTTATTTTTAACATTTTTTGCATAAATGAGAAAATGCTACCTAAATACACACACACAATATATATATATATATATATATATATATATATACATATATATATATATATATATATACATATATATATAGTGATTGCATTATTGTTTCCTAGATGTTAATCCAATAAAACTTTAGTGTTTATACAATAGAGCTCAATGAAAAAGTAGAGTTGTACCATAGTATAGATTATAGTATAAATTCTTTTTTTTCGATACAAACATCATTATTTAGGGTTAGGGTTAAGGTTATTGTGCATACTTGTTTCAGCTGGTATTTCGGTTGAAATCCAGCTTCCTAGTTACACTGCACCTGTTGGTGGCAGCCGCCTTTAATTTTGAGATTATATCTTATTTTTTATTTTGAATTTAACACTAGTCATAGCTTCACAGGCAAATTCCAGTTGCAGTCTTGGTGTTAAACATAAACATTGGTGTATGACCATCAAATAAAAAGTGTAAGGTTTTAGCAATTCCTGATGATTTAGAGATATGGAAGTAGTATATTTAGTGGATTAGGCGTATGTTGATGAATGGTTATTGAGGTTAAATCGAATGGTCTGCTAAAATGGTAACTCTGGCTTTGCAACCAAGTGTGCCGAAAAATCGGTGTTGCACATGTAGTGACGTGGCGTGATTTTTTCATCGCACACGAATTGTCCGTATACAATACTGATGCCACAACTGGAATAACTAGTGACAACTTGATTTTAAGCCGCATGAGAAATACAAGAATGTATAGTCGAGGAACTACGAGTCAATAGACATGAGCGGATCATATATTCACTTACACTTACAGAGTCAAATTTCAACAATCACCATAGATAGAACCGTCTTTCTTCTGCACCCCACGTGATATTTCTCGCCTCCGTCTCCTATACATATCTCTGCTACGGCGTATTCTTGGGTATTATATCCAAATAACGAAGTCCTTTCTTTTAAAAAGATAGCGTACACCTGGAACGTGTTCTAACGGTTGGCAACAAGGATGCTGACAGCACTCTTTAGATTCACCTACAAGAGTGCCTTCAAACACTTAATCTGTTCTCACTTGAGCAACAGAGTACGCAGGTAGACGTGATCATAATCAACGGTAAGTTAACCTGAATTCCCAGAAATTCTTAACCCCAGCGCCAAGTCGCAGACTCAGCGACAATTCGCAAAAATGTACCACCGTTGATTTCGTCTAAATAGAAGAAAAAGCAATATTCTCTGTCTGTGTTTCTGATCTGCGGAACAGCCTGTCAGAGAAGGTCGTGAGAATTACTACCATATTCAGGTTTAAATGACAAATTCAAACTGTATCATTATGTAAATATATTTGACCTCTCTCTTTACATGGCTTGTTTCAGTCCTTTATTTTGCAAACTATGTGTGTTTACTTTGAATTTGCATTTTGAAGATTACAGTAATTAAATTACTGGTTTAGCGAGTCTTCATAATTCATCCTAAATTAAAGAATCAGAACAAACACAAAAACCTACATTAATTATACCGAAAACGTAATCTACTTTAAATTAAAATAAATATTTAGCCATACTTTCAATGTAGTTAGTGGAATAATAACTATTTAAGTTATACTCGTTTACTAGGACCACAATAATCGGGCACCTTATGATGGCTTTGGTCGTTGATTTACATACACTTTCTATTCACTAGGATAGTTTAGCTGAAAAATATGTTTAATATAAAGATAATAGCCAATCATATTTTCATGGAAAGTTGTTTATTATTTTGAGACATTATTAATACTTTTCTTATTCTAAATATTTCCGGTTGTTATTATCTACGTAAACACAAAGTAAGATTAATTTAAACCACTGTAATTAGTAATTCTTCTGGTAGATCGTTTTTGCATGTTGGTTAGAACAATAAAATGTAATTCGATTCGATTTATCCTCCCAGATAATACTTTGACCGAATCGGAATTTGTTCATACGGGCGCCATTTATATAAAAGAATGTAACTCTATATTCGTCAGGATAAAGTTACTTCCCATTGTTATGAACAAAATGTAACCTTTTGGAAAAAAGAAGGCATATTATAAAAAATGCAAGAAAATCACTACAACTATATATATATATAGTTGTAAGGATATATATATATATATATATATATATATATATATATATATATAGTTATAGTGATCTTCTTCCATTTCTTTTAAACTATATATATATTAAAAAAAAATGACTCAATACTGGTCACCCCTGAAGAAGGAATTCTATTCCGTAATCGATAGGATTAATGTAAGAAAAAAAAAATTAATCTTGTATTGCTTATTTGGCTTATATTTCAATTTTATTAACTTTCCATGCAATACTTTGAAACTTGAACGATAAACACACACATTACTTGACAGCGTGCCAACGCATTTCTCGTTCGACACCGGTTTTTTTAATTCTACCCGCCATTCATAACAGCACGGCGATGACGTCGTACCATCATTGACGTTTATCAAATTAACAAGGAAACAAGTTTCTTTATTCTTGTTTTTTGATGAAAAAAAAAAGAAAATGACTCGATACTGGTCACCCCTGAAGAAGGAATTTTATTCCGTAATCGATAGGATTAATGTAAGAAAAAAAAAATTAATCTTGTATTGCTAATTTGGCTTATATTTCAATTTTATTAACTTTCCATCCAATACGTTGAAACTTAAACGATAAACACACACACACACACACACACACACACACACACACACACACACACATATATATATATATATATATATATATATATATATATATATATATTGTTTTTTTTAATTCAATGACTGTTTTGATTTTAATATAATACATTTTTGTGTTTCGAAATATTGTTTTATTTCCTGAACAAATATTAAGCATTTGTGTTCAAATGTTCCATTTTGTTAAGAACCTACTTGATTTTCGAAAAGTGTTGATCTATTTCTAAATTTTCAGTGAAACGGCAAATTGATTTTTTTTCTTTTCTTTTATTTACGGTCATTTTTAATAAATAAATAAATTAGTATCGAAATTACAAAAATGTGAATATTAATTTATTTATCAGAATACATGAGAAAGATGTTGTCTCGTGTTTACAAAAAAGTTATAAATGAAATGTTTATTATTTTAAATCAATGTTTGATGTATTTCAAGCAGCGAACTTTGCGAAACGATAGCGAGCCAGCAAAACAAGCTAGTAATATTATTGATAAATATGATTATAATAAATGTGCAAACAAGTATATTATAAGCATATTTGTGAAACATATTAATGAGAGTGTTGATGAATTGACGAAGTAAAGATAGCATCCATTTTTAGTGCATAAGTCGCGAGATTGTATGACGAGATAGAAAGGGAGGGATCGTGGCTAGTATTAGTTTAGCACTTTTATTAGCACGTAACGTTGTTAGGTTCATTGGTAGGGTTTATTATCAGCTTTCTCTTCCAACTTCCTGCTTCTTACTGATGATAAAATCTTACCCTTCCTACTTCTACTCCCCTTCCTTCTTTTTTTGTGCTCATCTTCGCTTTCTTTTTCCAATTCTTCTATTTCATCTATTTTTTTCTTTTCTTTCTTAATTCTTCCTCTTCTTTTTGTTCTTCTTAAGATTAATCTTCTTTTAATTAACTTATGTTGTTTTTACTCTAAATCTTTTTCTAATTCTTCCTCTTTTTTCTTCTTTGAATTCTCCTTTTTTTACCAATTCTACTTTTATTTCCTTCTTTTCTTCTGTTCCTTCTTCTTCTTCATCTTCGAATTCTACTTCTTTTTCTTTTGTAATTATTTTAATTCATCTATTTTTTAATTTTTTTTTCTTCATCCTCTTCTTATTTTTTATCGGTAAATGCATCTTGCTTTTCCTTTTATGATTCTTCGTTTTCTTCTAATTTTTTATTCGATTCTATCTTTTTCTAATTTTTCGTTTTCTTCGAATTAATCTTCTTTTAATTTATCTTCTTTTAACTCCATGTAATTCTTTTTCTAATCTTTCCTCTTTTAACTTCATCTAATGTTTCTTCTAATCCTTCCTCTTTTAACTTCATCTAATATTTCTTCTAATCCTTCCTCTTTAAACTTCATCTAATTTTACTTCTAATCCTTCCTCTTTTAACTTGATCTAACTTTTCTTCTAATCGTTCCTCTTTTAACTTTATTAAATTTTTCTTCTAATTCTTCCTCTTTTTACGTCATCTAATTCTTCTTATTCACCGTATTCTTCGAATTCTACTTCTGTTTTGTTCTTTTTCGTCCTCTTCGAATTTTTTTCTTTTCATAACTCTTCTTCATCTGGTTCATCTTATATTCCATATTCTATTTCTTATTCTTTTTCTCATCCTAGTTCTTTTTTTCTTTTAATTTTTCATCCTCTTCAATTTCTAAATGTTCGTCTTCTTTTAATTCATCTTCTTTTTCTTTTTTTAAATCGTCTTCTGCTTCTAAGTAATCTTCTAACTGTACGACTTTTGTTTTTCTAACTGTACGACTTTTGTTTTTCTAACTGTACGACTTTTGTTTTTCTAACTGTACGACTTTTGTTTTTGTTTCTATCATTAATTAATCTTATTTGTTTCGTTTGTACTCACATTCTTTCTTATATTTTCTCTCTTCCCCTTTAACGCTATATATATATATATATATATATATATATATATATATATATATATATTATATGTGTGTATATATGCATATATGTGTACACATGTATATACATTGTGTATATACGTATATAAATATCTGTTATAAATGTACATGTACATAAATCTCTCTCTCTCCCTCTCTCTCTCTCTCTCTCTCTCTCTCTCTCTCTATATATATATATATATATATATATATATATATATATATATATATATATATATATGTCGGGTTGTTATGTTTCTCTCCAGTTTCATGTTACATGTCCCTTTGCATATCTCGTCCATCAGATTGTAACCGGCGATTTGGATGTCAATCATGCCATTCTGGGGTCCAGTGTGCATGACAGCCGGGGAGCACGGCTCCGTAAATGAGGAGGGCGTTATACTTGGCGTCCGGGGACGAAAAACGAACGCCGCCTGGATAACCTGATCCCGGCCCATATGTTTTTCAGCCGGTGGAAAAGGTTAGAGGCTCATTGTTTGAATCAATAAAACCACAAACGTAAAAATGAATGACAGTAGCCATCATAATCACTTTCTTGCACGATAATTATTCCTCATATATATATATATATATATATATATATATATATATATTGTTTATTTAGATTAGTTTAATAGAAAAATATCGGATCTTTTAGATTATTTTTGGATTGTATGTCGTACGATACAATCACGCGTGTTTTACTAGAAAATTAAGATTTTCATTATACATATGTGCACAGATAAATTCATTTTGCTATTTATGTTCATACTAGACTATCTGTGACCCGTTGGGTCATAACTTCTATCACGGTGTACCTTACTCAAATGTAATTAAAAAATTCATAAATTTGACATATCTGTTTAGACATTATTCTGGCATAACTAAAAAGTATATATGTTTTTTACTTCTGTATTATCCTTATAGAAAATATAGCCATAAGCAGATTTATTTTGCCATCTAATTTACATACGTGTATGCGGTGTTACCTAGACGCAAACATTAAGAAAAGAAAATCGCTCTCTTTCTATATGCAAAGGGAACATTAAAATATTAGAGACTGTTTGAATCAACATAGCGGTAGAGGGTGAGAAATACATATATATATATATATATATATATATACATATATATATATAGCTAAGTGACAGACAGGTTACTTGTTCAGTGTTACACAGAAGCTAATTAAAGGAATGTTAACTTCGTGGGTTAATTACAAATTCCGTATAATTAAAAAAACGATTTTTTTAATATAATTAAATTCTAGAACTAAGGAATGTTGTAGCATATATTTTGAGTTATTAAAGTATATATGAAAAAAGCCTTAGGGAAACAAACGTTCATTAATTAAACTTCTTCTATTTATAAAGTAGTCATTAACCAAAGTCGACGAGACTCTGCTATTGTAATGTAATTTTCAGCTTTCAAATATATTACATCATATGCGTTGTCATGATGAAATTGTTCATTGGTATTGCATCAGTCATTATCAATTATAGCGATAAAGTTATTAAAGCGTTCAACGTGTTACTTTATGAAATGAAAGCTTATTTGGGCGAATGTTGCGTTATGAAAGCGATTTAAGGCCAGATTTAGCGTTCAATTTAGTTATTGGATGACCGTTAGCGAGTTGGGTGACACCAAAGGTTAAATTGCCAGAGTGAGCTATGTGTGACATTAGAAAATTAACAGTTTTATGTGAAACAAATATCCACTTATTTCGTTGTTTTGTATGTTATTATCACTTTATTTTTGTTATAAATTATTATGCGTTACTCAGATGTTTTTCTATGGTACTACCAGATCAGGCCCTCTGGAAATCCAGGATTCTTGACTTAAAATGCACCAAACATTGATGTTATTATTTTTTCCAGAAAGAAAAAACAACAGTGCTTTCCTCTACAAAACAACCAAACCAAACACTATTAATAAATATTTGAAGATATAAAGAACTTAAAGCGTACACACATTTTAAGAATTGGCCTGATTTGACATTAAATAACCGAAAATGGTTGATATGCCGTAAAACAAAACAATCAAACGAAACACCATTAATAAATATTAGAAGATATACATAAGCGGAAAAACCTTTAGCAAAATTACCTGAATGGGTACAAATTTATTTTTATTCTATTTTATTATCATAGTTTATCCCAAACAAGGTAGGCCGCCACTGTAGACGTAAGAGGCTACTGAGAGTTTTGGGGGTCATCCTAAATTGAGAGCTGTGCACGATATGTCTGTTCACATTAGTTTTAAATTTCTGCATGTCGGTACAGTCGGGGAAACGGGGAGCAGTAAGGGAGTTCCAGAGGCCGGCAGCGCGAGGAAAGAAGCTATTAGAGTAGAAGGCTCTTCGGCATCTGGAGGCATCCACAGTGAATGGATAGGACATAGCTGATGGTCGGCTTGGTTGAGCGTATTTACGTCGAGGTGGCACCAGAGCAGAAACTTCATCGTAGCACAATCCATTGAAGTACTTATAAAACAGTTACATAGATGCAACGTTGCGGCGATGGGACAAGGGCTGGAGGTTAGTGGATAGTGCGGGACCCATTAAATTAGTGACTCTTTTTTAAACTTTTTCTCAAAGGGAGAGTCTAGTGGATGGTGCACAAGCCTAGATGTGGCAACAATACTCAATGCATCGGCGTATGGTGGCTTTGTAGATATATCGGGTAATGTCAGGTGTGAGAAGTTTACTAGCACGGTAGAGGGAGTCCATCTTTTTTAAAGAAGTGTTGGCAATGTCTTCTAAGTAGTTGTTCCAATTTATATTACCTGTGAATTTAAATTTGAGGAATTTTGACATTGGTCTATCTGGTAGGGTGTTATTTGCCATGGCAATCGGTGGTTCAAGAGGTTTCTTGTTTTATTGGAGTAAATGAGCTTTGTTTTTCAGCATTAAATGTTATCATCCATTTATGACCCCATTCCACTACATACTGGAGGTCACTTTCGTGGGGTTCAGCCATGCGCGCGTCCGTTTTGTCCACATGACGAGAGTAGTGTGTGGTGTCGTCAGCGCATATACCCATCTGAGACACAATGTCCTCAGAGAGGTCGTTTATGAAAATCAGGAACAATAAAGGTCTACGGATCGATCCCTGGGGTACACCAGCATTTATGTCATGTCGTTTGGATGAACAACCATTGGGGACAATCTGGATCTTTCTTTTGGGTAGTAAGGATCTAATTATATTAAATATTCGTCCAGTAATACCATATGAATTACTTTTTACGAGAAGAACCCCGAAAATAGTTGATATGCTGTAAAACAAAACAACCAACGAACCAATCAGATGTTTTCATAATTTTTGTATCTAATAGGCACATATATCCTTGAACGTGTATAAACGTTTATGGTAACCGGAAGTTGAGGGTTTAATTATGAACAATAAACATAAACAAATACGTACACATCTTTTTAGGTTAGATCTATCGTGGTTATTTAATTTTAAATAAATGCTATATAAAATAAAAATCTAATTCATTAAAGTACGTCATTTTTTACTTATTTAGATTTTTACTGTATAATAATTCTATCAATATATATTAACAAAAATAAATTGAGAAAAAAATAAGGCGAAGGGACATGTACCACGAAAAAATGTCAGTAATAAAACATACTTAGCCCTTTCCATTCTCCGAAGTTATTATTTAAAAATCACTATTAATGTAACTGAAAATGTCAATAATAAAGAATGTAAATGTGTTTTTCTAGTAATAAAAATACGTAGGAAACTTCCTCTAAATGTTTGATGCATCTGTTATATTGTGTACATACGAAATATTTTCGTCTTTAATTTGAAAGAGTGACTTGAAAGGGACAGATAATTCAAATTTTTTATCAAATCTGATTTATTATTTTCATACCAATCGCAGAATTGTACCCAGTATAAAACTTTTTCTCATAATTACTGTTCAATTATTATTTATTTTGTATTAACTGAAACTGGCTTATTTATTATTTTTCATTTAAACTTTACTTCATTTTTTAAACTGGTTCATTTATTATTTGATGTTTAATTTATTCTAATAAATCCATTTACTTTTAACGTATCGTCTGAATTTTAATTTGATTTTTACATATGGTTTGAATTTTTATTTCATTTTGTATTAAAATGTCAGTGCCGAACAGCACCGAGCGTTGTGTGTGCGTGCAGGCAGGTCGTGTATTTAATTGGATTATTTCCAACTTCCATTCGTTGAGAAATCAGGTTTGACAAAAAGGTTTGAATTATCTCCCCCTTTCAATTCACTCTTCAAAATTAAAGACAAAAATATTTCATATGTCCACAATTCTGAAGAAGCACCAAATGTTTTGCTAACGGATTCAAAAACACAAGAATTCTTCGGAAAATGGTCTTCTTGGTGTTCTTAGCCTTTGTAAACCAACTTTAGGCAATGCAGTTTTTACTAATGACCCACCACTTATCAAGGCAAAGGCTACTCGAGGATTAAGGTTAACGAGATTGATGAATTGTCAGGTTAATGAGGAAGAATATTATGAGAGGATTGAATATGATTAATGGAATGTACTAATTTTGAAGACTCAGAGGGACAGTTTATTTTAAATATTTGTTGACATTGGATTTGCAAAACGAGTATATTGTAGTCTGCAAAGAAGCAGTCCCCTGGTAATGTCTTTCACGGATGGGAAGTCTTTGGAAAACTGTGTTTAATGAAATTTCCCCTGACGCTAAGCACATAGAAGAAGAGATGAAAAGTTTTGTTTTCGTTGTGGTAAAAAGAAGAGTTCTTGCTGTGAATGTCTCACAAGGAAGAACCAGATATTGGCGCACAGTCAAGTATCTTCCATTAAAATAATTAACAGATATGTGTGAGAAAAGGGACTGTAAATAACAGAAGAGACTATTCCACTAGATTTTGAAGTCTATTTTGTAACCTTTCAGGGCAGAAAAGTATGCTCTGGGCGGTTCTTCTCCAGATGTGGCAACAGTACACAGTCTTTGTACGTATCTGAGTCTTCTATAAGTCAATCATTAAATCATTAATGGAAGATTATTAATAAAGTCTGGAATAGTGTTCGACCTAGAATAGATGTTTGAAGCAGGCCAGCCTTTACACTATGTGTTACAGACTTCTGTTGATCAACAATCACTTTTTATAGACTTATCAGAGAGGTAGGATTTTATGATTGCGAAGAGATTGCCATGTATTCCATAGCTAGCGATGTGTGAACCAACCCTTTGTGCGAGATCCTATCAAAGGCCTTGTATATGTCGAGAGATATTGACTTCGAAACAAAATCTCAAAACGGAATAGCATTAGAGGTAGGAGGGTGGAGTATTTTCAGAAATATTATAATTAGAGTCCGGCTGTGCAGTCGTGTTTGGAGAAAAACAACAGCATCAGAATGAGTTTCGATAGGCGAGTATATTTCCTGGATGATATGGAGGAGGTCAGTTGGAACCGGAAGTAAAACGAGGAAAAAAACTCCTCGCTTCCTCAAATGAACAGGATTCAATGTAAGTTGCTGATTTAGTATTTTTCATGTGTTTTTGCTTCAGTGTTTTTGTTTCTATTTCCAAATTATGAGTTTAAATGGAAAGAATTAAGATAATTTTTCATCAAAATATGGAAATAAAGAGAATGTAAGAACTAATGAAAATGATGGTTTTGGATTGATTTCCTTTAGCCATTGGAATACCAAATACTATGCTTGTATATACTCTTTATCTATTCATAATATCCGAAAATATTTAAAATTACAAGCCCAATCAAGTTGTATTACAAGCTTAAGAGTATATATACATTACAACAACCATATAAAAAATCAATCCCCAGCCATAATTTTCATTTGTTCTTTCAATATCTTTATTTTCGTAATTCGGCGAATAACTGTATTTTTTTGTCTCACAAACAATTAGTTTTATTTCCAAATTGAATAGGTTTATAAGTATTAGATTTAGAAAATTTTTTTTTAATAAGTAAGATATTTGTTTGTGAGACGAGGAAGAAATACAGGTATTCACCGAATTACGAAAATAAAGAGATTTAGAGAACAAATGAAAATTATGGCTGGGGATTGATTGTTCCTATGGTAATTGGAATGTTACTATAAACTATATATATATATATATATATATATATATATATATATATATATATATATATCTTCTTGTTTCTGTATTATTATTTTGTATTCAGTTTTCTTGTTATTCCTTTTTTCTTCTTTTTTTCCTTTACTTCTATATTATTATTGTTTTTTTTTTCTTGTTAGTGTTGGTGGTGGACTGGTGTAATTTGGAGGATCACATTATTACCGGGTGGCTTGCATTGAGATATGGTTGACATCAATTCCAAGGAATAACATTTGTTCATTCCGATAATAAACATTTACCTGCCTCTACTTTTCTACTGATTACTGTTTTTATTATTTTTTTAAATTTATATTTCCTTCGAGAAGTTCCTGAAACTCATTTACGTCTGGGTGTTTTCCCGTGACCTAAGGTCAGACATGACGTTTTGTTATTTACACTGCACAATTATGAATTTTTGTTCACCCCAAAACTAGGCATATTGCTACTGAAGCGTACGGAGTTACGTAGGTGGGGAGTTTGGCAGCATGTTTTACATATTACATTTAAATGTCCGCATGTTTATATGGTCGGGGAAACAAGGAGCAGGGAGTAAATTCTAAAGGCAAGCGCTCCAAGGAAAATGCTATTAGAGTAGAAAATATCCGGGCATGTAAAGACCTTAGCATTGAAGAGGTCGGATGTTAATGCTAGTCAGGTGGGTAGTGGGTATTTTCGTTGGGGGGGGGGTACAAGTGCAGTAAGTTCGTCGGAGCACACTCCATGGAAGTACTTGTCAAAAAAACACAGCGATCAAACACTGCTGATGTGACAGAGGATAGAGCTTTGCAGACCAACACAGTAAAACACTTTCGTAGAGTCTAAGTTGTCCTTTTAAGTACACTTCGTTGTATTACCTAAAGATATACGTTTCCAAGTTTATTACCAATTATTTTATTTCAGCATTTCCTAATGGAACCCAGGTCTCAAATCACCACTGAAATGTGTCATGTGCCACATTTTTGATATCTCTGATAACTTGTGAGACATTCACAACTCGTTTTCTAACAAAACGAAAAAAATTATTTTCTTCTTCCGTGTGCCTAGCGTCAGGCAGAATTTCCATTAACCGAGTTTCTTTTCAAAGGTTTATCGTCTGTGGAACCATTCCAACGGGACTGCTTCTCTGCAGATTACAATACGGTCTTCTTCAAATCTAATTTCTGCAGATTCTTTACATAAATCCACAACAAATCAAACTTAGTTCATTGCATTAATCGCGTGTAATCCTCTTGTAATGTTCTTCATCTTTCAACTGACAATCATTCCATCTATTTAACCATTATCTCCGAGTAGCTTTTGGCGTTGATACGTGGTAACTCATAAGTAGCAATGTTAAATAGTAGCAGTTGTATTAATAGAAAGGTTAGGGGTTGAAGCGTATTGTACCAAACGGAAGTTACGAAAAACGTGACCCCGGACCATGATATGAGATGATTCGCAAAATATAGGAGCCGTCGGAAATAAGATAGGTAAAAAGGCAATAAGGAATAATGATTCTCCAACGCACACATAGAGTAGTCAGTTTCTATTGACTAAGAGAAAAAACCGGACATGGGATTGCCAGGCACGAGTCAAGATGTTTAGGAGGCAGGGTTGTTTGCGACTGTTTGAGTTTTACGACAGTTTACGGCTGTTGGTGAGTTTACAGTTGACGGCAGTTGGTGAGTTTACAGTTTACGGCAGTTGACGAGTTTCAGTCAGTTTTACGACAGTTGGCAACTCGGAGAGAAGACGATAAGATCGAAGCAGATTGAGCAGAGCCTTAGCAGATGATGAGATGAGCTGAGGACTTCGAGTAACGTCAATGCGGGCCTCGACAGTCCGCGACGGTGTCACACACAACCAGTGCCATACTGATTTATACACAACTGCTCGGAGTTTGTGTTTCTCTTGTGAGTGCGTTGTATACTTGTAAACCAGTAATTGTGCTCTCGGCGATCGTCAGTGAAACAAACGACATGGCAAGAATTGGGATTAACCAGTGGCACTTGAACGAGAAAGTATGTGTTTGCGTGCTGCCCAAGGGAGGACAGAGCACGCTGGGGGACTGATATAACGAACTCTATTTCTCTATCTCTCTTTCTCTCTCTCCTTCACACGCACACACTCACACACACGTCCGAGCGCACATAAGTTTATGCGCTACCTTTGAATAAACTTTTGTTTAAAGGCTAACCAAAAAGTGTCAGCGTGGCTTTGTATCAACGAACAAAGAGACAACCGGGGCTCACCACAACAATTATGATGGCGGCGACAGCGGCGAGAGATCATCCGGTGTGCGCCTGATCAACAATTTGGGCGCCTAAGGATTATGCCATCGGTAAAATGTTGTATATAAGAAAAAGACAAAAATTCTATTTCGATAACTTCATATTTTTTTATCTTTCTTCTTTTTAAATGTTATAAGCTATGTTGCAGACTGGACATTTTTAATCAAGAAACTAATATAATTAAAATGAACCTCGAAATCATATCTACACAATAAGACTAGTATACACCCTTCGCTTGTCCACTGTTTGTATTAATATAAAATCAAAGAAATAAGTGAGTAATAAAATCTTTCATATCAAAATTAGTATTATCATTTCTGATGACCTAAATAAAAATACCCCTAACGTTTACTTTTTAAAGTAGTGGATTTCTTTTCTAATTAATTTTAGGTGTGACTTATATACTTCCGCACTTTCTCGCGCAACTTGAAATGGTTTTGTCTAGAGGCTAGAAAAATGCACGTTTTTACAGATTTATATTTATTTATATACCACATTGGTATTTATTATATAGTGGATAGTACGAGTGCTCAATAGCTCTACAAGCACTATTTTCGTATTTAATATACAATAGCGTATATTTGCAAACTCATTTTTTAGTTAAGGAGTACTACAATAATTGAATCAATTTAATATTTCTATCTTGTATAATTTTGAATGTGTTTTTCAATGACTCATACTCCTGAGATCAAGTAGAAAGTGTTTCTGTGTTAATTTGGTATGACTATTAATAATAAGAAGAAGAAGAAAAAGAAGTAGAAGAAGGAGGAGGGAAGAAGTAGAAAGATGGATAGAAGAGGAAGAAGCTGTCTGAAAATAGGATTGTATTAGTGTTGTATTTGGTGGGGTTAGAGCAAATGCGTCTTGTGCCTATGCAAGAGCTATATGTGAAATAATTTTACTGCGGTGATTGCGATGGAAATATAGTTATATATTGTGTATGAATATGTCCTGATACAACAGTTGCTGACTATTACTACTACGCCAAGGAAAGGGAAGGATGTCTGCGATTATTTGAATGTGAGTTCGATAGGAGTGTGGCAACTATTTATTCATGTGTTGAAATTAAATAAGTATTGTTTAGCATGCGTCCATATAAAGAAATAATTTTTAGCGGGTCATTTAGTAGTAATTTCTTTTACCGTGCACTTGAATTAATATATTGCTGTAACTATGAGTCATTTGCGTTCTCATAGAACATGGGATTTGTGAAGAATGGTCCTTGGAACTCAAAATTGTTGTGGGTAAGAATGAAAGAAATTATGTCACATATGTCTTACACGTCTCCATTGAGAAGATGCCCATCACGTAGCGAATCTCCAAACCCTCGTACCCCGTGATTGTGTTTGGGCATTGTAGTAAACTGATGGGACGTCGATGGTGACAAGTAGTTTATTTTGCTATTTATTCGATATTTTCTCATATATTTATGAATTGCGTATGATTTTAACAGTTTGAGGATATTATTTATGTGACCTGAAATAGATACCTGACACGATCTATTTTCCTGATGATAGGATCTCTAGAAAGCAAGTTAGCTGGTATATATCGTGTGTGTTATGGTATGGTACGATTTTGTTTGAGTTGTTTGATGTGTTATTTGTTAATTGTTCGGAAATTAATTTGGAAAGTTTGGGGGAGTTTGGGGATTGACTAAAAAGAACACGTTTGGGAGTTTTAGTACCGAGAGCTTTAATGTCTTTTATTTCGTTGGTTGTTTTTTGATTAGTGAGTACCTTAACACATTTACGCCCATAGTCCTTTTTTCGAGACCAGACGGATAATTAACCATATTTAGCAAATCTGTATTTTCAGAATTATCAATATTTAGTCATGACGACTGGAGTGACTTTTAAAATATTATACCCACTATCTGATGTCTCAGTTTTAAGTATAGTATGAAAATCTAGAGAAGAAACATATAATCAGTTTCATCTATGATTCAAACAAATATATTTTAGTAAGTAGTCTTTATAATGAAGCCATAATTGTATATATAGTATAAACAAATGCTCCTACTATCCTGTAAAGTTAACATTTGAAAGTGTTACGGTACCAACCTTTACGGACTGCATGAACTCTTCCGCTTCACTATATATATATATATATATATATATATATATATATATATATATATAGGGGGCACATTAACCCTGGTGTTGAAATTACCCCAGACGTTCAAGCACTCTTGTTATATGTTGTATTTATTACTTTCTTCAATATACTATGTTTCAAAACCCGAGTTCATCTTTTCTTTTCCGGACCCTTTACAGGGCCAGAAATAACTGACGACGAGGTATATTAAGGGATTTTTAAACCTTAAAAAGAACGAACGTGGAGAAATAAACTCCAAATGTACCCGACAATTTCTTAAAAATGGCTTTACCGGCGAACAAAAAAGAACAATTTTTTCTGTAAGTAGGATTTTTTAAAACCAAAGTGGATTATTTTGTTTTTTCTATTACGAAGAAACCAACTTATTTCTCTCAAAGAAAGAAGAAAGTCAGTGATTTATTTAGTTCTAGATTGGCACTGTGTTAAATTTGAACAAAGAAGGAATGCATTAAATTTTTTCTCTCCAAAAGAGAAAATGTTCCACCGCCGAGAGAAAAACAATTTTAAAACCTTACTTTTTCTGCTGACTAAAGCGCTACTGTTACGTCAAAAACTTACTAAAAAGTGATTTTTGTCGACAAAAAAGGTTTTATACTTTCCTTTATTTATTTACAACTAATATTACGTTTGCAGCGTGATATAAAAGAAACGTACAAAAGCCGTATTCTATAGAGACACATTTAAAACATGGATAAGTTTAAATCTACTATAGAAGAACACATTAAATACCATATGCAACAGCAAAACAAAAAACGAAGAAAGATTTCAAAAGATTCTACTGAAAAAAAATTTTAAAAATCGAAAAGAGACAGCAAAAACAAAATTGAAAAACAAAGAAAGACTACTGGTACAAAATCAAAAACAGCAAAAAAAACTAAGAAAGACCACTGGAACAAAATTTTAAAAATCAAAGAATTATTGCAAACATTTTAAGATAGATGTCAAAATACTGAGAACGAAAATGCTATTTCTCAAAATGCCGTATGGAGTGCAATCGACAATTTCACTTATTTCCCAGGAGAGGATAAAACCTTTTTATTACGAAGAAACCAACTTATTTCTCCCAAAGACAGAAGAAAGTCAGCGATTTCTTTATTTCTATTCCGGTACTGTGTTAATTTTTAACAAGAAAGAAATGCATTATATTTTTTCTCTTCTAAAGCGAAAAAGTTCCATCGCTGAAAGAAAAACAATTTTAAAACCTTATTTTTGCTGTTGACTAAAGTTCTACTAAGTGCTTACTAAAAAAGGGGTTTCTTCTTTTCCGAACCCTTTACAGGACCACAACAGCAAGTAATCTTGCTCAAATATAATATTGTATTTACAAAAGAATTTTGATATAAATCAAAGAAACGAATTGAGCACTAATGAGTTAAGTTTCAATAGTTGTAGTTTGTTGGGATCATTAGATTACTTATAGCATTCTATATTGTTGTGTTAGGATTCAAGTAAAATCAAATATACTTATATTTCCTTCTGGATATCCAACTAAGAAGAAAAACGCACAAAAGTAAAGAAAACAAAGAGGGAACAAATAGGAAATCAAAGAAAGGAAAAACAAAATAAAGAAGGCATGGATATGAAGGCGAAACAGAAGTAAAAATATAAATATAATCTAATTCAGAAACCAGAAACGGAGGAAAGAAAAAAAGAGAAGAAATAAGAAAATGCATAGTCGAAAAATATCAATCCTCCACTCTATAAGAAAGACCTCTAAGTATTTATTTGTATATTTTATATGAATAAATATATGTACTTCTATCTCGTCACGCAAAAGCTAGCAAGTAAAACACGTGTTCTTCTGTAGTCCCCGTACGAAACAATTACAAGTAGTGAGGAGAGGCTAGAAAGCAAATAAGAAGTCAAACAACCATCTAGATTTAGAAACATACAACGAATTCGGAAAGAAATGCTCCATTCTATAATTTTAAAAAAGTCAATGATGTGTGTTTTTCTACTTTAGGTTAAAAGAATTGATAATGATAATTAATATATGAAAAATTAAATGATTGACGTAATTGTATGGTTTTATATAAATATTTTAGTAATACATGTAGATAAATAGCGAGTATGAACACTAGCGCAGCATAACTTTGTCCGTCATTCAGGACAGAGGTGTACACTAGTATAGATTTCTCGATCAAAATTAGTCGAAAAGGAGAGAAGGGAAGAGATGGTGAGAGGGGATAAGAGAGATCATTAATATATATATATATATATATATATATATATATATATATACATATATATATATATATATATATATATATAGAGAGAGAGAGAGAGAGAGAGAGAGAGAGAGAGAGAGAGAGAGTAGAGGTAGTGCAGCATCAGTGCAGTTCCAACGACTGAAAAATGTATATTTAAAGAAGTAATGCTACTAACATTTGTAAAAAACCTTTTTCAACAATTGTTTGTTATTTCGTTATTTTATCATTTTATAATTTTGTGATTTTATAACGCGTTTCAATCCTCGTGCGGCTCTCTTCAGATATATTTTCCATTTGAAAAAATGTTTTATTTTTAACAGTTTTATGTTTCTGCGCTTGTGCGCTCGCATATGTGTGTGTTTTCATAGTTTTGCTTCTTTGGGTCAAAGTTATCTGGTTTTTTTTAGTATGTGTGATTCTGACTTTTATTTTTCCGGTCATCTTCGTGTGCGTTGGTTGAGTACATTTTGTTCAGAATGCTTAGAATTGTCCTTCAAATCTTATGATACTGCCGGCACTCTGTCTGCTTGTGTGTGTGTGTGTGTGTGTGTGGTTAGTTTTGGTCTGTGTACGTGGCGATCCCGCGCGCAATGTGTGTTTGTCTCTGTCCATACATACACATACTCAAACACACGCACTTCATCTAAATCACTAAAATGTCAAGTAAAAGTTACTTCTCTAGTTTCCGTAAAGAAGACTACAACGTCAGTAATTTCCACCCGGAGGTCGTGTTGTTTATATATATATATATATATATATATATATATATATATATATATATATATATATATATATATATAGTAAGTCACCAAAATATATTTATGGCAATTAAGCTACACAGAGGCTTCCGCGGGGAATCTTCAGGCTAAATGAAGTAAATACTAAAAGCTGATACATAAAAAATGATATCTTCTTATAAAATGTTATGTTGATATATATATATATATATATATAACAAATACTGACGAGGAGTCTTTAAATAAAGAAACAAATTTGAGAACAAAAAAGAAATACAGACAGAGAGACCAAACGAAATATGATTTTGAAATAAGCTCACGGAAAATAGTAGCACCAAAAAGAGGATTTTAATTTAATGATCAAATTGAAACGAAATTAACTGACGAAAAAAATGGTTTAAAAAAAGAAGAATGGGAATTTGTTAAGTAATACAAAAAAAATAGAGACAAACATTTCATAAAACACGCTTTAAAAAATCTTGTCATTATTTTTTTAAGCGGCAAAGAATCCGTAAATGTGAATTGAATATTCTAGACGGCAACGTCTTCCAAATTACAGACGAACTTGGTTCGGCTGACGCCACATATTCTAGGTTCGGGCTATTTTCGTTAATAAGATCGTTGTACAAAACATTGAATCCATAAAGAGAATGAATTAAAAACGAGTCCTTTTTTTCGGTTTCGTTTCCTGTATTATTTTATTCATTTTTTTCTATTTTCCGTTTCAGTTTTTCCTAAGGATTCTTTCCCTCCCATTTTTTAAGCTTTGCTTTCATGTTTTTCTTTTTAAACATTTTTCTCTTCATCTCATTATTTATTCTATTTGCTTGCGATTATTGTTCATTTGTTTAGTCATTGCTATTTATTTATTTCTCTGGACATTTCAGTTTAAACTACTTCAATGCGATCTTTTCCTTCTTTTCTGATACGCGTTACGTATTTTATCTATTTTCTTTTATTAACCCCCCCCCTCTTCCTTTCTATATCCCTATCTACACTCTATTCATCGGAGTTCCACAATATCTCTTTCTTTCTCTCTCTCTTTCTATATATATATATATATATATATATATATATATATATATATATATATATATACACTTCCCTATCTATATAAATATATATATATATCCATTTCTCTCTAGCAAACTATATTTCTACCTATCTATTTATCTATCTATCTATCTAAATATATATATATATAAATATCTATCTATGTCGTTCTCTTCTTTCCCTTTCTCCCTCTCTTTCCTCTCTCTCTCTCTCTCTCTCTCTCTCTATATATATATATATATATATATATATATATATATATATATATATATAAATATTTGTTTTCTTTATTATCTATGTACGTATACGTTTCGTCTTTTTAATCGGAACTCATCAGCATAGAGATATAAATATTCGATTCGAAACCCCGGGCTTCGAGTATTTTACAACTCAAAGCTAGAACCACGCGGCCACCGCTGAATAGCCAGATAAATAGTGATAATTTGAACACTTATTTCGGCGGCTTGACGTCATAAGAGCGTTCAACTTACATTGTAATCCGTGCTTCAAAGATGTTGATTTCCTTACTTAAAAAAAGCGTCAATCTGCGCATAACATCGCTAGGACTAAACATATAACGTCGTAAGAACTTGACGTATATTCGACCCCTCAGGGTTTATACCACCAATATGAGGAGGAAGTAAAGAAGAAAAAAAACTATAAGACAGTCTCGCCTGACAAGGTTGTATTACAACGAAAATTCGCGAAAAAAACTAAATAAATGAATTTTTCATTTAAAATTTGCACGATTGTTGATTTTCAAAATTCTTCACTTTAATACATTCTAATCCGTGCTTCAAAGATGTTGATATCCTTACTTATATATATATATATATATATATATATAGTTATATATATATATATATATATATATATATATATATATATATATATATATATATATATATATATATATATATATATATATAGTAATAGCCTAACTGAAGCCGTGATTATATAAGGATCATAGCCATGGCCATCCATATTACATGCCAGGCAATCATGCAACTGGGGTATTTTACTGGGGGGGGGGCATGTGCATTTTCTTAAATAGTCGATATAAAAGTTGCAAACAAAGGGGGAATTCCGCTGTGACATTAGTTTTATGTTTTAATGTGTTTTACATTCCAAATAATAAAAACCACAATGAGCTAATCGATAGATTTGACAGTTATTGATGAATTCCTATATATAAAGAGACAGGTAACTTTGAATAAACAAAGGCAAATGCATATTTCAATGAATGATTTTTATTTTAATGGATGATTTTTTTTAGATGAAGGTGTACTAGTGTCAAAGATCGTTAATTGTATATTGTAGTTAAAAAAGGATCCGCACCAGTTTGTGATATCAAGCAGAGAAACATAGTTTGTTCAAATGTGACATGGGTTTTACTAACCAAAAGTTAAAACAGTCCTTATTTTGATTGTTTTCAAAACAACATTCTGACTATCGTCTTGATTACACATCATAAAATAATCCAAAAACTTAGTTCAAACTTAAATTGCTGCATCCAAATATCTAGTGTGGTCTCGTAATCGATTAATCTAAGACCATATATGTACATAATCGAAATTTTAGTAACCCACGGCTTATTTTCAATAGTATCAAATATTTTGAATAAAACTAGATTAATCTGATTATTGTCACAAATAACTGCAATTTTATGACCTTTCGAATGATTGATTAAATCAACAACATTTCCAACATTCTGAAACAGTAATTCCAAATTTAGTTTGGCAATTGGGATCATCTTAATCAAAACCTTTGGTTTACCATTCAACATTTTATCATAATACCCAATACAGTATTTGCTTATGCCTCTTCAGAATCTGTGGCAAATATGTTTCCGCCTTGGTATTTATACAAGGTTTATATAAGCTTCATCAACTAGAATTATCTATTTCTTTTGTTTATTTGACAGTTTGCTAAACACATCAGCATGAAAATTCAAATCATCTACTTTCGAAACTTTTCAGGTCATATTCATTAGTGTTTTCATGCTGGATAATTTGTAATGATCTCGAAGTTTGTTATGAAGAGATCGAGAAGTGGCAAAATATTCGAATGCTCAGACAAGCATTTCCGACTCGTAAACCTTTTTGCCAACTATTTGTGGTGACATAACTTCGATATGTTGTCTCAAAACCTGTTTCTCCAGTTCAATTTTCAAGTTACTAACGTAATGAATTGATTCATCAATTTGAGACCAATGGTGAAACTTATTTATTCTGTTTTTCAACAGGGAAGAAATCTGGGTAAGTATACATTCAAACGTTAAGTTTTCATGAATTTTAACTAAGAAAATCGGAATACTTCCAGTAAAAAACTGACAAGACTGGATGACCTGTTGATTGTTATATTTGTAGCAAGTAACTGCTGGCACAAAATCATGATTATAATCATTATTAATTATCAATATCAACACGCAAATTTGTAAAATTATTAATTCTATCTTTATTTTTTAAAAATGTGCAAACTCATCATTTTGTACACTTCGCACAGAAGCGAAACTTTTTTTGTTGGCCATTGGTTTTGGTAAAGGACTTGGTATAATACTTAATAGCAAATTAAATATTGATGGAGGATCTTTAAGTCGTGCTTTTCCGTACTTCCTAAGCATATATAAGTTCAAAATGTACGATATATTTACAAATTCCTAAAGACCACACTGTTTGAAACTTGAAAAAATGTAAAAGTTATATTCCGTCAATGAACAGAGCTGTTTACATGTAAATAAAACAAAATTCAATTCTAACTTTTAAAAATATACTAACGAAGTTATAATCAAAATGTAAATAATGATAAAATAACAGAAACTGAGCTGAAATAAATTTGATGAGTTAACATTTATTTTCGGAATGAAATTTGCTTGAACCAGTGACAACGAAGTGTTACCAGCTAAAAGATTATCTGGTGACTGACTGGCCCCAGTTCAAGCAGTCAGACGTGCATCTAACCGGCCTATTATGGGTATTGACATGATCATAGCACTTTCAATGCATTTGTAGCGTGGGAAAAAGGATTCAGTCTTGAGGAAGGTGCATTTTGTAAGGTAAAATTGTGGATACAAGTGTTCCTGTGTATGATTTGCGCGTTAATAGGATTGTTGTGTTTAATGTCCTGTTTATGTTCGTAAATACGTGATTTTATGTTTCTGGTCGTCTTGCCAATAAAAAAACATAGGATATGTGGCACACTTTATCTTATAGATGCTGGTTAGAAGAACATTGTCCTTAGAGGGGTTAAGGTGCGACGGAGTTTTATGTTACGTAAATCCTTAATTGTTTTAGAAGTTGATGTCACTATTTATAATTGAGGTTCGATTTTTTCTAAGGCGTTAGAAATAGGATTAGTGCGAAGAACCATATAAAATTTATTATATAAAAATAAAAATAAAAATATAAAGCACAAATAAAAAACATTAAACTAACGCACCTAAATAATAAAAAGAATGCACATGAATAAATACAAAAATTATAACGCAAAAATACAGGTAAGATGGTGACAGGTAACAGAACAAAATGTTTTAGTTCTCACGTGTCAGAGTATGGTCACCTTTTGTTTATTCGACCCATTTAAAGTGGGGATCACCAAAAATCCTTCCAAACAAATGGAATGACACCCATGGATGGAATGACTAAGGGAATTAAATAGGTTGGATGCGGGTAATAAAATCAACGACTGTGATTGGTTAGTATCTCTCTATATATAACTAGTGTTTTGGAGACTGAGAAACGCGTAGTTTAACCTGGGCACCCCTCAGTCTATAAAACATTTATATATTTTCTACTCGTTACAAAGCTATAATTACACGCCTACACTATTATTTAACCATTTTATACTTGCATTGAGAAAAAAACTGTCAGTTTTCATAGAAATATTATTATCGGTTTCAAATTTTCATTATAATAATATTTATGTTTATAAAAGTCAGACCCGATATTTACCAATTTTCTGTGATAATAAGGCAAGTTATAAACTTACTCGATGTATCTAATCGGTATTGTCCGGGAGTCTTTAGTATCGTTTACCTTTCGCTTATTGCCTCCACCCCGTTTAATAAATGTCTTAGAAGAAAATACTTACATTTTTATGAAGATAATTCAACGAATGAATACACGTTATGAAAAGAAAATTGGTGTTGCAATAAATATCGAAAGGTTTCGTACAAAAGTGTTGAAATTTAAATCCCATAAATATTTCAAAGTGTTTTTCTTTAACTTTTAAATTAATAAATAATAGTAATACTACCGGGAATAAATGACCGGGCTCTGTGTCCCCATCCACCCAACAAAGATCCCTATGTTATGGCATGTTATTGTTGTAAACAAAATATATCCCCCACTACACGAAATCGTTTCAATCCCCAACCTCTGACACATTTTAGTGGAGTTTTATTAAATCAAATTTAGAAGATAGATAGATGAGAAACTGAAATGCATTCTGGTGGAGTTTTATGTAATTATTTTTTTTAATTCCTTTTATCTTGCGCTATTATTGTTCGATTTCAAGAAATACTCGATAAATAGTAAATAAAAAATAGTTAAATCTGTAATTATCAAAGTTACGTTGACGTGAGAAAAACATACACAACGTCTTATAATTTTATTAAGATAGATTTTTTGTGGAAATCTCTCCAGACAAGGCATAAAGCTACTTGATGTAAGGAGATAACAAGAACGAAAGATGATTATCGTAAATACAAAAAATGCGTATTGACCTACGTCTTGAAAATACCAAGTCTATAGGTAGGAGGAAAACAGTCAGCAGTAAGAGAGTTCCAGAAGCCTGCAGCTCTTGGAAAGTAGATACTGGAATAGAAAGCTGTATTACAATGGGGTATGAAAACAACGAATTGATGGAGACCACTAAGCCAACGAGTCAAAAGACCTGGAACAAAAGAAGCAGAGAATAGATAACATAATTCGTAAGAACACATGCCATAATAGTATTTATAGAAAAAGCCTGAGACTAGCAATCTCACGTCTCTGAGGGAGAGGATGCAAAGAAGAAACAGATGTTGAGCCAATCAAATTACAGACACGTTTCTGCACCTTATCAAGAACCCTGAAATTGAACAGAGATTCACTAGCCCAAATATGACAACAGTATTCTGATAGTTGATTTGTAGCGATAGAGAGTTGCCGCAGGTGTGAGAAAGTGTTTGAAGCGATAGAGAGAACCGAATTTACGAGAAGTAGAAAGAGCAATGGATCTAATGTATGAACTCCAAGAAATATTTGATGAGAGAAAAAAGACCAATAAGTTTCAGAGTCAATTTATCCTCAAGAGCAGAGCTATCCATGAGAATCTCAGGAAGAAATTGGGCATGCCTACGATTGAAAGACACGAACTGATTCAAGATGTTAAAATTGGAAATTGCCTTCAAAAGAGTGTTAATCAAACGAATGTTGACGAAACAAAGGTAACTTATCTCGTATTATTTTGATTATGTGGATTACTACTTATATATTCACAAGGTTTTAGGCTGATGTTACATACTACCTTCTTCGTGTGAATCGTTTCTCACTTGAGAACGTGGACCGAATTTCAAATTAAACGCTTTATTAAAATCTTTTAACTCACTGTCTTAAGACTTTAATTTACTAATTATCTTTGAAATAGTTCCAGACAATTGATATTTATCTTTCAAAAGGTTTCTTTTAATGAATTTCTTTAAAATTTCAATTTTACTGAATGTCTGTATTATTTAGCCGACGTGAGAACAATTTTCATTTTAAAATTTATTTTCACGCGTAAAATTACATTTTGTTAAGATTAAGTTTAGACATTTATTTTTCAAACAAAATCAAAATTTAAATGAAAACTAATTAAAACAATATTATAAGCCCATAGTCCGTATAAGTCAGTGTCATTTGTGATCGTACCTACCAAATGCTCGCCTTATCAACTGAAATTTTTATCGGTTACTAATGATTCATACCGTTGACGCAAGGAGACTCTATATCATCATTCAACCCAACATTAACATCGACCTCAATGTTTTGCTTTTTTAATGGGTTAAAATAGCTCCTGTTTTTTTTTATTTGAGGGTTCGAATATTTGCACGTTAATTCTGTGTCCATTGTTAATTGTTGTTATTTTCTTTTTACTTCAGTAAGTTCTCAGAAATCAATGGGCCCCTTTCCTGTGGCTAACACTTTCATTCTTTCTGAGATATAGAGACACTCGGGTATTCATTTAAGGTTCCCCTACCCTTCAAAGCTTGAGTTAATAAAGCATAATAGTTTCTTTCTCCCCTATTGCCCATTTAAGTATGTTATAGTTTATCTTTCTTGTGAGCTTTTCTAGTTATTGCCGAATAATGCAACGGCAATTTCATGTTCGTACGTACGCTATCATAATTTTTAAGATGGGATTGCCCGATCGCTGAAGATGCTAATTTTTTTAAATTTTATCTGAAATCGCTGTTGTGTCGAATGTGGCACTCGAACTAAAATACACTTTTTTGTCCTTCGAGTTACTATAAAAGTGTAGTATCTGTTCTGTCCAAATATGGTACAATGATATCGTGGGATGTGCGTTCGCGTTGGACGCCAACAGATCTGGAAATATATAACAAATTCCAACAAATATACAACTTTGGAATTTCCACGAGTCTCGCTGTTGCTGTTGCTGCTGCTGCCAATAATAATAATAATAATAATAATAATAATAATAATAATAATAATAATAATGATAATAATGATAATAATGATAATAATGATAATAATAATAATAATAATAATAATAATAATAATAAAATATGATTATGATTATTATTATTATTATTACTATCATAGTTTATTATTATTATTATTATTATTATTATCATGGTTTATTATTATTATTATTTACTCACTAGGAGTTATCACACTGGTCATCGTCAGTGATCGCCCACTGCCGACAACCTGTGGTATTCCCTGGAGTCTGAGTGACAACAAGTCTCCTCAGACTTCCAGTATGCTCCACATCTTTTCGTTCATCACCGCTGATGGCCTTGCGGTAATCGCAACAGCCACCTACCAACGATTTTCCGCTGATAAGGGCCATCGGTTCCCTCTGGAGCCCGAGTGGCAACAAGCCTCCCCAAGGTCCCAGAGCTGTCCGCGCTCTTCCAGTGGACGTCTGGTTTGCGCTTTCCCTCCTCGACCCTCTGTCCATAATTTTCGTGGCGTCAGCCTATGCTTGCGCCTCTTTCGTGCGGTTGTATTTTCCCCGGTTCTGTTGTCTTGTGCTTCTATGTGTTTGTTCTCCATTCGTTGCTTATGTGGGTTGGTTTCCGCATTCGAGGACATTTCTCAGGATTGTAGCTGTTTTGATCATTACTGTCCTTTGTATGGTCTCAGTTATCTCTTTGATTCCTATTTCTCCTAGTCTTTTCTCCATGTTTTTGGGGACTGTTCCTAGTGCTCCTATGATTATTGGTGTTATACTGACTTTATTATTATTATTATTATTATTATTATTACTATCATGGTTTATTATTATTAGTATTATTATTATTACAATTATTATTGGTATTATTATTATTATTATTATTTACTCACTAGGAGTTTCTACACGAACCATTATCAGTGATTTTTTTACTGCCAATAACAATTAGTATTCGTTGGAATCTGAGTGCCAACTAGCCTCTCCAGATTTCCAGCAATCCTCGTCTCTTTCGATAACCTTTGAAAATAATTTTATGTTATAGCAACATCCGTTTTCCATTGATTTATCGCTAGCAACGACCGTTGGTCTTCTTTGAAATTAGAGTGGCAATAAACGTCCCAACGGTTCGAGTATTATATGCAGCCTTCCAATGAAGATTGGTTGGTGCTTTCCCTCCTCGATGTCTCAATCCTTCTTGTTGGTAATGCGTATTTTTTCCGCACTCATAGAATTTCTTTTAATATTTCAGCTGTTTTTATCATCGCCGTGCGTTGTATGGTGTCAAATCGCCCCTTGATTCAAATTTCTTCTGGTCCTTTTTCTAGTTTTTTTTCAGAACTTTTCGTAGTTACTCTAGAATTATTGGTATTAGAGTGATTTTCTTAATGTTCCATATCCTTTTCAGTTCTCTGTCAATGTTCATGTGTAAACCGGCCATGGTAAGAACCAACAAAATAGACGGTAACTGGTGAAAAATGAAATTCAAGAGTGAAATTATTACCAACGTTACTTTAAACGTAACTACCAAAAAAGTAAAAATGTTCGTATTAAAAAAATTCAATAATTATATTTGGTACATACTTGATGCAACAGTTAAACTATGTGAGTTACCAACCAACACTTTTTGTCAGAAAATATATCTGATAACTGAGTCAGAAAAACGAAAAAAAGAATTTGTTTCAGCCATTAGACATCGTATGAATGGACTCAAAATAAATTGTGTGCAGAAATTGAAGCACATAAGGAATTCACGCTGTAAATAGCTTACACGAAACTGAAAGAAATCAAGTCAAATTATTTGTATAACCAGTTGAAAGTTAAAGAGAGTGAACTCATGGTAAAAGAGCTGGAATCGCTAAAGTTGCAAAACAAAGATGTTTTAGAAGAGCTGAAGACTCTGAAAGATAAGGCGACTTCTCTTGAAGATAAATGTTGAAGCAAAAAAGACACTTTTTCCAAGTTTAAAGATGTGTTCCAAAATCAGAAGTCTAGAATTAAAGAACTCCGGACACGACTTAAAGAGCTAGAGTATATAAATCTGATTTTGATAGACGACCTCAGTTCTCTCATAAAAGAAACCTAAATCAAATTAGGAAACGATTGTAGAACGACACCGACAGCACTCCCCAGTAAGATGTAGTGGTAATCAGATACAACATTTTCGACATACAGATACTTCAAGCAGCTCCAGAACAGCGTCAATCCAAAAAGGAAACGATACTGTGACTCTTGAGGAGGTAATGCTTAGGATAGAGCGTTATGGTACCTTACGTTACAGACGACGTAAACTCTTTCGCTCAATATAAATAGTAGTAGCACATGACTCTTAGTGTTGTAACTACACCAGTCCACTACTGGCAGTCAAGATTGACGTACAACCACTCTTGTTATCTGTTGTATTATACTTTTTTCAATACACTTGTTTATCTAAACTCTAGGTTCATTTTTTTCCAGGCCCTTTACAGGGCCACAACAATAATATAAACGGATATGACGTCACATAGCTCAGAGAAAGTATTAAATAGTAAAGGGTGCGTTTGTTAGTATCTGATTATTTTCGTGTGCATGATAAGGGATTAACCGTGTGCACTCAGATGTCATCTCAATCCTCTGTTAATAGAAACGAACGTGACGTAACATGGATCAAAAACAGAGGGTGCGAGAAAAGTAGAGAGTTCGTTGGGAAACGTTTAGCGGACAGCACGTGTAAAGAAATGACGTAAGAATCGATTATAAATAAAGAGGCTAAGGCCCCAGATGTACGTAGCCTAGAATGCCCCCTCCGTCGCTGACAGAAGAAAAGGCGAGGTCAACGGCAAAATAAATGGTGCTTCTCCAACATTCAGAATACTATTTTTTGTTTTGTTTTGATACTTAAATTCACGATGAGAATGTCCAACCCTGGAGACGATCGTGGATAAGATAGATCAGTCAGTTGAGGAGCGGTTCACGCGAGGTATCTTTAATTGTGATGATATGATTTGTGATTTGCATTCGAGAACAAGCATGTATTTTGTTTGATAGTGCCTCATGAGACATTGGGCCTCCTTTTAGAGGGGGAGGTATATGTAAAAAAACGGGCGTAATAGAGAGCAGCATAGCCTTCTCGGATCACACGGTGTGTTAACGTATAAAATAATATTGGCTGAGAAAATAAAATTCATCAATGATTTCGATCTATCTATCTATCTATCTTTCTCTATATTTCCCTTTCTCCTTCCCTCTATTTCGCTCTGCTTGTCAGTGATTTGAAACAAAGATCCAATTGAATAAATGTCCACTGTCTTCTATTAGTCTTGTCTGGAGTCAATCCGTTTTTAAGGTATAAAAACATCTTATTTTCCAGATGACGTTCAGAAACGCGTCGAAAGTATAGATACAATTTGTGAACGTTGATGTTTCTGTAACGGTTACAGCAATTTGGTTTTCTGAATGTATGACACAACGTTAAAATACAGCAGTACTATTAAAATCATGCATGACTACTACAATGTACTTCCTTGCCCCTATTCTGCTCGCCAGCTCTGTACAGAGGGCTTCGTGTAAACTCAGAAGCTGTACCTGAGACGGTTTCGGCGTAATGGGCCGAGGTGTCTGTTCGGTTCAGGTCGCTGCCCCGTGGAACAGGCTGTTAAAAGCCGTGGTCAGTCTACATGTCGCCAAATAATTCAAGGTAGCGATGGATGTATTATAGTCATTGATCTTTGGATAATGACTCCTCACTGGAGCAGTGATTGATGTAAGGGGACGCGATTTTTGCGCAAAAATATCATCAGCTATAACTTTGGTGGAATATTCCATCTCCGCGCCAAGTCATGGTCTCCACAAGACCAATCTAAATATGTGCCACGGGCGCTTTCGTCTCATTAGAAAAAAGACAGAATGCCCTGTCCGTGTTTCTGCTCCATGAACAACCTACCAGAGGTAGTGACCATGTTTAAAAATCCATGTTTAAAGTCGCAAAGGAAAGCATTCAGACGGTGTATAGACGTATACATTTTTCTCTGTCATTTTACATGGTGATAAAACTTGGTAAGTAGTTATAAATACCAACTAAACCAGAGTGTAAAGGTCTTAAAATAGTACAGTTTATTCCAACGTATATATCTTGTACAAACATTAGTAACTACAGGTAATCCAATAGAATTTAACAAAATACAATCGAATATCCATATCACTGTTTGTAATCGTATTTATTGTCCAGACTAGTTCACTTATTTAGTGACTTGGGGGAATCCGGTATCGCATCACTACACATGGTCTTTTGCACTTTGCTATTTTTGCCAATAAATTTGATTTGATTTGCTTTGATTTGGTATAATGTTGACCGTCATAAGATATAAACAATCTAGGAATGATTCATGCCAAATTTCATACAATTTTGACCAGTTGTTTTGGAGCCTATATGTGTTTGTTATAACTGGGTTAAAACCATTAAAAACCGGAATGGTTAAATTACTGGTTTGCACTAGAAAAACGTAACGAGAAATTTAAAAAATAGGAAAAAGAATAGATAGTTCTTACTTTAGTCGTAAATGACTAACTGATGGCAGCAAAGGGTACTACTATTAATACTTGATGTTGTCAGTATTTTTTGCCATTGTTCGTCAGACGAGTCACAATCTTGTAGAGATATATCCTCTCTCATATCATTGTTGCTTTACTTTAACAGTAGTATTAGTATAATGTGTATTCCTATTACATACTGGGCATATCACGAACGCTTCATACCCTTTAAAGTAAATTTGGAGCATATCCGATGGACATGCAAAACAGTTATAATGTAGATTATTAGCATGACGATAGAGTATATTTTATTGCTTATTCTGTGAAGTAATATGGCTTTTGGGGTGACAAAGGAAAGGATGAATATAGGATCGAAAAAAAAAGTGCAACAATTTTTTAGGTTGTTGAAAGTTTGGATAATGTAACGAAATATTTGATTACTATATGTTTCTGTCGAATAGAGAGATTTCAATCATTATTAATTTAGTTAAGAAGCTGTGTTTGTTTGGCCAAGCTGCAGAAAACAAGAACCAAAGCACATCGGACAATTGCAAGAAATAAAATGCTATTTTCAACCATCTTTTGTGTGTCACTAAATTACAGAATGCTTAATTTCTGGGCAACAGAAACAGGTTTTTGTTCGTGTATGATGTTTGAGAAAGCAGCTACGCAACACGTATTTTCACCCACAAAATATTTTAAGAGGTAGTCCGAGTTTAAACCCCTTAATGCACATAATCGACGAATTGGTATTTAATGTTGGTTGCGTGAACTCATCCATATATCCAATCATTAAAAATGGGTTTAAGTAAACAACGTTGGTGGGCGAGGATTGGCCAATTAATAGGGTTGACAAAGAAGGGAGTATTAGAGACGATTAAACCATTGATGGGATGCTGGCGTGCTCGTGTATCGGTGAGAGATATTCGGACACAAAGCGGGAGACGAAACAAAGCGGGGGATGAAATAGAACCTGCGAACAACCTGCTTCGAAAAACAGAAATATAGGTGTTATATTACCTAACCTATAACGGACTTTGGACTCTACCATTCAAAATAAATATTGGAAGGATCTGCTCCTCAATGTTGAGTCAACCATTGTGTATACTGGCAGTCAAGACTGACGTATCACCACACTTGTTTCTCTGTTGTATTATATTTTCTCCAATATACTTGTTTTACCTAAACCCCGAGTTTCTAATTTTCATTCCAGCCTCTTTACAGGACCTCACAACAACTGGCAACGAGGTATTCGAACTTACATGCGAACCCACAACAACTCGCGAAAAACCTAAAATAGGGTCTCACAACAACGACGTGGTAAAGGATTCTGGAGAACATTAAAATAAACACCACAACTGGCAACAAAGCATATTAGGAGGTTTGGTGGAGAACCTTCAAAAAGAAAAACGTAGACAATTCAACGACAAATTTCCTGACAACGTCCTCGTTCTAAAAACTGGCTTTACCGGTGGAAATATACACGTAAGAAACCGACTTTTTTTCTCTCATTGAACAAAGGTCAGTGATTATTTTATTGTTATTCCGACATTGTCGTAAACTTTTAACAAGAAGGGAATACATGATTTTACTGTTCTCTCCAAGAGAAAAAACTTACTGCTGAATGAAAAAGCAATTAAAACCGTATTTTTCTTTTCTCTGTTGACTAAGTGCCGACTGCAAATTCTACGGTTGTGTGAAAAGCGTACTAAAAAAGGTGATTTTTCGTCGAAGAAAAAAGGGTTTATACTCTGTTTTACAACTAAGATTACGTTCAGCAGCGTAATATTAGAGGAAAGAATTTCTAAAAAGCCGTATTCTGAAAGGACGCAGTTTTAAACATAGAAGATTTAAAAACTACTATAACAGAACTGGTGAAGTTTCAAATGCAACAGCAACTAAAACAAAACAAGAAGGCAACGAAAGGCTAAAAAAACTGAAGAAATATTTCAAAAACTTCTACTAGAACAGAAAAAAGAAGCCGACGAAAAAGCAGAAAACTTCTAGAACAAAGTGACAAACAAAGGGAAACCTATGAGAAGATTTAAGTGTTTATGCAAACAATATTGGGTAGGGGTCAAAGTAACGAAAACGATAATTCTTTCTTACAAAATGCCGTTTAGAGCGCAATTGACAATTTCAAATATTCCCCAAATGAAGATCCCACTGTTGCTTTGTATTTTAGAAGATATAGGGGTCTATACAAAACAGATTGTGAAAATTGGGCAAACTCTAAAAAGGTTCGCCTACTTCTCCGAAAATTAGTCACTACCGAACATACTAAGTTCGTGGATTTTATTTTGCCCGAAAAACGTGCGAATTTACTTTTACTGAAGCTGTCAATCTTTTAACCGAGTTATTTAGCTCCTAGACTTCTTTGTTTCACAGACGCTGGAAGTGTTTTAACCTGGTCAAAAAAGATAGCGAAAGTTATTCAACGTTTGTATCAATCGTCAATAAGCAATGTGCTGATTTCAAATTATTCGTACTTAATTCCGATAATATTAAATGTTTAATTTTCGTACAAGGATTGGTATCAGGAAAATACGCTGTGATAAAGCCGAAGGGTTCTAAATAAATTAGAGAATGAACAGAATTTAACACTGCAAAAATTAGCTGACGACGGCCAGAGATTTATAAGTGTTAAACAGGATTCGAATGACATCGAATCGAAGAGTCTGGCATTAGACACATTAAGAAAGTACGAGATTCAACTCTCCTGCAAAAACAATTCAAAACAAAAAAGGGATTTTCACGCCTCTACACAAACAAGCTAAAGTTCGCATTGTAGAACGAATAGCGAGAAATAAAACGTGGATTAACTCCATTAAAACGAACAAATATTGCGGCAGAATTATAAGGAAATATATTCAGGTAAAAATCCTAAATAAAAACGTAAAATTAAAATTGTATTCTGGTTCAGACGTATCGATTATCAACATGCACATATGGAGATGCTTAGGAGACCCGACCATGCTAAGACAAACCAAATAGCCAGAACAGTGACTGGTAAAAAAATAAATTTCGAGGGTAAAATAATTACCGACATTACTTTAAACAGAACTACGGAAAAAGTAAAAATATTCATACTAAAAAACAACAATGATTGGCGATCTTGGAGGTTGGGTCTCGAGATCATGTTTGTGTAATCTTGATGTTGTCCATAAGTACTGACGGACTAATACCAGTTTCACATAAAAATAACAGATCCGGTTTGGTCTCTTGTACGTAGATTTCGACTTCTGAGAGAGTTGGAATACAGATCCCTAATCTTGGAAAAAAAGACCTGATAGTAGATATCCACGCTTGAAGTGGAGGATCTACATTTACGCCTGTCTTTTGTTTCAGGACTTTTAATGTTGGGATTTGGAGAATATGAAGAGGTCAGTAGAAAGTTGAGACGAAACACAGAGAGAATGAGTAAGCAACCGTAAAAGAAGACAACATTTTTTTCTAATGGAAATCGCTCCAGACAAGGCATGAAGCCATTTGATGTAAGGAGAAAGATGATTATCGCAAAGACAGGATATATCTATTGGCCTTGTCTTGAAAAGACCAAGGATATGTTAGAGGAACACAGTCAGCAAGAAGAACGTTCCACAAGCCTGCACTTCTTGGAGATAAGCTACTGGAATAGGAAGATGTATTACAATGAGGTATCAAAACAGCGAATTGGTGGAGACCATTAGAACAAATGGGTCAAACGAGCTGGAACAAAGGAAGCAGGGAATAGATCAGAAAATTCTTAAGAACACATGTCATAATAGTATTTATAGATATACACGCAGCCCAGAATAAGGGAAGAAGGAGGGAAATAGAGAAGGAGAGAAAGGCGAAATGTACAGCCCGGAATAGGGAGAAAGAGAGAGATAATCTTCCAGTCTTATTGTCAGCTTCAGATTTATATATTACTCTCTCTCTCTCTTAAAGATTTCTTTTACTATTGGTTCACCAATTATCAAAGCCAAGAGTCACTCGAGTACAAAGGTTTATGAGACGGAATGATTTTAGTCAAAAAATGATGACCACCATGGGTGAACTCATATTGATCAATGGTGTGAATAAGGTTTGATTAGTTATGGGCAACTTATGACGAGTATTTGTTAACATTGGATTTGAAGACGACCAAGTTGTAATCAGCAGAGAAGCAGTCCCGCGGTAATTTGTTCTAAAGACGGGAGAAAATTATAACCTTTAACCAGCTGTAAACAGTTGTTTCAGCTAGTTTATATTATGAAAAAAATAACTTCGTTTTTTTTGCATGTTTTTACTATTTTCCGTCAAACACATTTAACGTTTTACCTGAACTCAGTCTTTTTCTTTCGTTCGTTCTTATTCTTTTTTCTCTCTGCGTGTCGTCTTTTCTTCGCGCAGACTCTTCGCTCCTTACTCTCTCTCTCTCTCTCTCTTTCTCCCTCTTTCTCTTTCTCTCACTCCCCCTCCTTCTCTCCCTCCACATGCAGCCCGGAATAAGGAGAGAGAGAGAGAGAGAGAGAGAGAGAGAGTGGAAGGGAGGAAAAGAGGGAAATAGAGGAGAGAAAGGCGAAATTTGCAGCCCGGAATAAGGTGGCAGAGGAAAGAGAATCTTCCCGTCTGATCGTCATTTTCAGATGCATATATTACTCTCTCTCTCTCTTTCTCTCTAGATCCATCTTTCTTCCTCCTGTCTTTCTCTCCATCTATCCCTCTCTCCTTCTGTCTGCTTTTCTCTCTCTCTCTCTCTCTCTCTCTCTCTCTATATCTCTCTCCCTCTCTATATAGGATCTTTCTTCTTGTCTCCCTCTCCCCACTCTCTCTCTCTCTCTACCTGTTCCTGGCTGCACATCTTACTGCCAAATAATCTGCTTCCGATGCATATATTACTCTGTCCCTCTCCCTATCTCTTCTTGTCTTTACTTCTCTCTTTCTCTCTCTCTCTCTCTTTCTCTCTCTCTCTTTTTCTCTTCTTATCTGGGCTGCCTATCCTCCCGCCTTACCGTCTGCTTCCGACACATATACTTCTCTCTCCTGTCTCTCTCTTTCTTTCTTTTTTCTTTCTTTCTCTCCCGCCTCCTATCTCTCTACCCTCTTTCCTTATTACTAGCTCCTCATCTTCCCGCCAAATCGTCTGCTTCAGTTCCCGCCATTTTTCCGGTGTCTTATTTCATCTTTTCACGTTTGATCGTCTGCATTCGTCTTTATGACAGAAGCAGTGGCCGAACAAACTATTTATTTCCGCCGTAATTATTTTTTGTGTGTATTTCATTCTTATTTCGTTTATTTATTTTGTCATGTTAATTTATTTTTTTATTCACGAAGAAAGAATATCCAGCCAATTGCTAAATTAACTTTGCCGTGAATCGCATCCATCTTACGCTCGCAACGCAAACGTCTCCTTTTAGAAAAGATTAAGTATTCGACCGTCGAAAGTTCTCTCTCTTTTAGAAACGGCTTATTTGTTTACAAATACCATAAATAATCACGGAATAGAGTAGGAGAGAGTTTGAATGCCTACTAAACATCATCCCTGAGTAGTTTCGGTCTATCTGTACATAGGGGTTGTCAGAACAACCTGTCAAGAATATGCTTCATCTTACATGTAAACTCTGACCAAATATTCAAAAGAACATAGTATTCGAAGCCTAAAGAAAATCTCATGGCAATGGCTACATACTGGCTCATACGAGGACTTGTGATACTCCACCTGACCAGATGGATTCTAGTCCTGGAATTTAGAAGTACCAAGCAAAAACCCACAAACAAAATAAAGTATAACATAGTTAATTGGTTCATGTGCAGACATGAACCTTATTATTCTTCACTGATTTACTAACTCAAGGTTTGAGAAATGGAAAATAACTTTAGATATACATTCGGATATCTATGCATCTCATAAAGAAATCGAGTGTAAGCATCAGGACGATGCCCCTTGATCCCTGAGAGCTAAGTGAACTAAAATCAAAAAGAGTAATAGTGGAGTTATTAAAAATAAAATATACGGATAGAATGGTGGTAGTTAAACATGATTTTTTTCTTGTACATGCAGCCTGCTAGAGCGAAGTCTGCACATGATTTTTCCATTCAAATTTGTTTGATTCTGGCAGTTATACTCAGAACGATGAGTCTCACTATCTGTCACCATAGTTCCAAAAAGATTTTACGTGGCGTATCTTGTATTCTGAAATGGTCACCTATTAGTAGACCAGGTTCAACAACGCTTGGCTTTGGTTATCTTACTTGAACCGCTGTGTCGATCGATGTGACGTGACACCACTTTTTGATTTTTGTAATCATGGATGGAGGGTGTTGATTTACTGTATTTCGTACAATTTTTGATATGTAACATATTAGCATATGACAGTAGTGTGAGTGAGCGAATTATATTTTCGTCTGTCATGTAATATACGTAAACGTATAGATAGACTGACACACAACTCAATATATCTTCCAAGGTATTACCTCCTCTTTTCGAAGGCGGGGGGGGGGGCGTTTATTGCCTTTCGCCTGTTGCCCTTACATTCATTATGATGTAGCGACGTAATAATACAGGTATTTTTTCCACATCTAGTTCATCTCTTTTGAGGATTAGGACTCCAACATTAAAACGTGAACCTTGTGTCCAAATTTGCCTGGTTGGGAGACCATTAAATAGGACAGAGAGAATCTTGTTACACATAAAAGTAAAAGATCATTGAACTCCTACATTCTGAGAAGACTATGGAGTTGCACTCACATTGCAAAGCCTGGTTAAGAAAGTATGAATGGTTTCACCTCACTTAGCTTAATAGAAGTAGACGTATAGTTTCGGCCTCAGACAAACAAATACGAAATCTTGATTTGTAATAGATGAGATAAGCAGGACAACAATAGAAGTATGAGTATAGTTTCGGTTTCAGACAGACAAAATATTCTATATTTATATAATTTTATCGGAAAAAATACAGAGATACACTCAGAGCACAACTCTCGTGCAAGTAAGTATGGAAGGCAAGCTGTTACCTATACCGAAAACCACTACGCTCCACATTGCTGGGATGATCCGTTGAAAAGGCAACTTCTCATACACATGGATTCAATGCCGTCGCTACAAAAAAGATCAATTCTGTCATCTATGAAATCGACGGCTTTGATGCAAAAATATTTGTAAATGTATAGAACACTCTTAGCTACTGCTGTTGTTTATATAAACATTAAGATTTCCTTATACGTTGATCGTTGTAGAATCACCGACTGTAGAAAAAGCGGTCGAATTTTGATCTCTGCTGGAAGCATCTCAATATTATCTACCTCTTTGTTAAAAGGTTAGACACAAGGGCAAGTGTGGTTTTTAGAAGCGAGCGTACTAATATAAGTGCACTCTGAAATAAAAGAAATTCTAAGCACATAATATCGAGTCTTCATCGGCACAGGGTATAGACACCAATTTAGAAGCCAACATTTAGCATCAGGACCATAGTTTTTCACTCCCAGTTATACACCAAATTTGATAGTAAGTATGGGGAATAGGGGTATAGATAAGGCAAACCAATATAGACAGTGTACAAAACAGTTGTGACGGATATACAAAGGGGCACAAAGGAGAGAGAACGACTTTTAAAGTGCAGGTAAGGAAAAACACACATCAAACAAAAATAAATATTTGTTCATACAATTAAAAGAGAGTTTAAAGTGTTTTTAGTAGAGAATAAATGAGCAGAGTTATCAATTACGTATGTAAGAACATATATTTCTATTTCAAAGAATACAATACATTAGTTGCATCGTCGATAAATGCTTTCGGTTTCATGAAGACACTGAGAACTCAGACCGAAGAGAAGAATATGCCGAAATGCACTCGTTCTTCACTCGATGTTGTGATGTTCTAAATAATATGTTAGATAACACAACGTAACAACTTTTTACAAAAGTTTTGTTTATTGTATTTTTTTTACTGTTTTTTAATCAATTTTCTCTGCTGATTCCAAAAATGTTATTACTTTTTCTGTATCATCGACCGTCATAGAAATATATCGCTTTTCAATGTCATCATATATTGGAAAATTATATATGTTCCGCTACTTAATGTATATCTAATTTTCTCTTTTAGATCAATTACTAAGTTCTGTTCTTATTAAGATGGCTACTAAAGGATGTAAAAATTCTACAGATACAGTTTGCTATGTGTCTGGTTATTATATTGAAAAAAGCAGGTATTATATAAGATCGTGAAAGGGGACAAATTGTGGATAGCATACAGACTCTATTTCGGAATTCCCATGGATGATCAGGACACATTATGGACCCTAATGTGATATGTGGAAGCTGTCGATCTACTCTAGAAGGATGACTAAAAGGTACAGAAAGAGCAATGCCTTTTGCCATTCTCAGAGTATGGAGAGAGCCGAAGAACCATCATGATGACTGTTACTTTTGTATGATTGATGTGACAAAGTACAAAAATGTTAAAGGAAGACAAGCTATTCAGTATCCAGACATACCATCATGTAGAGCACCTGTCCCACATGATGGAAGCATGCCAGTACCACAACAATCAGAAAATGTAAGTTTACTTCTCACCGTACTCTCCAAAAGTTTTACTTTTAATTGACTTGAATATTAAGTATTTACAATGCATCCATTTTCCTACATATTTAAGGAATACTAATATTATTCAAGTCTTTGTTTAAGTTGCTATATGTAGTTATTTTTCTTTACAGACGGAAGATACAACTGTTCATAGATAGCTCAACACGAAGTCTCAAAGCAGTATTGCTCCACAACGGATATAAGTACACATCTTTGCCCTTTTCACACTTCGTACAAAAGAAAAAAAACTATGATAATGTCAAACAACTTATTGACAAAATAAATTATGCTGAATTCAAGTGGGATGTTTGTGGTGATTTCAAGATGCTTGCCTTCTTGCTTGGCTTGCAAGGAAGATACACAAAGTACTCATGTTTCCTTAGCTTATGGGACAGCAGAGCTGATGATGATCATTACAAGAAAGTTCATTGGCTCCTACGAGTGAAACTGCAGCCAGGAATGAAAAATGTTCTCAGACAGCCGCTAGTAGATTCCAACAAAGTCTTATTACTCCCACTTCATATTAAACTAGGATTGGTAAAACAGTTTGTGAAGGCCTTAGAATTTGGAGGAGAAGCTTTTCACGAAATTCGTCTTATGTTTCCAAAACTATCATAGGCTAAGATCAAAGGTGGTATATTTGTTGGGCCCCAAGTAAATGCAATGTTGAAGTCGGAGAAACTGGAAAGAGCGATGACAAAAGTTGAAAAAGAAGATTGGTGCGCATATCGTGATGTAGTTCGTGGATTCTTAGGAAATCAATAAGATCCTAATTACAAACAACTGGTATCAAAGCTTATTGAGAACTTCAGGAAACTGGGTTGTCGTATGTCCTTAAAGGTTCAATTTTTACATTCTCATCTAGATTTCTTGGATTATGTCAGTGAAGAACATGGTGAGAGATTTCATCAGGACATCGCAACAATGGAAAGGAGATATGAATGACGGTTGGATACTGTTATGATGAGAGATTATATATAGTCTCTTGTCAGAAAAAAATGAAAGTGTGCACTTTAGAATCAAAACATCGACTTAGGAATAAGTGCGTTAGGTATCTTTAGCCCTGCGGGTTCGGTTTCCGTGAAACCGAAGTGACCGACGATCAAACTAATGTATAGTGTTCTTTGATATATATATATATATATATATATATATATATATATATATATATATATAGAGAGAGAGAGAGAGAGAGAGAGAGAGAGATGAATTTGAAGGGGTATACACATCTTTAAGAACATGCTTTTTAAAATGTATTATAGAATTTTGCAAAAACTAGGAAACGTTATTTTTTCAATTTTTACAATATATATATTTATTAAATGAATAAAATCATTTTCATGAATATATGTCTTTGAAACTTTCGCTGTGACACGGCCTTAACGAAGTAAAATAACTCTTTGTTATGGCTGTGTAACGGCGAAAGTCTCAGAGACATATATTTATGAAAAATGATTTTATTCATTTAATAAATATTTTTTTAAATCACGTTTCTTGTTTTTTTTCAAAATTCTATAATACATTTCAAAAAGCGTTTTCTAAAAGATGTGTACACCCCTTCAATTATAAGTGTGTCCGCGCTAATACACAAATCTAAATGTTCACTTTCTCTAGGATCGTCAACGAGACCAGACGAAACTTTTTCTCTTGGAACCACGTGTGGATTTACTTGCGAATTTAACACTAGCAAAATGAGGAAAAAAAAAACAAAGTAAATAATTCTTAGTTAAGGCCATGTAACAGCGAAAGTGTTAGAGACATATGTTTATGGAAAATGATTTTATTCATTAAAATAGACATAAAAAAAATGTTAAACAACGTTTCCTGTTTTTTTTAAAATTCTATGATATATATATGTATATATATATATTTGTGTGTATATATATATATATTCATGTTATTATCTCTTTATTAACTAAGATTCACATAAGATTATAATCTATTAAGAGATGTAGTATTTCACTATTGATCGAGAACGTGAAACTTTGTTATTTATAAAAAAATTATATAAAAGATAAATATATATATAATACTAATGAGTCACCACTTACCAAGGCTAAAAAGTCACTCGAAAATTAGGCTCAATGTTTATATGAATAAAATTCGTTACGGCTTGCTAGTGGATATATATATATATATATATATATATATATATATATATAATTTTATATTGAGATTGAAATTATAGGCTTCACATAATAACCTCCTTATTTTTTAACTGTGAGGCTTTCTTAAACCTAATGTTTATCAAACTAATCCTCAGACTATTCCTGAACTAAAGAGGGCCATCACAGAACTTAACAGAAAGAAACAAGCCGCGCGTGGTCCCCCTCTGTATATGACTCGATGTGGCGAGTGTAAAATGCAATACATTTGGGCAATTTGGGGCATTTTTTACCCCCCCTTGAGGGCGCGAACCAGAATTTTTCTGAGGTCAAAGATGCTGATTTTATATTCAGAACAATTGCCTCTACATTTTGGCCAAGTTTCAGAAGAATTGAATGGATGGATCAAACGTTATGGGTGAAAAAGGGTCATTTTTTGCCATTTTGAGGGCTTTTGACCTCCTGGGGGCGCGAACCAGATGTTTTCCAAGGTCAGCGATACTTATTTTCTATTAGGTACAATTGCCTCCACAATTTGGTCGAATTTCAGAGAAACTGAAAGGATGGATGAAAAGTTATGGGGCAAAAAATGCCATTTTTTGCTATTTCGGGGCCTTTTGACCCCCTGGGGGGCTAACCAGATTTGTTTTCAAAAATTGGAGAATTTCACTTTCTAACCTGACCAAAGTTACAACTTCATGCAAAATTTCAGAGAAATTCAATGGATGGTTTGGGAGAAAAATCCGGACGGACGGACGGACATGCTTCAAAACATAAGTCCCCCGATTTTATAAATCGGGGGACCAATAAACAAACATAAGCGAGCAGATTTGCAACCACTTTTATAAAGAGAAAATGGAAGAGTTATTCCTTGCAGCTGATTATAGTTCTGAAGTTGAGTTTTCTGCGAGTATCCAGTAGAACCTTTACAGTTTAGCTAGCAGGTTTAAAACATTTTTTTCTGTCAACGTCGCAGTAGTTTCTAACAATACTGAGAAGGCACCCATTGACCTTGATTTGGCACCTAAATAAAAGTTCCCTATTATTAATGCAAGTTTCTTAGATACGAACAAGTTTGAATTAAAAAAAACTGTGTCGCTGTTTAAAAACTGCACTATAAATTTTAAGTCTAAGGCACTATGTTTACTGATTCTGAAGATTTACGTGTTTGGTTATGCCTCCCAGGTCGTGGAACACCTCACCAATTTGGTGGTAATTTATAGGTTACTTTTAACCTCCTGACTGAAGTGTTTTTGAAGCAAGAATGTAGCATTAATGCAATTTTCTTAGCACATGTAAAGCTCTAAGCACTCGTTGTTCAAGGACTATTCCTGTGCCAAGTGTTTTTAGATGAAAGTGACGGCTGATATCGAATTACGGAATTCTCTCAACTTGAGGGGTGATTGACTTGAAACAAATAGTCGTTAGAATATTAAAAAGTGTGGTTTTGTTTTGTTTTTCAAAATGAACCATAAATGTTGGAAATTGAAATTCATTAACATGTTTATGAGATGAAACGAATGCTTTTATTCATTTATTTTATGTATTTATTTATTTATTTAGATATATATTTTTATCGTAGATATCCTGTGTGAAGTATTTTGAGCAAAACAGCAAAATAATTTTTTAAAACACATCTAATGCAGGTATATACACTGTCCCATCCAGGAATTGTCATCAGATATACGTATGGGAAACTAAATGGGAACCCAAGAAAAGGCTTGGTAAACATAACAGAGATATAACAAAATGGCAATTCTCTGAACGCAATTTTCTCTAATGCATTACAACACGATCATTCTTTTAATTTTAGGCAAGCTAGAATTGTTGAATTCATTTTAAATAAATCTCGGCGAAGACTTCTTGAATAAGAACTCATTATAAACTCTAACACAATGAAACAACGTAAAGGCTTCTACAATTTATCTCCTTTGATCAGACAACACATTTTATCCGAACAAAACTTGAATTTAGATCCAGGTTAGCCACTTGATCACACACTCTCAAATATTCCACAATCAATTGGTCTTTATTATAGAGTTGAGGATAATAACATAAAAATCAAGTTCTAAAAAACGTTCGAATATCAAAAGAATCCCGAAATCAGTAGACGTATATATATATATATATATATATATATATATATATATGTATATATATATGTGTATATATATGTATATATATATATATATATGTATATATATATGTATATATATATATATAAGGAAATTGACAACATCTTTGAGAGACGCATAAAAATGTATTTTAGTGAAATATTTTGTAAAATAAACACATCGTACAATTTAAATGAAAATATCATATATTTAATTTATATATATATATATATATAAATACTAGCAAGACGATGTACTATTTGATAAATTAAAAAGAAAACAAACAAAAAACAATATTTTCTATGTTTTTGCTTAAATTGAAATATAGTGAAGTCATATTTAACTAAAGACACAACCGGAGTTTTTTAAAATTATTTCTACCTTTACCTAACCATAACCCTAACCTAAACTGAATTTTAGGTTTAGTTCGGTTCGTTTTGTGTAGAAGCAGTCGGAACTGATTGCGTTACAACGTCAAATTCCTGGATACCTATTCCTAAAAGCACTAAATTCATTTATGTATTTATGAAACTTGCTTCTTGTTTGTTTGGATTTTCTTTATTGAAGAATTATAATTAAAATTGGATTGTGCTCTGTTTTCGGTTCGAACTTGCGATTGTCCCGCTTTTTAAAAATCTTTTTTTTAAAGAATACAAGAAATCGATAAAAGCCCACGGTCATTTCTGAGGAAGGTGTTATTTTATTCGAAAATCCATCTCTCCACAAAAAGGAACACTTCGGATTGGGACAAAAATAAAAATTGCTGCAGTCTAGAAGGATTTTTCCTTCACTGACCGAAGAAAAATAGGGTACTTCTATGGTTTACGGACGGAGCCGTGCTATTTTTTAAATACGATTTTCAAGTTAAATTCAATTTTTACGGTACCTTTTGCTTATTAAATTATTAGGTAAAAGTACAGAGTAGTTAAGAAAGATCCCTTCCTTATGTTAAGAATAGGTTTCTAAATAATAATGTTATTATTTCAGTACGGTCCGTAAAAGACGTACCGAGAAAATATTAAGTATATTATAAAATACACTAACTACACTTTAACGTAAATTCTATTTTGAAATGTAAAAAATAAAGGTACTGGTCAAGATTAGGACCTAAGCTAACGCTGAGCCACCCCGGCCATAACCTTAACATTAACCCTAATCCTGACCCTAACACTAACCTTAAATTTAACGATGTCAATTTCAGCTTCGATCCTAATCTGAAACAGCACGAAAAGTAATAAAAAAACGAAAAATGAAAAAATATTTAAATCGAGAACAGAGTTATTTATGTGGGGAAAATCTATCAACGTTAATTCGATTTTGAAAAGCAACAAAATAAAAATTAACCGGAAAAAAAATTGTATTCAGGGGATGGCATAAAAATAAGTAATGAATTGTATTTTTATAAAACATTATATGCAGACGATTCTCTTTATTTTTAAATGGTTGCGATTGGTTGGTTAATTTGAGTCACGTGAGACAAATCTTTTATTGTGTTTGGTTGCTTATTAGCAGAGTTTGGGAAGTCTGGTGGTAAGTGGCGGCGATAAAAGTGCTGCCGTAAAATTATATAAAACCAGCATGGTTGTTTATGTGATTTGGCGAGGGGGGAGGCGAACCGTCGTGAAAAAAAATATCTCCGTCAATATATAATCAAAGAAGTTTTCTTAAAAAGTTATCCTATTTATTTTTCACACCGTCGGTTCATATTTTGCATAAGCCTCGAAAATTAATGTGGCTTTCTTCTAATAAGGACATTTTAAATTAAAAAAAACTAATGTAAAGAGAAAATGCAATTGTACTGGTGTGTATTTTAAGTAAGGGACGTTTTAATCTCAGATTATGTATACTTATAATTTTTCAGAAAGAAATGATGAGCTAGAAAATCTCAATAAAATAAAAAGATGGAAAGAAAAGTTGAAAGTTCAGCAATTTACGAAACTGCAGCTGGATTCTCTATTTGCTTTGTTATTTTATAAATAAGAACATGTGATTCGCGGCGACAACGAACGCATAAAAACATTATCCCCGATGAAAATTAATCAAAGAATATTTTTAAAACGTAATCCTATTTTTTATTGTAGAACATCGATTCGTATTGTCTGGAAGCATCGAAACTTGTTTCGGCTTTCTCCTTATTATAATATATTAAGTAAAGTTATATTTAACTAAGTATATTTTGTTTTAAATTGTTCTCTGAAAGAAGATTATTTTTATCTTTTGTGTTTGTTTTGTAATAAATGTATGATACGTTGTAGGAATATCCATCCGCTTTTGAATGTAGAAAAATCCATCTTCCCCAAAAAGAAGCAGTTCAGATTGGGACGAATATAAAATTGCTGCACTCTAGAAGGATTTATCTTTCTGTGTCCAATAAGAGACACGATGACGTATAGCTTCAGGAAAGATACAACACTGTAACGTTAATTCTATTAGTTAAAAAATTAAAAATTAAAAATCCCATTTCACCCCATAGCTAGGTTCACCCTGGGTTACCGTAGTCTAGAAAATGTTCATTAATACAGCTGGGTTTTTTTTTCTGGTGTAAATATGTGTAATTATTAGTTAACGAAAAATGTGAACAAAAATGTTTTGTTTTTCATGAAATTGAATTATTTTGGACCATAATTAAGTTTTTCTGTTATACAGTGAAATCAGAATCTTACTATAAACGACGTCATTTTGTTGAGATTGATGTATTTTGAGAATGTAAGTTGGAATATCGGAATATAATCGGATTAGTAAAACTGTGCGTTTGGTGTTTAGTAAGTTTAACGTTCATTATGGAGGATTCTTTTATCCGATATG
>OY744519.1:70966811-71041811 GCA_963556195.1 Sepiola atlantica
TGTAAATGCTATCGTAAATCTCTCTTGTCACTACTACTCTAGTTAGTGCATATTGAGTATTGAGCTTTTCCACGGCAATTTTGAATTTTTTCGTATAGTTAACTCTAAACGCGATTTTTATTCTTCTACGAATTTAATTCTCACTATATAAAATCCGTAATTCGCCTATATATAAATATATATATATATATATATATATATATATATATATATATATATATATATATATATATTGTGTATGTGTTTAGGCAGTCTTTCCTCATTTATGCAAACATTGTTAAAAATAACAGAATTAATCTGTTAATTATACCTTCTTTTTTTTTCAATTTTTCTGATCGTCTTTTTTGTATTAAAATTAAAAAAAAAACACATAAATGTTCCATATATTTCACATGTTTTACAAACGTTTTCGATTCTTCGTCGAATCATCCTTAGGTGTCAAACGCAAATGAACAAAAAAGCTGGAGAAAGAAGATAATTTTAAAAAGACGGTGTAGAAACGCGCAGAGATCGTTTTCCGCGTTGTTCCAGGAAGTCGTTGGCGATTTTAAATTAAACAACACTTGATGGCATAACAAAATTGCATTATGTTAAGTATTTTTTAAATGTTACTACTGGTTTCATATGTGATGTTGTTAAATTTAGGTTGTTTTGTTTTTATGTGGATTGCTTCGAGTATTTTTTTTAAATTGGTTTCGGAATGTATTTTTGTGTTATTAACTAGAATTTGTCTTAAATTAGAGGGAGGACAATTATGTTTTTGTAGATGTTGGTAAATTGAGCTAGAGTTTACAAGATGCATGGTGAGGCGTAGGGATAAGGTAGTGCTTGTATAACCAATGTAGCTATTAGCTTTATTATTATTATTATGGGAGTTACATTATTCCAAAGAGCATTTAAACTCATAAATAACATTGGTTCTTTCTAGTGTTTTTTGGGGCTATGGGGCGGGAATTGTTTTTTTACTACAAGATTTTGGGTTTTAGATTTCTTATAGTCTAATGTCATTGTAACTGTTAATTGGGGATATGTATTTCTGTATAATATTTTTCATGCTTTTTTTCTTCTAATTTAAAGTTAGTTGCGCGTTTTTCCACCGTCTTTTTAAAATTCTCTTCTTTCTCAAGCTTTTTTTTGTGCGTTTGCTTTTGAAACCTGCGGGTGATTTGACGAAGAATCGAAAATGTTCCTGAAACATGTGAAACCTATGGAATATTTGACGTTTTTTTTTTAATTTTAATACAAAAAAGACCATCAGAAAAATTGAAAAAGATGAAAAGGTATAATTAAACAGACGAATTCTGTTATTTCAAACAATGTTTGCATAAATATATATATATATATATAAATATATATATATATATATATATATTTAAATTTTAAAGTTATAAATACAATTGTTTTATAACTCGCTAGTGTAGAACTAAAGTTGCAATAAAAAATATTTTAATATTATGAAGATTACAGAAATTGTGGAAAATAAATTTTCACAAATTATTTTAAAAAACATTTTTATTTGTATACAATTGTTTCGGCCTACCTCAACTACATTTCTCTTCATTGTAGACGCTATGTTCGAAATCTATATACTACTAAAAGTCTATGGGTCTTGTATGTTTGCAATCAGCTTTCAGCTTTCCGGTTTTCAACATCCGGTTGCGCATGCGTAAATAGCATCGTCTTTCAATCTGTTAATCCAATTCCGTTGAACTCTTATTATTAACGAACGCATGAAATTTTTCATTCTGGAAATGTTTATATCGCTTTAAATATAAAACAATTACATTTAATTTCATCAAATAGTTTTTTTGTTTTCTCCACGGCTAAAAACATTCAACGGCAGGACTTTGTAAAGTCTGTCGCAGTTTCAAAAAAGCTCCACCCTTTTAAAAAACAAAAACAAACAAACAAAACAACAACAATCATTATTAATATCAATAGCGGCGGTGACGAAACCACCTCCCACTTTTCCTCTCACAGATTTCACCACTCCTACTCCCTCTGTTTTCGTTACGTACGCGAGACAGCCGGTTGTACCCCCTTCCTTTCTCAAATCGCCTTTATTTTTATAATCTTTTAAATGAAATTGTTAGTTGAAACTAACAATTTCATTTAAAAGATTATATATAAAAATTTGAATTTAACTATAATAAGTATTATGGTACCTGTTCAGTGCATATTTACCTATAAGTATGGCCAACCACTTATAATTCAGTAACTATAATTTAAAAAAAAAAACAATTATAATAAACAGAACGACGCATAGAAATCTATCTATTCTTTTTTCAACAATTACATTTAATTTCATCAAATAGTTTTTTTGTTTTCTCCATGTTATATTACTGTAAGCGTATGGTGACAAGCAAAAATGAACGAACAACACAGGATTAAAATTGGGAAAATATTATGGTTTATTTTCCAGAACAATTCAACGGGAAGAAATTTCCGATAAGGGATTTCGGAATTGGAGTGGATGTCGCAACAGTCGAGAAGCCTTGGTGGGTAGTAGTAAATTGTTGACAATGTCCTGTAGGCGAGCAGTGGTAGAAGCAGTAATAGTTGCGTTATACGATGTCGGCGTCGGATGACGCGGTGTAGCAGTAGCGGCAATAGTTGTGTTGTTGTTGTTCAGCGTCGCTGATTCAATGGCGTTTGACCGACGAAATTGTCGTGATACGTTGTTGAATTGTTTAATTTTTGTACTTGAAGTTGCTGGTTTTTTTTGTCGTTGTTTGAGGAGGACCGAACGTCGCTATTCTTGTGTTCTTGGCTGATTCCAGATTTCTTTCCTGTCGTCTGCTTGGGCCAGCTGGTTTTATGGAAAAGCCTGCGGACGTAGGTGTAGACATACGACCGATAACACGGAGATGAAAATCTGACGGCCGGCGTCAACAAACTGTGTTTGTTTGAATTTCTATTTTCGCCACAATAATCCCGATACATGATCAGTCAGCCCGTAATTTCGTGGTAGTAAACATGATTATGTTTACCGACTTTTGTGCCACTGTGGCGATCACAGAACGCCTCCCAGTGCCTGGGATTCCACTTTTGAGCAGTCGGGAATCGCCCAAACAAGACACATCGAGGTGGCGGTCGCCATGACAACAACACTCCAGCTGGCATGACAAGCGTCGTCAAATCAAAATGAGATCTAAAAATCATAACATCCACAAGTGTCACGCACATACATGAATTCCATAGCTAATATAACAAACTGACCCAACGGGTCACGGGTGGTCTAGTACAAAATAAAATGCTCAAATAAATGTTCAGACTGATTATTTTCTTGATATTTCCGATTTTTAAGTAATCTGATACCAACATAAAATGTTGATACAAAATGCACAGATAAAAAGAGATTTTATGTTTAATACACTTTTTATACCAATAGTATTAATGGTGTCTATGCCTATCTGTATCTCTGCCCGTTAATGTAATTAAAAACAAGATCACACAACTTTTCTCGAGTAAAATGCTACGAGGAATCCAATGGTCGTATTAATTTCGTCTGTGGGGCTTTACAATAATATCGCGGGGTCTACGTTAGCGCTTGGCATCCATATGCAGCTAAAGTCACTTCCTACTTTACTTTTTATTTCATGTATACAAAGAAAATTAACAATTGTAGAAATTAAAAACAAGAATATAAATGCTGATCTGTTTTTCAGAGTTTGTGCAGCAATATTTAGATGACAGTGTGTAAAAATAATATTCAAAACGGTATTTTTCGACATAAGGTAAGAGTAAGCATAAGGGGAGAGTAGTGGAAAATTCCATGAGAAATCTAGTTAGAGTTCGGGAAACATGACAGGGTATTCTGTCACAAACACGAAGTCAGTAGTAAGATGTAGCAGATAATCGGATAAAATGTTTCTTCTTTTATAGTCTACAAGAGAGAGGAAGAGAGTTTCTGTTTAAATAGGTTGGGGTATTATTTAGGTGTACTCTGATGTGGCGAATGAGTGGGGAAAACGTTTGTCTTTTGACTGAGTCGACAGATAGAGCAGTTGGGTTTTGGATAGCTGCTCCCCTCATGAGGGGAGAGTGTGTAACTATTTTATGAGTATAGATGCATAATATAAAGAGAAAATAACACCCTAAAGAGTTTTTAAAGCCCAGGGTACTGTGTTTTGTAATAACAGTTACGACAGCTGTTATTGAAAGGAGTAAAAACAATAAGGAGAAGGATGAAGAAGAGGAAGAAACATTATACACACCCGTTGTTGTCGCCGTCAACAACTCATGGTTATGATCGTCTGTAGAAAATAATCACTCAACGTTGATGTTAGTTTCGAAGAAGGTTTATTAATAAGAAAAGAAAACTCACAAAGAAAATGAGAGAGAGAGAAAACCAACACTTTAAAGTAACGAATTATTTGCGTACGCGCGTTGGAAAAACACAGACAGATTGATAGACAGATAGATAGTGTGTATGGTTACACGTAGCTACATTGTGCGCCCCTCGTTGGGGACGGTGCCTTTTACGCATCCGCATCGATTGAAGTCTCACCAAGAAGAGGCAGAATTATATTTGCCAGGATTTCGTTGACTTTTATTTCCAAGGTCACGCCTGTCCCTTAGGTGTGACTCTCCAAAAATTTCATTCAAACTTACAGCCTTGGTTATGTAACTACGTTACAAGGAGAGATACTTTTTAACTAATTTATTGAGTTATTTCCCTTGATGTCTTCATTTATTTTTAAACACATTTCTTTCTGACTCCGCAGTCACTTTTTTGCTCGCTTTATGACTTGAAATAAATTAATGATTATAGTACTCTTTTACCATCACCTGCTCGAGGTCATAGCAAAGCAGAATATGTTCGGTCTGTAAATGTATTATTGGTACTTTCTGAGTTTTAGACGGACAGACAAACATAAAGGCGAACGTAAAAGACAAACTTCCCATCATATAATGGATTTACAATATAGATTATCATATTAATAATATTAATTACTACATAAATCGTCCTAACAGATATTATAACACAAATCACCCTTGATAACCATAATAATATATAGGGAAACGGCACGAACTTTACAGCAAAGTAAGATACTACAATGTTGAAAACTGTACGAAAATAAAGCTAACATCACTGAAGTTATGGGCTTAGAAAATGTTTTGCTTGGCTGGAATGAATTCCTCGTTGGGGATTGTATACGATAATTAAAATGTACTGAGTTCTTTATGAATCAGGAGAATTTTATGTATTCGTCTGCAGATTAAATGTGATTAATATTACAAGAAAAAAGAACGCTTTGGATAGAGAGTTTAGCGTTCCCTGGAGACACATATTAATATATACGTATATGCATGTATATGTTATAATATGCCTCTGATGTATGTATGAATGTTAAAACAATAAAACAAGCCAAACTACGTTGGGATTTTTATGTAGATATCACTTTTTACTGACGTTTCGTTAGATTATGAACTTCTTGTGAGTGCAATATACACATACATACGCATGCAACAGATACACACTCCCATATATATATATATATATATATATATATATATATATATATATATATATATATATATATACATATATTCATATATATATATATACATATATTCATATATATATATATATATATATATATACATATATTCATATATATATATATATACATATATTCATATATATATATATATTCATATATATATATTCATATATATATATTCATATATATATATATATTCATATATATATATATATTCATATATATATATATATATTCATATATATATATACATATTGAAGTGAAATATGTTTGAAAATCTACACATCGAGCAATTTAAATGATAAATAATTTATTTAATTTTTTGCAAGCTTTCGTTGTAGAACAACTTTGTAAGGCGAGACGTGTGTGTGTGTTTATTCCAATACTATTGTTACTGTTGCGTCACCACATATCAAGGCTAAGCGCCACACGAGGATAAGGGTTAGTGAGACGGAATTATTGTCAGCTGAAAAATAATGAACATTAACCATCGTATGACTGCATTGTAGCATTTCTTTGAACTCGTTCAGTCATTCAATAAATGTTTAATGTTTTAATAAACACATATTATACGCTATTATTTTCTTTAATGTTTGACATACGCTATATATATATGTATATATATATATATAAATATAATCTTTACTTATACAAACATTACTGGTATCATATGTGCATACATGTTTCAGTTGTACCATTCACAGAGAGTCAACCTCTTCGGACCAAGGATCACAAACCAGATTTTAACACGAAACCATAAACTAGACTGATAAACCCAACCCAACCAGAAATTGGAAGGATTAGTAAAATAATTCTAGAAAGGATTAATCTGAAAATCAAGTATAAATACAAACTAAACCAATGGATTAACACCATGGATGCTATGAACTGGTTTTCGGGAATTAACGGAAAGAGTAGATGTACGTTTATTCAATTCGACATTATGGAACACTACCTATTCATTACTCAAATTCTCTTCGAACATGCAATTGATTTTGCAAAGAATTCCATAAATATCTCAGAAAGAGATGTCAATATTATTAAAAGTTGCACTACAAAAGTTATTATCAGTTACGACGAACAATGGACAAAAAAACAGGGAAAACGGATATTTTGATGTCTCTATGGGATCGCTATATTCCGTAGAGGCATCTTATCTAGTATATATATATATATATATATATATATATATATATATATATATATATATATATATATATATATATATTAAAAAATATGACCAGGAAAAATAACATAGATGTAAAAGATATGGGTTTATTTAGATGTGATTTTCTAATGGTAGTCAGGGAATCTACTAACGGGAAATGCGACAAAATTAGAAAAATAATTAATAAATAAATGAATAAACTAGGGCTTAAGGTTAAAATTACTGGCAATGTCAAACAAGTTAACTTCCTTAATGTTACATTGAACCTAACTACTAACAAATATAAACCCTTCATGAAAGAAAAATCCAACCCCATATACGTGAATCCACAATCAAACCACCCGCCGTCAATAATTAAACACATGCCCAAGTTCATAGAAAGTAGAATCAGTAATAACTCACCTGATGAGACAACGTTTGACAATAATAAGAACATTTATAACACGGCCTTAAAGTACAGCGGATACATAAATGTATAAGAATATAATAACAAATATGAAATAGAAATCGAGATCGGAAGATAGTCTGGTTTACACCTCCACTTTAATCTAATGTTAAAAACAAAAAATTTGTAACAAATTCCTACAACTCATAAACAAATACTCCCCACCTGGTAACGCACTGCGTACGTTATTTAATAAGAATACATAAAAATTAAGTTATAGTTGCAAGGATAATCTAGAAAGAATCATTAAAAAACACAACAATAAAATACTTAAACGGAATGATACAAATAATGACATTGGCAGTAATGAAACCACTAACCATTGTAATTGTCAAAGACAGGATGAATGTCCCATACAATTTTTATTTTTATTATTTTATTTTTTATAATTACCTCCGATATGGAGGTTATATTTCTGTTTAGTTTGTAACTAAGCTTGTTTATGTAGTACAGGCTAGCGTCTGCATCGCTTCACCAATCATCACAAAACTTGGTCAAAATTTCGGGCATGTCCTAACTTAGAACTGATTTCATTTTGGGGTATAAAAGTCAATGTGTCGGAAAATGGTGAAATACATACTTGGCGATAACTTCGGTTCAGTTAATCTGGTAGGGATCAAAGTGCAGTAGCTGTTCTGTTCTTAATCAGTGAAAAAGAAATCATTCTAGATAAAGTCAATTTTAATTTCTGTCCCAATTCAGAGTTCCCGTTTGAGGAGCTGGATTGTCATTACATTGGAATCCGAATTTGTGTCTAACTTTAACTTCGTTGGGACTCGTTTTTTTCTTCGAGCTTTTATCAATATAGAGCATATTTTCTGTTCTCAGTCAGAGGAACAGAAATCTTTCTCCACTGTGGCAATTTTGATTTTTGCCCCATTTACAGTGCCCCTTTTGAGGGAGCTGGATATGCCTCACATAAAAACTGACCTTGTGTCCAACTTTGCCCTCGTAGGAAGTCAATAAGTAGGAACTCAAGAAAAATGTGTGTGTTTATCTTGGCATAGGGTTCTATTTGCAATTTCACTCCTGGACGGACATACAGACATAGGCCTCAGAAATATAGTATAGATATAATTTTTCAGTTACTTGAAAGGAATCAATTTAGAGTTAAACTAATAGAAAAACAACGTTTTTAAAAAAGATATTTTTGACGTTATTTTATTTCGCTCTGAAATTACATCAGAATCGCAAATGTTCATCGCTATTTTAATGTCAGAAATTGCATCAAACTTCAAAGGGCGGAATACACTAAAAATATAGCTTAGTGGGTTGCATTCACATTTGTTTTATATTAAACATGGCAATTTAGTTTAATTAGCCATGAGAAAAGTAGAAAAAAGCTGCGCCAAAATTGTCTTAGACATTCTTGGTTAGTTTACACTTACGCAAGTGTTTTGTGCGAGCACACTTTTTATCAGAAGGGAAAAAATACGGAAAACAATATATATATATATATATATATATATATATATATATATATATATATATATATATATATATATATACGGACAATAAGTACTAAGCTGCAGAAGGAACATACATTATCTCTCTCTCTTTCTCTCTCTCTCTCTTAATATATATATATATATATATATATATATATATATATATATATATATATATATATGGGCTGCATTCCTTCCTTTAAACATTTCATCAACTTCTGTCTACATACTTTAGTCCTGTTCCGTTCCAATTTGCTAATGTGTTTCCTTGTTTCTAGCGAGAATTTGCCGATTTCTCCGCCATACTCGTTTTTTTCCGAGTTCTTTCTGATCCTTAAGGATCTATCATCAGTAAGAGACATTGTGCTAAGATATTTATAGGGGTGCAGGTTTTTTTCTTTTTTAATCTACGCCTATTAATATATTAGCATGTTTGTCCGCCTGATTTGATATAAATACGGTTCATTTATCTACTCGTCGTGTAACGATCGGAATTGGCCTCATTGGTTAGATCACTCAGAATTGAGTTAAAAATGTACCCGGTTCGAATCGTGCGACAGGTTTTAACAATTATATCTATACTGAAGATTCCGCAACGATGAAACGTATGTGGATAATAATAAAATATTCATTATTAAATAATATTTTATCATCCCCTTTTGACCGCGCATTTTAACGAGGCATCATATAAGCCGTTTAATCTAAGCTATAATTCAAGTTCTTTTCTGTGTGATTTGTTAAACACTTTTTAGGCGGTTGACTATGTTTGTCCGTTTATTTTAGCATAAATAGTGTTCTTTTCTCTACTCGTCGTGTGACGGTTAGAATTGGCCTCATTAGAATAGAGCGCTCGGAATTGTGTCGAATGTTCAGTGGTGTCTCCGGGCTCGAATCGTGCGAGCCGTTTGAACAGTTATATCCACATTGTAGATTGCGCAAGAATTAAACGTATGGGTATGTGGATAATAATTAAATATTTATTTTTAAATAATTATTTTTAGCCCCCTTTTCTGCTGGGCTCTTTAACGAGACATTATATAAGCCGTCTAATCGAAGCTATAATGCAAGTTCCTTTCTACGTGATTTATTGAACATTGTATGTTTATCTACCTGATTTGACAGACATATGGTTTATTTCTCTACATGTTCTGTCACGGTTGGAATTGGCCTCATTGGTTAGAGTGCTCGGAATTGAGTTAAAAGTGATTCGTGTACCGGGGTTCGAATCGTGCGCCCGGTTGAAAATAAGATGAGTTTCTAAAGAAAATTATGTTTAGCGGTTTTGTGTCAAGGTTATTAAAATAGATAAATGTCCGACAATGTCTGGAAATTGCAGATAGTGTACTTATGCTTGTATTGGGTCAAGGGATTCTTTTGGTGGGGTCAATATACCGCCCTGTAGTCACAGGTACCTATGTCTCTTTCCGTTTCTCCGTCTGACGCTTCTTTTAAAAGTTAGCACATTAATCTTTGCTTAATGTCTCTCTCTTGCGGCTAAGATATCAACCAAGGGAGATAACTGATATATTTTTTTATTATTTTATTTTCTGTTTTTTTTTCTTTGTGAATATATGTGTATATAAATAAATAAATAAATAGGATATAATAGGAATATAAATAAACTTCGGTGTGCGTTGATTATAACATGCACAAGATAAGCTAACTAAAGAAACTGTTTTTTTCTGTGTTTCTAAGACTGTAACTATCTTTTCATGCCACAATATCTTATTATCACAGTTTTATATTGCTGATTGTGTGTTTTAATGTATATGTGTTAATATAGTTATAGATATGTTTGCGTTATTCTGCGTGCGTCTGTACATAGTGTATACAGAGCGTGTATGTATGTGTCTGCTATTTGGGTCTGTATTGTGACTCGGATGTATGTGCGTGTATATGTATGCATATTCGAAATGTTTTTAATTTAATAGGTAAACTTTACGTTAACCGTGTCGTAAGAAATATAATTTAATACATAAAATGTGGAAGGAAGAAAGGATGTGATTTACTGCGTAAAAGTGAGTTTCTGGGCGAGTAGACGGATTTATAATCATAGCGACTGCTGGTTTGATCAATTCGTTTTATCATCTAAAATCTCTTATTTCTGCGTCTTTTGAGCCCATTTCAAGGTATTTATTTAAATTAGTATATTTCGGCCCTGACGAAGTATATGACTTGTTTAAATGTAATTGCATTTGCGTTAACCATTCTAAATGTTTATATAATGTATATTTTTAAAATCTCTACATTGTATTTAATATTTTTGAAAAAAAGATATTGGTTTTAATTTCATTTTATCAATATAGTTTTATCTGTTTAGTTAATATTTCTCACACTAACCTTACCTATATATATATATATATATATATATATATATATATATATATATCTTAAATGTGTTTGGCATCTAATTATAATTTCTAATCATGCTACCAAATTTACTTGTATTTACCCTGTGTTTTCTTAAACTTATTTTTCTTTTTTTAATTTAATTTTTTTCCTTTTATTTTGATATTGAGTTTCAATTCACTCTATCTTCTCCATAGTGTTTAATTTTATAAATAGTAAACTAGTATCCCTCTACTGGCTGTAACATTCGATGTTCTTGTTACTAAATGTTTAAAATATATGAAAAAAATGGATAGTCAAACATGTTAGGAAAGCAAAAAAGTTCAAACAACCCTCGATATACAACCCCCAACCTCTCACCTCCCTTCACCTTTCTATGAGATGTACACGATATGATCTTCTTGAAGGGGTCATTTACAAAGTAGCTCGACTTCAATTAATGCCAGACACATGGCTGCCGAAATGAAAAAGACTCCACAAAGTTTTCAGTTGAGTTTTCTGTTCTTTTAACTATCTTAAATGTATTTGCCATTTTTACAAATTTCTAATCATGCTCCCAAATTTACTTGTATTTACCCTGTGTTTTTTTTAAATTTAATCTTCAGTTTCAATTTTAACCCATTTTCTCAGTAGCCTTTATTGTATAAATAGTTAACTAGTTTTGGTCAGTTGCTACCCTACTCGCTGTGTATTACTTATCTGTACTAACTTGTGACAGGGAAACATATCTTCAAATTTCTGTTCCCTCTGATAAGTGTACAGTAAAATTATTCTATCTACATATATACATGCATATATATATATATTTATATATATATATATATATATATATATATATATATATATATATATATATATATATATATATATATATATGTTCATATGCGGATGAAACATAATTTATTTATTAATTTTTATTCATTTATTTTTTACCTGCGCGGGCTAGAAAATACCCGACTTGTACGCAGGCGGAGGCTATCGTCTCTCGGAGTGTTGGACCCGTAGACCTTGTCAGGTCATCCAGATAAGAGAAGGAAAACTCTGACAATAAAACCTTGCTACCAACCATATACGTCTTGGCAGTAAACCGTTGGGGAGGGAGGCCTACGTAGTCTTGATCGACAACCTTCCTAGAGATGGAATCTCGAACAAAGTATCCGGTTTGCAAACCTACAATTGCTTAAGGAGTAGATGGGCTCTGCCTATCGCCAGGCCTTCACACTCCTTCTTTGTCTATTAGTCAGGCGTAGAGGTACAAGCACTGGGACGCCTCTAAAGACACCTAGTGCTTGGCCTTGTTTCCTGACTAGGGCAATGAACGCCGTCTCTCTTTCTCTCTATCTGGGCAACTTGGGGACAGTTTTTTTGTCACTAAGTCCTACATGACTAGTCTGGGTCGCCTTGTTCCGACAGGTTGAGGGTACAGGTTAGACAGCTTGTCTGACTGCTGTTTCCGACTGGTAGTTCGGAGCCCTAACTCTTAGGTAGCGCTAAGAATGACTGCTCCGTCAACAGTTGCATAATATCGTGGGTAACTGTATGTGCCATGTCGCGCATAGAAAGGGACCCTACAGTTATCCCAGGTGGGCCTTCCTGACCCTACAAGGCCCATGGACCAAGTCACGACTTATGGACTGGTTGTGTGAGCTTATTGGCACCAAACAAGCACCCACTTTGTCCTTCCTCCCAACTCTAACTCAAAACAAACATGAATTTACAAAAAAAAAAAAACCAACCTAAACCAGACACCCAACAAAAAACATCTTCGTCTCCGCCCCTGAGGCTCGCATTCACAAATATCCGGGGAATTAGAACCAATATTAACGACGTAGAAACTTTTCTCTTGACAAACTCCCCGGATATCCTAGCTTTAAGTGAAACGAACCTTCAATCCTCAATTTCCTCTCACCACTTTGACATGACTGATTACCTTCCACTCTACATGGGCTAGGAGTTTATGTTCGGAACACCCTCCCCTTCGACCCAGAACTGTACCATGCTTGACTCTGTCTCTGAAAGCTTACATAGAGCACTCTCACTCAACTCGAATAATACATGTATTTGGGGATTTTAATGCACATCACCGTGACTGGCTGGGATTTTCTAGCGTTACTGATGCAGCTGGGAACTCTACGTATAATTTCTCCTCTGCTCACGACCCTGCACAGATTGGCACTTTTCTGACCCGCGTTCCTGGTTGTGCGGACCAGCAAGCCTCACTTCTCGGCCTGTTCTTCACTACCCGATGCTTGTGTGGCGAATGCCCATAGCCCGCTCGAAAAATCTGATCACGTTGTGGTAATAATACTTATCACCTTAAAAACTCGTCCAAAAGCTGAAGAGCCGTTGCTTAAAACGACGTGAAACTATGAGCAGGCTGATTTTGAATTCCTCATGGATCACATCAGCGACGCCCTATGTGGTGAAACCTTCTCACTTTCTGCTGGTCAGTGTACAAATGATCTAACCGAATGGGTCAAAGTATGCATTGATGCTTAGGTCCTCACGCGAAAATTCTTCAGCAAAACCCACTCTCCTCAATAGTTCACGTCAGAATGTGCAGCTGCTATTGCTGAGAGGCAGAAGGCATTTCGAAAATAAGATCAACAAGTCAACTACGAATAGACAGAACTTTATAGAGGCAAGAAATGATTGCAAAGTAGTGATAGATGAAGCAAAGAGAAGGTATACAGAGATAACCCAAAAAAACGCATTCAGTCACAGAAACTAGGTACTCGTGATTTCTGGAGAATCTTCAATAGTGTGATGAACACTGGACAATCGACAATTCCCCCCGCTATCCAATCACAAGGATGTTGTTTGCACGGCAACTGATAAGGCTGAACTACTGGCCAATCGTTCCGCCTTAAACTCCTCTTTGGACTCAGCAAACCACCCCCTCCATAAATTCCCATTGTGGACTGAAGCCACACTTGAGAACATGGTCATCAGCCCATCTCAGGTAAAAGTCATCATAAAAAGCCTTGACACCTCCAAAGCCTGTGGGTCTGATCTTATACCAGTAATAGTAATAAAGAAATGATCTGCTGAGCTGGCCTCTGTGCTCTCCAAACTATATAAAAACTGCCTTGCTGAATCTTGTTTCCCTGATAGTTGGAAAATTGCCTCTGTGGTACCATTATTCAAGAATTTTAGAGATAGAACTGATCCTCTAAACAAACGCCCAATCATTCGACTACCGATCTTTGCTAAAATCTTTGAATCATTAATCAATCTACCTATAGTCCGGCACCTAGTTAATGCTAAACTTCGTTCTGATCATCAATACGAATTTAGACAAGCACGATATACCGCAGATATCCTAACGGTCATCGCTGAACGTATATATAATATACTGGACAAGGCAGGTGAAGCTAGGGCGGTAGCGCACGATATATCCAAGGCTTTTAGAAAGGTCTGGCATGGAGGGCTTCTAAAACCGCACTCATATTGTATTACTAGACAAATATTTAATATTATTAAATCCTTCCTAACAAGAAGAAAAATCCAGGTTGTCCTCGATGGCGTTCATCTAAGCAACATGACATAAATACTGGTGTACCCCCAGGGATCTATCATTGGACCTCTACTGTTCCTGATTTTCATAAATGACCACCCTGATGTCATTGAGACTGAGATAGGAATATTTGCTGACGACACCAGGCTCTACGCTCGTCATGTGGGCAAAACCAGCGCGCACCTATCTGAGGTAATGGCTAAATCCTTAGAAAATTATCTCCAGTCTATAATTGATTGGGGTCATAAATGGTTGGTAACTTTAAATGCCGCAAAGACAAAGCTACTTTTCTTCAATAACTACAAGAAACCTCTTCAACCACCGATTGTTATGGCAAATAACACCCTACCTGAGAGTTCATCATTCAAACTCCTCGGCCTAACTTTCAAAGATAACATGAATTGGAACAAATACATTGAAGACATTGCCAGGGCTGCTGCAAATGTGGGCTCCCTCTATCGTGCTAGTAAACTTCTCACACCTGACATTATCCTATATCTCTACAAAGCCACTATCCGCACATGCATGGAGTATTGTTGCCACATCTGGGCTGGTGCATCATACACTAGTCTCCCCCTCTTAGACAAAGTTCAAAAAAAGAGTTGCCAACTCAGTAGGTCTCTCACTGTCCACCACGCTCCTACCCCTGTCCCATCGCCGCAATGTTGCTTCCTTGTGCCTGTTTTACAAGTACTTTAATGGATTGTGCTCTGATGACCTTGCTGCTCTGGTTCCCCAACGACGTAAATTCACTAAACCAACCCTACAATCTGCCAAATCCCATCCATTCACTGTGGAGGTCCCCATATGTCGAAGAGCTTTCTACTCTAAAAGCTTCTTTCCTCGTGCTGATTGACTCTGGAACTCTCTCCCTGCTCCCTGTTTTCCTGACAGTACTGACATGCAGAAATTTAAAACTAATGTAAACAGACATCTCGCTGCACAGCTCCCAATTTAGGTTGAACCCTCTCCCCTCTAAAAAAAACTCTCGGCCTTTTTCTCAGTAGCCCCTTACGCCTAGAGTGGCGGCCTGCTGAACTATGTTAAATATATATATATATATATATATATATATATATATATATATATATATATATATATATATATATGGGTGTGTGTGTGTAAGGTTAGTGGGAGAGAATCCCAGCAGAGTGCTCGATTATAAAGATAAAATCCAAAAATAAGAGCTAAATATTTATGTATATATGTAATTACAGAATAATAAGACAACATCGGTACCGTCGGTTTAAATTCACAAACAAAGGAGACCTATAGGTGTCCTCCCACGCCGGACTCTCCTTAGTTTCTGTTTATCATATTTATCAGATAAACAGAGGCTAAAGAAAGAGTCCGACATAGGTCATCGTTGTTTGGATTTGAAATCGACTTTATGGGAAAAACACTTTAATATTTAAATAAATATTTATAGTTAAAAACCTCGTTAAGAATGTAATAGTCTTAAAAGTAGAGCCCTGTTAGAAATTGGAAGACGTTTGTTGTCATTTCTGCGATAAGTGGTGTTCCGCACGAGCGTTGAAAACTGTAGACAAATATATATATATATATATATATATATATATATATATATATATATATATATATTACTATTTCATGTATCCACATAACATTTTTTTAAGGAGATATAATTTTTCATGTATCAATTTTCAGTATTTACTTTAACAGTGCTCGATACGTAAGTAGAGCTAGGGAACCGCTGTGTAGCTTAATTGCCATACATATATTTTCATAGCTTACTATATATATATATATATATATATATATATATATATATATATATATATATATATATATGTGTGTCAAGTGCTTTAACATATAGTATCCTAACTGTAGATAGTGTTGTGGGCTGTTTTTGAGACACTTGTGGTCCAGTAGAGATTCTACTCTACTTCTTATTTGTGTTGATAAATTAATCCTAATAAATATTGTCTCAGAAACGTACGTACACTAAGACTTGGAACTTGTACACGTAATTATTAATATGTTATCATTTTGTATTTTTCTAAGTTTTTATTTATATATATATATACATACATATATATATATATATATATATATATATATATATATATATATATATATATATATATATATTCATTTTACTTCAGTGTAAAGTCTCAGAAATCAAGGGGCCTCTTTCTGGGGCGAACACATTATCTCCTCTATGTGAGATACATAGATATCTGAGTGTACGACTAAAGTTCTACTTTACCTCTCAAAAGTTGAGTTAGTAAAGAAGTGAAAAGCATTAATTTTCCTCTTCTCAATTGACCATTTAACTATGTTATAGTATATCTTTCTTGTGGTTACTTAGTCTTACCGATTCCAGGACAAGAATTCATCTAGTCTGGTGGAGTATTCAGCTAAGTGCTATTACTTGAGGTAACATCACTAGGAGAAGGTGCAACCTTCCTCGTATAAGCCTGTGTATTGCTATGTCAAGGGGATATTCTTTGGGCTCTGAATACTATGTCAGGGTTTACTTGTAGGGCAAAGTAGGTATTTCAAACTCAGGGGTGTCAAGTTTTCCAGTCATTTTTCATCAAGTATCTATGAAATTATGTAATAATTTAAAAATGCTGAGTCATTACTTCCGGAAATATTTTTTTCTCATTTAACGTTACTTAACGTAATTTCGTTTCAAATGGAGGGAGTAAGAAACTCGGAATGGATGGTTTTAGTAGAGCTCTGGAGGCTTTGTTCATTTTATTTGGCTGGTTTCGATAGCTCTTTGGAGGCCTCCTAAAACGGGAGCAATAAATGTAAATGGCATATAGTAATCCAAAAGTGCGCCACATCATAGATAGAGCAGTAGTATTTAAACACAGCATTGTCAGAGAGAAATAACTTCTCTGTCTTTTGTTAACTCGATGTGACCCGGGATATTTGTAAATGGTATTAACTCACTTTTGGATGCTCACTATCTAAGATAAAGCAGATGTGTTTACTTAGTGTTGCCCGGGGGTAATCAATATCCCAACGAGAGCAATCCTACATAGAACAGGTGTTTTTAAACGCCGTTGCCCGGGAAAAACTCTATTTTGCTATAGATACTCTGCGTTGCAAGGCAGTGCTGAATATCCTAGATAACGCAGGTGTGTGCAATAATGTTGTATATGCGTGATGGATAAAAGGAAGATAAGTAACTCAACGTTGCTCGGGAAGACACTAAAATAGATATAGCCGAAACTTTTTTGAACATGATTATGTGGTGACGCAAAGGTTTCTCAATCATCAGCCGCACTCTTTCTGAACATCAGTCTGTGGTTAGTGAGCGGTTGCTCAATCATCATTTTCTTAATATGAGACTGTAGTGAGGCAAGCGTGGCTCCAGCCACAGCCGCACCTCTTCGGAACATGAGTTTGTAGTGAAGCAAGGGTTGCTTAATTTACAGCCGAACCTGTTCTCAACATAAGTATGTAGTGAAGTATTCAGAGTCGTACGTTTGTAAATTTTTCATTTTTTTTTCATTCAATTTTTATTAATTCGTGTTTAATTTTTATTAATTTTCTTAATTATTTTTTTCAGTTTTTCTTTCTCTTTTTCATACGTTTTTCATTCATTTTTCCATTCAAGTTTCGTTCATTTTTTTCCATTCAATTTTCATTAACTTGTTTCCATTCAATTTTCATTCATTTTTTTTCGATTCAATTTTCATTTATTCATTATTTCATTTACTTTTTAATTCTTTTTCACTCACTTTTTCACTTTCATTTTTTTCCTTTAAATTTTTTTAATTAATGTTTTTATTGATTTTTTCATTCATTTTGTTTTCATTCAGTTTTTCATTCATTTTTCATTCATTCACTATTTTTCATTCACTATTTTTCATTCATTCTTTTAAATTGAATTTTAACTTATTATTTTCATTCTTTTTGCATCTATTTTTTATTCACTTTTTCATTCATTTCTTTTCTCAATATTAATCCTTCATTTTTTATTTACATATTTTAATTTGTATTTTCAATAATTTTAAAAATGTATCATTTTCATTCATTTTTATGTTTACTTTTCATTAGTTTTTTTTCATTCACATTTTTATTCATATTTTTGTTAATTTTTTTAATTCACTTTACATTCATTTTTTTATTATTCAATTTATTTCCTTCATTTTTTTTTCATTCCTATTAATATCCTGGATAGAGCAGTGATCTTACAGTGCTCAATATCTTAGATATACTAGGTGTGTTTAAACGCAGTGTTAGTCGGGCTAAAGAACTTCTCTGTCTTTTGTATAATGTTGTATACCTCAGGAGTCATGATTCAAAGTGCTCAATATTTTGGATAGAGCAGGTAGTAACCCATAAGTTATCATAATAGTGCTCAATATCCTAGATAGAGCAGGTGTTTTAAAACGCAATGTTGCCCGGAATAAAGAATGTCTCTGTCTTTTGTATGATATTTCATACCCCGGGAGCCATAATCCAAAGTGCTTAATACCATTTATCTTCATATTATTGTGAAATGGCGGGGTAGGAACAAGAAATTAGTAATTTACCGAGATCATTTGTTCTACTCGGCATTGTCCGGGATACACAATTGTAAGATTACAGTATTACTTTCGGTAAGGAATATATAATAAATCTCTTTGGACTATTGAATTCGTCAACATCACGTATCTTCTTAATATGTTGAAATGGATGGGGGGGGGGAGAAATTTTACCATTTGTTCTTCTCGGCGTTGATTTACTTTCTTCTATTTTTATGGCCTCGGGCAACAACGGATAGCCCTGCTAGTATATATATATATATACATATATATATATATATATATATATATATATATATATATATATGTGTGTGTGTGTGTGTGTCTGTGTGTGTCTGTGTGTGTGTGGGTGTGTGTGTGATGTTTACTCAGAGTGGTCCGATGTAGTGTTTACAGCTGCGGACAGTTGACTTGGTATCACTTCCAATTGTAAAAGATATGAATCTATATATTATCCCTCCAGCTCTGGGTTTAATAGTTGGGTGCACTAGACTCCCAAGTCTTGTTTGTGCAACTAGTTTAGGAGAAGGAAAACACCGAAATAACACCAGTTTTTCTTCGTTTATCCCAGCAATTGCTTTCGTTTGTTATTGGTGAACATTTTGTGTAGAATTACGAGGAACGGTTCTCCGATTTCAGCAGATTGTCTGTATGGCGTCTTTTCATGTAGGTGGTTGTAATCTCGTGCTGACAAGCAGCGGTAGTTCATCCCCTCTTCCTCGTCTTTCTTATTCTTCTTGAGAATTTATGCAATCACTGGTCAGCAGATGTGCACTTGGTGATTGTTCAATCATTGCTTAATCGCGGAGGTATCCGTTCAGTTGGTATCGTATTCTTCGAGCCAGAAGAAGACAAGTATTGCTATCATTCACACGTGCATGCTTCTGTATATTTGATACATTTTAGGGCACAACACATCCCCACGCACGAATTCATCTCGATTTGTGTATGAATAAAATCATGCAGCTTTTATCTTTCTTTACTTCTTGATGTTGTTTCATACATTTTGGGGACCGTTCGGAGTCTATCGCACGTTCTACGAGTCTGCGTGTGCGTAAAAACAACAACCTCTATACTCACCCCGCACCGCGATAGGAATGTTTCTTTAACACAGGGACACTAGGACTCCGCTATCTAATGAGAAATCCGCCAATTCTTCACGGACAGTTTGACAGAAACCGGTAAGTCGGCAGTTTTAAAAAAAGAGAGAGACGGCAGAACTGATGAGCTTATCGTATGTCAAAGCCAAACGGCGGGAAACGTAGGGAAACAATTGCGACTGCGTTTTTGCTGCATGTATAAGTGTTTGGTTCAAGGGTCTTATGTTTGTAGACGTGGTAGTTTGAATGGGTGTAACTGTCTCGTGTACATAGCACCGTAGGTGCTAAATGTCTGGGTACAACATAGTAAATCCTCTAATTTGAAATATTCCACCGCTCGTATCTCAGCGTATTTATGCTGCGTTTATAGCAAATAGAAAACTGGCCTATCCAGAGCTAACTTTATGGGATTGAGGCAGTGTCGTTTATATCAGTCGAGGAGGCGTTTTCGGCAATCAGTCGGACAGAGTCTGGATTATATTTTAGTTGGTGACATTGCTTGTGTCGGGCTGAGGAATGGTTGAGCTAAGGTATGGTTCTGTTAATTTCTCTCATTACCTTCTCTCGCTTTGAGAAAGCAGTAAGTGTGTTAATTATCGCTTGAAGTGCCTCTACTTACATGGGCTATAGGGTTCGTTTTATATTTTATATTTTCTCTAGACTGGACGCATAGCTCGTAAACAGGTTACACCGGACGACGTCTTTGTAAGACGGTCCCTATTCTGAAGCCCAGCTTCAAATATTGTACGAATCTTATTTTTCACTTTGTGTTTTTCTTTGCTTATTTTCAACACTGAGGACTAAATAATCGCTTTTTTAGTAATATTATACGCGAATACAATAGCATCAACAAAGAAGCAACTTAATACATGACATAGTATTATGTCGAAAAATACACTAGGACTTCCGGTTTTTTTTTTTCATGGGTTGTGGGCTGCGGTGTTGTCTGATTGTGGAAATAATTATATATATATATATATATTTAGTTGAATGATTATTTAATTAAATTTTGACATTTTCTGCGTTCCTACTTCTATTTGTCTGCTGCGGTATTTCCATGGTTTGACACCGGTTTTTCCCGTTTTTTTCGACCCTCTCGGTCTTCTATTGTTGTCATTTGAAAATGAAAGTTTTTCTTTCGAAAATTTAAAATTACCTTTTGCCGAACTTTTTATTTTCCAGACAGTGTTTACTATTCTGGTATTTATCAGTTTTTCGTGAAATTATTAATAAATCGTTTTGAGTTTCACTTTCTCTCATCGTTTATTTCTGTTGACTTTTTCCATCTTCCGCCAACTACATCGCATTGCTACAGCCTCGGGCTACTAATCTGCACTTATATATATATATGATGTTTTCTAAAGTACAGAATTTTTTGCTGCAAATACGAAGAGAAGACGTATTTCATCATTCATGAAGAAAATAAATTTAAAATAAAAATCTAGCCGATAGGTTTCGCCCTAAATCAACTGAGCCGAATCGAGCAATTTTAAAACGGGGATGAGAAAAATCTGTATATATTTAAAACAATTAATAGCGTTATGTTATTGGTGTGTCTTAGAGACTGATCATGCCTAATCCTAGTAGACACCCCGTCTGTTTACAGAGGAAGGGCTGTTTAAAACGAACATTGTTTGTCTCTAAGACTTTCAGATAGAATATCGAGTCGGCACGACACAACATGGTAAATGAGTCAATGCTCAACGTTACATACATCGAGTGTGTTCCGTGATTGAGGGCCCGTATGTATTTTTGTAGAATGTACGTTCAACGGAAGGTTCCATTCTTAATTTTGCTTGTTTTTTTTAACTCTGTTATCGAATGTCTACGTCGTCATAGCTACGCAGTCGGCCCTTCAACCAGATTTAAAATTATGAATTACATTATTATTATTATTATGGTGAAAGTAAGGTAGAATGTCATTTCGATCGGACGCCAAAAGAGATTTTGTATAGAACACAACACGCACGTTCGAAGCAAAATAGCAATATTCAACTGTTGAGTTAATTCGCTTAGCAAACTTCTGACTTACTGTACTTAATTGAGGCAAACGAACGTAAATTGGAGATTTAACAATCGTATTGGGTATAATTTCAGAAAAAATTAGATACCTTCCCTTTGATGACTGGCCTGATCACAGCGAGAGGGTAGCCATTATTGGACAACGTATTAGTAACGGTTCTTATTTCTTCGTCCAATTTTGATTGTGAACATATTATAAGGACTCTGTGTGTTAGGGCCCAAATCAAGTTTAACTATCGTTTGCTAGGACAAAATGAACGCAGCGGGTAGATGGTCCAGCAATCGTAGGTTTACGGTGAATTGATGTAAAATTATACGATGAAGGTTTCGTTACCAATGCATTGAGGAAAGTCAAATTAGAATTACACTCGCCTTAATAAATATATTTTAATGCGGGATGCATATTATTTAGTAAATAGAATGATGTATTTTCCTCTGTTAGATCATTAAAGAAGTAAAATTTCTCGTCTACGTATCGAAAGTAGACTAAAGGTGTTATGGGTCAAGCTAATAATTCTTTTTCAAAGACACGAACAAACCCATTCGCCATCGCTGGTCCTCGGACTGAGACTATTGAGACATCGTCTATTTTCCTATGCATTATATCGTTAAAACTACATTCAACGGGTGTACTGAAAAATTTCATAAGCTCAACGAACATTCTGTCGGGAATGAAAAGGGTCAATAAATGGCTTGATACGATTTTTAATCTTGTCGAAATTAAAATCAGCTTATATATATATATATATATATATATATATATATATATATATATATAATATTTATATATATTAAAAATAACATTATTCGTCTGTTTAGTTATACTTTTTAATTTTTTTTTACATTTTTCTGATGTTTTTTTTTGTATGATAATAAAAAAAATAGATAAATGTTACATAGGTTTCACGAACGTTTCGTCGAATCATCCTCAGGTGTCAAAAGCAAATGAAGAAACAAGCTAGAGAAAGAAGAGAAGTTTTAAAAAGACGGCGGACAAACGCGCAGGGAACGTTTTTTGCATTGTTCCAGGAAGTCGTTGAAGATTTAAATTCAGCAACGCTGGATGGCATCACAAAACAAAATCGCATTACGTTAAGTATTTTAAAATGTTACCACTGGTTTCATATATGATGTTATTTATTTTAGGTTGTTGCGTTTTTATGTAGATAGCTTCGAGTATTTTAAATTTTCAAATTTGTTTCGGAATGTATAATTTTAGTGTTATTAAAAAGTTGTCTTAAATCAGAGGGAGGGCAGTTATGCTTTTGTAGATGTTGGTAAATTGGCTTAGGGCTTACAAGATGCATTATATATATATATATATATATATATATATATATATATATATATATATATATATATATATATATATATCCTCTGTTAGAAAAACATATACATAGGTGTGACTACCACGACTTTGTCGAGAAGATTGACGATGCATTTGTCTGATACTAGCGCCATAGCCCAACACTTAACTAACAACCACTCCTGCCCCCGATCGGAATTCAGAAAAATCTTAGTTGAAAATACCAACATCTTAGAATTTAGTACTAACAAACAAAAACTCCATATATTAGAAGCCCTATATATAAAAACCAAAAAACTCCTAATTAATAGAATTAACTTTAATATAAGTAATAATATTCTAAAATGCTTATAGCTCCAAATATAGTTTCGTACTTAGTACATAATTCCCGCCAAAAAACCTTCTATAAATACTAACACATGGTCTATACCTGATTAACCTCATTCCCCCGAAGATGGACCCAGATGAGTCCGAAAGTACTTGGGAGACAAATCCAAATTATGGCAAATTCATCAGCCAATTCCTCTCCGAAACTAAGATCCTAATTTGGACTATTGAAATGATCTACCAAAGGATATCTAGACATGAGTTATGTCTTCTATTCAACAATACTTGCCTGCAAATGAAGATGCTGCATATATATATATATATATATATATATATATATATATATATATATATATATATATATATATATATATATATATATATATATATGGGGGAGGCTCTAGACGTTGACAATAGTAAGGTGTATCCGCCTTTTTATAGTCTTGAACTTAGTCCAGCTGGGGTTGGGGGCGCTACTACCCTCACTAGTCAAGACTGATTAAAAAAAACTAAAACAAGGCCAGTTGAGAACCGGTTCAGTCGCCAATGACCCACCCATGGGCGAATTATTACTAAGTTACATCGTGGCCGCAGCATAAACTGATCTGGCACAACCTGCGCATGCTCACACACTCACGCCGACAAATTCACAAACACGTGTGTTCGTGCATACATAAAACACACACACAGAAGAACACACGGGCAAACGATTGCACTCACAGTCATTCACACAAATACATACACACAAATCTATAAACACACATACAAAAACACTCAGACAAGCAAATAGCACACATGTGCAAATACATATACAAGCCTACACACATACGTACATGCCAATGGAGACATACATAAGCTTACACCTACACGGGTTTGTCAACAAATAACAAAAATAGAAAAAAGAATGAAGGACATAGTAAAACAATCTCGTACAACAGTCATCGTTAGGAAAGATTCAATAATAATAATAATAATAATAATAATAATAATAATAATAATAATAATATAAGTAATATAAGTATATTTCGAAAAATATCACAGGCGATAGTGACAAGGTTAGAAAACGCAGTCGCCTCACTCGACCCCAGACAGCGCCCCGCCTTGTGAAATTCAATATTGTTATTACAATAATTTGAACCTGCGTAATATAATAGCGGACACATTGCTCGAGTTTTTTTTTTAACGTTCAAGCGTATAAGAAGAACCGCTCAAATTTCAGTGGCTTCTTGAGTGCACGTAATCCGTTCATAAGAGTCTACACATGGCCCTCGTATGTATAAAAGATATGGCGTGAATAAAGGCTTTGCCACCTCATAATAATATTATTTGCTAAACATGGTTTAGTGCCGCACTCAACCAAAGAAGTGGGGAAATGTGAGAGTGGGAAATTCAGTTATACCACATTCTAAACAGGGAGGGCCAAGATTTGACCAACCACTGTTCCAAAGGGAAAGATATGTAATTTTTACAACTGAAAAAACATTAATATATATATATATATATATATATATATATATATATATATATATATATATATATATATATATATATATATATATATATATATATATATATACACTGGCCACGCCTATTAAGTTCTGTCGACGGCTAGCTAGATGACAAATATTACTTTTTGTATTGGGCTTCGAACCGTGTGATCGGCAGGTTTGGCATTAAACACGTGCATATAGATGAATTTGAAAATAGTATTTATTAATGATTATATATATATATATATATATATATATATATATATATATATATATATATATATATATATATATAATGCAGGTTAAGTATGTATTCACACGATGAAAATCCAGAAAACATCTAACCGGGTTTATATAACAGTGCTCAATAGTAAATACAATTATTGTTATTTATATTTATATTTATATTTTATTTATATTTTATTTATATAGGCATGTACAGACGCGACACTGACATGACGATGTTTATACTTGTAGTTATTAAAAACTAAGATCTTCTCAGCTGAAAAGTCTGTCATTTCTTTTTTTTAACAACTAATTTTGAACAACTTTATACAGACATGTACAGAGGCGACACTGACATGTATATTCATATATATATATATATATATATATATATATATATATATATATATATATATATATATAGATAAAACCAATCGAATAAAATTTATTGGCAAAGAATAGCAAACTGCAACATGTCATTAAAAGGGTAGTTAGAATTTATGTACGTCTATGTACCACCTGAGAAAGTTTTCCAAGGCGCCTTGAAATGTGCATATGGTAGGCATCGTCATAGCCTTAGGTAGGCTGTTCGACGGACTAGAAAAAGGGACAGAGAATGCTGCCTTTCTTATAATGAGACGAAAATGCCTATAGTACAACTTTTGGAGACTGCAACTCAAAACGAAAACAAATAAATAAATTTAATAATTTCAATGTTGTTATTACTAATATTAAACACCTTCCGTTTCTGAAGAAGAGTATTTTACCCGACAATTTAAGAGCAAATTATGAAAGAATAATAAAGAATATTTGCATCGTATTTATGGCTTATAACAGTGTTTTGCTCGGTTTTCAAATTAACAATTAATAGATATATATATATATTACATTATTAATACCTACAGACGCTAGCGTTTCAAGGTTATTGCTCTCGTCGGTGCAGGAAAGTAACAATTTCAGACGGTCGGGAGGCGCGAACCCGGTTCACAGAGTCAGCTTAGAATCTTCAAGCAGTCGCCATATCCACTCGGCCAACGTAATTAAGGGAAATTAAGACCTATATATACCTAGAAGGAAGCACAGATAGAAGACTAGTCGAGAGTGTTCGACGAAATTATTCGGAACTTTGCATTAGAGCTTTTTGACAGTCTATTTTTAACATCCCGGGAGTGATCAACTTTAATTTCTTAAAGGGGCTTAGTATAATATTTATAAATAAATATCAAATTATTAATACCTACAGACGCTAGCGTTTCAAGCTTATTTACAAAGATATCCAGACATAAGTTGTCTGCTATATTCAATGATATTTGTCTTAAAGAGAAAAGTAAGCCTAAAAAAAGAAAAAGAAAAAGAAAAAGAAAAAGGGAAGAAACATAAGGAAATATTAAAATATAAAATATAAGAATTGAATGTATAGTGAAGAGATGCACGAGACAGAGGAAGGAAACAGAAAGAGAAGAAGAGAACGCGGAATATGGTTGGCTGTGGGAGAGTAGAAATATGAAAGCATATATATATATTTCTTGTATTTTTATATTATTAGTATAATATTTACTGTATTCATACTTTTATTTTTATTGGTGTATAAAAACTTTTAACTTTAATTTTAAATTTTCAAATTTTATTGTTATTAGCTCCTCCAGTATTTTATCTCCCACCCCTCATCCACCTACTCTCCATACAGGGTCACTCTTTCCCTTTCCCCCCTCTCCTTTCATAGGCAAATTAGCAAATTTGATAATCTGTCACTTGCATTCTACGGGAGGCTTGACCCAGACAGAGCCTCTCTTGACACGTGTTAACCCTCGTCGGCCCTGGATTATATGCTTTCATATTTCTACTCTTCCGCAGCCAACCATATTCCGCGTTCTCTTCTTCTCTTTCTGTTTCCTTACTCTGTCTCGTGCAGCTCTTTACTATGCATTCAATTCTTATATTTTATATTTTAATATTTCCTTCTTCTTCTTCTCTTTTTCTTTTACTTTTTCTTTTCCTTTTCTTTTTCTTTCTATTTATAGTTTGATATGTTTGTTTTATTCATCTTTAATTTGATTTTTAACTTCTATCAACTTCAAAACAACTTTGTGTGATTATGATCTTATTTTAACAGGCATAATTTTATTTCGTGACCTGAAGATCGGGAGTCCCTCAAACTGCTCTTGTGAAACAAAATCAATGTTGTGGTCAAAATGAAACAAATTATCATTTATATATATATATATATATATATATATATATATATATATATATATATATATATATATATATATATATATATATATATATATATTAAAATCAGTTTCGAATGTAAAAAGTCCCAGCAAGCTTGAATCATTTCGAGAGAAACATTTGTTCATTTGGTCGACCAAACATCAAGAAAGACATAATTCCAAAGAACTGCCAACACGATATAACTATTTCTCTCTCATGAGCAAAAACACGTTTAAAACCACATTAAAATAAAAGTCCAATAGTCAATGAATAGAGTACTAAGCACATCACTCAATAAATCCCGGGTCAAACTAATAAAAACAACTTTAATTAAAATTCGACTCTATTCACCAATGTAGCCCTCTCTTTGTGTGATACACTAATTCCAACGTTTCTCCAATAATCGCATGGTTTCTTACCGTAGAACGATTTGTCTCTGGCCTTAAAATACGCAGTAGTCCCGATACAACTTCTTCAATAGAGTAAAATGTCTTTCCCTGGGGCATATTTTGAGATTTGCACATACCCAGTAGTCGGTGGGGGCACGATTGGCACAATAGAGTGGCTGCGAAAGTAATTAGGAAAGCAATTTATGTAGTTTCGCCATTGTTTCGATCAACTTGCATTTTTTGGTGAAAAAGCATGTTTTTCTAATTTATTTGTGGTCGTTTTTGGAGAATACTTTCTTCGAACTTACCAATATTGCTGTATAATATTCGCTATTGATGTGTTTTCTTTTCTGAACGTAATCGATGAACAAAATACTTTAGGCATCCTGGAATACTGAGGCTCAAACCTTGCTTACTGATATTTGCCTCTTTGATAGTTTTGGACGGCTTTCATCTGCTGCTGTCCACTTAGCTGACTGCTGATTTGACTCCGAAGTGAAGTGGTGGATCAATATTTAATCCATTGTTACATATTGAAACAACAACTAATTTTGTAGCGTTGAAAGAGTTGCAAACAACGATGTGAATCGTTGATGCGTTGTTGTTTTTAATCGACTATAAGCAAACGCGGCACTCACTTTGAACACAACTTTCTCATTAACAAATATGTATACAAAATGGTGAATAAACGTCCTTCTGATATCTTCACTTTCTCTGCTATTGCACGCAACTTTTATTTTGTTGTTGTTGGCTATTTTGTTTTCTTGGAAAACTGCCGAATTTGAGCTGGTTGAGCTAGTTGAGCGTTCAGTATAATGTACGTATGTACGACCGCGTATGAAGTCCGCATACCACTTCTTGATCGTTGTTTCCAAATAACACTTATCAATTTTCCCTCATCTGAAAGCAATACTTTATCAACACGCGTAATTCAAGTTTTTCTCATTGTTTCGAAGATTTACAAAAGTAACTTTACTTAAATAATTCTACTTTGTAAACTAAAAATCTGATCGGCCTAAAGTTTTGACACGTGCTATTTGAAGGTCAGTACTTTAGAAATATCATATCAACTAAACTTCATCTGAAAAAAATCATATGAAGTAAACTTCTCAAATTAATATTTACCAACAATTAGTAATCTATCGTTTTTATTTTTTGCTTCTGAGGATAAGATATATTTCGTTGAAAATCCATGGGTTAAAGGACTTTCTCATAATGTATCTCTTGTTTAAACAGTATTATATTTAACTTGTAAAGTACGTAACTACTTTATATATATATATATATATATATATATATATATATATATATATATATATAGAGAGAGAGAGAGAGAGAGAGAGAGAGAGAGATAGTTGTTTATCTACGAACGTATACGTTTCATCCTTCCAGAATCATCAGTGTAGAGATAATTATTCAATCCGGTCGCAGGATTCGAAACCCCGGAAAACGAGTCAATTTTTTAACTCAAATTACGACGCCTTAAGCCACGCGGCCACAGTGAACAACCACATAAATCGATGAGAGTTTTAAACCTATAACACCGCGCTGGCGCTATAACTAGCCAACGTAAACAGTGTTCAACTAATGAAGGAACATGCATTAAGGCTATGATTTTGACGGCGTTGTTAATACTGCTCACTAGATTGCACAGCCTGATATTAGAGTCCACAACATAGTTATTAATATTTGTTTATGTATATACGTATACGTTTCATCCTTCCAGAATCATCATCAGTGTAGATATAATTATATAATCCGGTGACAGGATTCGAATCTCCGGAAAACCAGTCAAGTATTTAACTCAAATTCCGACGCCTTAGCCCACGCGTCGATATATATATATATATATATATATATATATATATATATATATATATATATATATAAATCAAGGGAGGCACGAGAGCGCTCTATCCCTTAATAGAATCTACGAATAGCCTATGCTGGAAATCTCATTTCTTTGATCAATTGTAACTCAAAAACCAAGAAAATAAATTAGTTAAAACTTTGCACAAAATTTTTATTTGATAGGTTCTATAAGTGTGTAGAATTTCAGCATCATTAGTCAAGGCAACCCAGAGATCCAGAAAGTTCAATCATGAAATCATGTTATCTGTGTGTACGTACGTATGTGCCACCGTGTATCTCATCAACTATTTGATGGATTCAGCTGATCTTTGGCAGAGATAGAGGTTCTAGGGTCTAGTTGATGACATTTTAATTTCAGTTTACCATATACCTTAGTTTTCCAGAGAATTCCAAAAAACCTTATGAGAAGGCATTGTATTGAGGCATAGTCTTTACAAAAGTAGTGACATTCCATGAAAAATGCCAGTATACTGAAATCATATGCCCTTTATATCGTTAAGATGAAAATTCATATACACTAAATGTACAAAAGCAATGAAATTCCCAAATGTTTACACTTTTATAGTCATTAAAGGTATGACTACATATCAACCAAACCATTTCATTATCACATCACTACAGTATAAATCTCTATGCATGAGTGGATGAAGTGTGTGAGGTGCGCTGAAGAAAAATTCTTACCAGTAAAATACATAACCCTGTTGCGCTCGCATACCCTTAATGACAATAACAGTGTAAAATTAGGGAATTTCCTTGCTTTTGTACATTTAGTGTATATGAATTTTCATCTTAACCCTATTAAGGGCATATGATTTCAGTATACTGGCATTTTTCATGGAATATATATATATATATATATATATATATATATATATATATATATATATATATATATATATATATATATATATATATCGGTGAGATACAAGTAAATTTACCTATTTACACCGGATAACATAATCATATTTAAAAACACAGTCTTATCCACGACTTTCTAACGTCAAAATGGCAAATCTTTGAAAGGACACATTCTATTAAATATTCATAGGAAGATATCCTCAAAATAACTCCCCATATTATGAAGACTTCTAATTGTCCTTGTTAGAACTATAATTCCACTATTGTACCACGAATAAAAATGAATTACACTTCATGACGGATTACGTCGTCATACGTTACTATTTATGTCTTCTGAAGCAAATGTTTTAGTAATAACGACATCGACACTTAAAACATTATACATATATATATATATATATATATATATATTAATTGAGAGAGAGTACGGGAGATAATAAATACTAAATTAAACTAAATATAGTCTACATTACCCACTCTTTCGCCTAGCAGCTGTGTTCCAAAGTTCATAATTATCAGGTCATTATTTTAAGAGTGAATCCTGTACATACAAATATATAAACATATGCACATACCTAACTTTATATAAGCAGAGATTAAATAATTTTATTCAAATTTGTTTAGGAAACCTTTTTGGGGTATATCAATACAATTTTTTTCCGGCCTGCAAATCTCGATAACTTAACGTCCCAGAAGTTAGAGCTATTATGTAATTATGGATAGATTTAAAATGTACGCGCATCAATTATGAGAAACAAAGATTCGAATGGGTCATGCTTATACGTGTATTGGGGCATTTATTCAAGGTTGGTACAAGGCTAGGAGATAAAGAGCCCGTTTCCCAGTGCATGTGTACGTCTTTAAAACGTTAAAACAAAGAACCTTCACCCATTCCCATTTGTAAACATTTGATAAAGTAACACTCATGCAACATTCCTTACTGAACAATAACTTCAATGTTTATTTTATTGATTTCTATCGACCAAATTTGTTCATTGGAGACTTGTCAAAATAGTCAATCCTTGAAGTTAGAGGAGATCAAACTTCATTATTTACATTCTATTCATAGTTTTGTTTTATGTAATATATTTTCATAATAAACAACATATATAGTCATCATCATTGTTCTAGCCATTACTAATTATTACATTAATATCGTTATCCTCTCTATCATACTATTATTATCATCATCATTATTAATATAATTATTATTATCATTATTTTACTCACAAGGAGTTTTTAAACAAGTCAGTATAAGTGAGTGTTTACTGACAATAAGCAGTGGTGTATGAAGTCTGAGTGGTAACAAGTCTAAACAGATTTTAAGCACTCTCCATACTTTGTCGATAAGCGTTGGAAATCATTTTGCGTTATTGCAACAGCCGATTACCATTGATTTCTCGCTGACACCGACCATTGGTTCTCTGGAATTTGTCTGACAAAAGGCCTCCTCAAAGGCCCAGTACTCTATGTACTCTTCCAGTGGATGTCTGGTTAGTGCTTTCTCTCCTGGGTCGTGTGATCCTTTTTGACCCATCATGATAATTTTATGCGGTCCTTGCCGATGGCTGTTGCCACCACATGTGGGTATGTTGTTTGAGAGGGACAGTTTATTGATTTCTGCCAGTTTCAGTTCATTTTGGGTGCGTGAAGTGTTCTTTCAATTATTTTGTTTTATTTCTATTTTACCTTACCTGTGACTGGTTAGCGTTCATTTGCTACGTGCGTTGGTTTACGCATTAGAGGAAGTTTCTCATGATTTCAGTTGTTTTAATCATCGCAGTGCGTTGTATGATCTCATCCTACTCTTCGATTCCAATTCTTCATAGTCTGTTTTCCTTTCTAACTTTCATAAGTAAATCTCTTGCTTAAGTCGTTAGAGAAATGGCTGGTTCATTCAACCGTTCCATACAGTACTTAACTCTTGATGCGATCTTATAGCTATATAAAGTGAAATACATATATAATGTAGTATTACTGCCACATCTGAAGAGTTGCTGCTCAGATTACTCTTTAATGCTTTGGCACAGTACAAAACTGACTTAACAATCTAGTAGGGGGGAGGTAATGCCTTCTCTTCCATACAGAAGAGTTTTCGCTTGTTATTCTCTATTCTATCTATTTCCATGGTAGGTACACGACTGAGCTCCAATCTCTATGTCCTCAAATTAAAACATTGACAGTAAGAACGCGTCTTCTATCGCCACTGCAAAAAATGCCCTTTTTCTTCCTTTGTGTATCTAAAACGAAACGGAGTTTCCATGTACAGAATTTTTTTCCTAGAACCTCTCAGCTGTGGAACACATTGCCACGACACTGCTTGCCTCCAGAAAAAAACATGGTGATTTTCAAGTCCAATGTACACAACTGCTTGTGGAGCTGTAACTAATCAGTTTTATTCCTTTCAGTCCATTGTTTTCAACTCCCTCACTTTCTATGCGCTAAGTAATAAATCTTGTGAAGGTGATTAGTGAAAATGGATCCAGTATATCAATATGCCATCCGGAATAAATATGGTTTGAAAGAATCTGACGTGAAATTCATTTTTATTGCAAAAGAACATGAACCAAGAAACAGTAGAAAATCGGCTATTCAGAATGATATATAGATATTGATAAACTCCCAAAATTGGACTGGCTTCTCTTTAACCATATTAGGTACATGAAGTCCAGATATTGTACACTTAGAAGAAAAATGAATAAATGTTTCAGTTGTTCTTTTCTGATGTTACCATGTAACTCCATACAATTTGTCAGATGTTTCTTTGAGTAGAAGCAGCCTCTATTGATATAAGATATGACACAAACGAGAATTGCTTGTCATGTCTTCTAGACAACCGAACAGGCCACGCGAAACATCTATGTCCAATATGTTTGGCATTAACACAAAGGAGCTGAATAATAAAGAAAAAGGGTAGGAGAGTTAAGATCGTGAAGATAGAGGGGGAAGAGGGCGTAAAGCTCCAAAATATGTCTTCGTGCTAATTAAAGCAGTCATGGGCAACCACTTCAGCCCATTAAACACGCACTCACATTTTGGTTGTTTTTAAAACAATGACATTGACGTCACTCGGATTTTCAATGTTGTCGCAATTCTGTATTACTGAGAAAGGAAAAAAAACTTTGTTTGTTTGAATGGAATAACGAAAGGGGAAATATAGAATCGGAAAAAGGCAAAAAATTTCAAGAATGGAATAAGGTGATGCAGAAAGGAAGGCATTGGAAAATACACGTGTAAGTGGAGAAAATAACTAAAAACAGATAGAAAGACAAAAAGAAAAAGGGAGAGAAAAGATGAAAAGAAAGAAAGAAAGAAAGTAAGAAAGGAATAAAAGAAGAAAATAATGGAGAGAAATTGTCAAAAAACCTGACGAGTGAGAAGTATTAATGGAAAGGAAAGTATTAATGAAAAGCCTGACTCGAAAAAATGAATGAATGAATAAAAGAAAATAAGACACAGAGGACGAGCTAAGAGTGAAAGGAGTGAGAAAGACAGATAAAAAACGTTAAATAAATCATGAAGAGCTTGACGTGGGTAAAAAAAAAAAGAAGGAAAGAAATAAAGGAAGTTAGGAAGAGTAGAAGAAGGGGCAAATAACCAAAAACTGAATCGAAAAAAGAAAACAAGAAAGAATAAAGCCTAATGTGAAAGAAAAAAATAAGACACGGAAGAAGAAAGTAAGGAAAGATGGGTAAAGAGGGACCCATAAACTATTGGAAGTTAGAGAAAGAAAGAATGAATGAATGGAACATCTGACGAGAAATAGATAAATAAAGAGATAAACGAAGAAGGGGCTGATAAAAATATGAAGCGAGAGAAATAAACGAAAATGTCTGACGCGAAAGAAAGAAAGTAAATAAGACGGAGAAAAAATAAGAAAAATACGGATGGGAGAAGGCCACATCAGAAACCTGAAACTAGAGAGAAAAAACGAAGAGTAAATGAAAAGCCTGGCGTAAAAGAAAGAAAGAAAGAAAGAAAGAACGTGAGAACGGAAAGTAGAAAGATGAAGTAGGGACAGATAAAAAAAAAGAAGTGAAAAAAAGGATTAAAATGCCTGATTGGAAAGAAATAAAGAAATGACGGAGGAAGGGAATGAAGAAAGCTTCCATCTGTAGGTTTTGATATATCCTACCTTTCTCTTTTCCTTACATCTCTCATTCGTTTCTTACTTTCTTTCTTTCTTCTACGTCATGTTTCCCTTTTCCATTCTTTATGTTCTTCGTGTTTTTCTTTAATTCATTCTTTTCTGTGTTCAAAATATTTCCATCTGTGTTCCAATTTCGACAAATGCACTTTTCGAATTACTTTTATGATAAAGTAAAGCGCTTTTCCCCTATTTCATTGACACTTATAGCATTCTATCCAAAAGCTGCATATACGAATCTGATTATAGGTGGGGTCCAATGGAATTGACCGGGATATTTTCGGACGATATTGACTGACCCTTAGATTATAAAATGACTTTTAACAGTTCTTAACGCATACAGCGTGCATTGTTTCCGTCAATTATTTTAATTTCCTTCCGAGATTAGGGTTAATGAATTTTTGATTCGAATAAAATATAACTTCCTTCCAGTGTTTGTGTATCAATACAATTAAATGAGTAACCTTCTACACACATAAAAGAATACTGGCCTCTACGTAAGTATGTCGAAGCCATTTCGTAATCATTAAATAATACAAACGTTTAAATGTTTATTATTATTTACAGACAGTACAATTAATAGTTATAGCTAAGTAAAAATCGAATAAAATTACTTATATCGGGTTAAGCATGAGTTTCTTGTGGTTTTTATCGATTATTCCGGGCAACGCCTGTTGATGCGTCCCGCTTGTTGATTATATATATATATATATATATATATATATATATATATATATATATATATATATATATATATATAATTTTATTTTCACAGACATGTACAAAATCTGCGACACTGGAAAGTCGATGTTATCGATCAACAGCTATTATAAACTGAGATCTCATCAGGCAGAGTTAGAATCCGATCTTAACCTTAGGCCTTAGATCATATTTGGAAAGAATGAAATGGAGAAATAAGAAAAAAAAATGTTAATTTAAATTTGGAAAGTCACGTGGTTGGGACGTTAAGAATTAATATCAGAAACAAAAAATAAAATACAAATTTTTTTTAATATTTTTGATTTTTGATTTTTTGATTTTGAGAATTAAATAAAAAATTTTTTCTGATTTTATGAGTTTTTGGTTTTTTGTTTTTTTGTTTCTATATGAACATTAATCTATTTGAAATATTGTATAGTAGCATTTTTTTAATTCGACTGTTTCTGGCAAGTTGCATCAATTATATTACTGAACGCAGGTTGAAGCGAGCAAATAACAGAAAGACTACTCTCACCGCATCTGTCTGCGAAGACGTTGTCGCCCAAAACTTTTAGCCATTCGACTAGCATAGTTTTATTTCAAATAACACTATATATTTGATCGTCCATATATACCGGATATTTCACGAAAACACTGGAAATCCAGCATGGTTCGGTTAAATAATACCGAGAGACCATCGGTTGAAGAGCGATAGGATTTATAGACTTTCCTGAAACCGTAGATATTGATGGACGATCGAATTAATGTGTAGACTTAGTTATATATATATATATATATATATATATATATATATATATATATATCCGGAGAGAGAGAGAAAGAGAGAAAGAGAGATAGAGAAAGAGAGATAGTCAGAGAAAGAGAGAGAGTGAGAGAAAGAGAGAGGAAAAATAGGGGGGGGGGGAGAGGAAGAGAAAGATGGAGAGAAAGAAAGAATACAAGAAAAAGAAAACAAGAAATGTATGAACGTTAAGCCATATAAATGCTCTTATTTTAGTATTATATCACCAGATATCAAGCCCAAGAACTTATTTACGATGAAGTTTTATGAGACGGTATTATTATCAGCCGAAAGATGAGGCACACTATGAGAGTACTAACATTGATCAATTGTATGAACTGTGTTTGTTTACTTATGGGACAGTATACGACAAGAATTTGTTTGCATTAGCTGGCAATTATTTTTATGGTAAGAAAATAGAGAATATTTATTGTTTTACAATAAATTAAACTGTAGCAATTTTAGTTATAGAAATAATGAAATAAAAAAGAAACATTTCGAAATTTTCTAGATTAGGATTGATGAGCACATGGCGCAACGGATAAAGACGTTGATTGAAAATAAATTCTAAGTGACAGTCCTCTGGAGGTTGACGGTTCTATCCTTACTACAGACGATATTAACTAAGAATAAAAATAAAGATAACATAACACTTCTACCATGTCATGGCTGACGGAAGGAGAACGATCTACCGCAGTGGATTAAATAAAGGGTTCAGTTTAAATTTCCGCATAGATTCCCAAGTTCGAAATAAAGAGTCCCGAGTCCGACAAGACGCACCTGAAGAAGGTCGGAGTTTACATTGGCCGAAACGTTGTGAGAATTACACGTGAGAACAGTAGTCTGACTAATTCAAATATTACAAGAAATGTGGCGTTGGGTAGATTTTCGAAAGTCATGGAAATGCCGAGACAGACAGGCAGACAGATAGACAGACAGGGAGAGATATCAGGACTAAAAGGAGGATAGGAAGAGGATGGAGCGCGATGTATTCGAGTGTGTCAATGCATAAGTAGGAGGTCACACACAAACTCAGACAACTGAGAGGGGGCAGCTGTCTCTCATCTGTCATGAATTGTTAATACGAAACTTAGTTGTTTCCTGTTTTACTTATCAAAACTAACTTTTCTAAACTATTTTTTCTCGGATTTTATCTCTGGCGCGTTCTCATCATTTTCGTTGTTGTTTTTGGTATTAATTATCATTAATTATTATTAATTATTATTATTATCGGTAATTATTAATAATTATTATAATTATTTATTATCATTTATTATTATTATTATTATTATTATTATTATTATTATTTATTATTAATTATTGATCACTAGAAGTTGTCACAAAAGTCATTAATAGTGATTGCTCACTGGACGGGAGGGCCTGTGGGCGAGTGGTTATAGCACTTGTCTTTGACCCGGGTTCGATCCCACTCACGGCATGCGAATTTTCGGGTCTGAAACTCCCTCTGTCCACCCAGCAGTAAATGGGTACCTGACTAAAACTCAGGGAAGGTTCAAGGCAGCGGAAGGAGAGGGAGGGGCTCCGCCTTCCATATGCTGTGCCCAAGACACGGTGATTCTTAACAATGGGCAGTGTGCGATGTCGGCAACGACACTCGTGCGCGTCCAGGCTATGCGACCTTTACCTTTTTACTGGAAATGACGGGTTGTGTTCCCTGGAGTCCAAGTCCGCCACTCCTCTCGTTTTTCTCAATCGTTTCAGAATCTCCAAAGCCATTGTTGCTGTTGGTGCTTATAATTATTTTTATTGTGTACTTCTTTAGTTTTCGCACATCTAAATAGCAATAACAAGTGGTGTTCCATGGAGTCTGAGTGACAAGAAGTATGTGGAAATGTCCAGTACTCTCAGCTTCTTTCAATAACCATTACACATCACTTTGAGTTCTGGCAGCAGCCGTTTACCACTAATTACTCGCTGATACTGGTCCTTTGTTTTCCCTGGAATAAGCTGCCTCAAGATTTCAGTATTTCCGGTCCTTTCTCGTAGAGAAAGGACCGGAAATACTGGAAGCACGGGGTAGTGCTCTCTCTCTCTCTCTCTCTCTCTCACTCACTCTCACACTCTCGTTCGTTTTCTCTCCTCCCTGACACTTCATCATCATTTTCTGTAGCACCAACCGATTCTACATCCACAGCGTTATGTTCCTTTCCGCTTTAGTAGTTTCAGTCCATGCGGTTTCGTTTTATGTTCTTTCTATGTTTCTAGTTGTTTGTAGACAGCGTTTTTCTTTTTCAACTTACACGTGGTTGGTCGATATAATCTGGTTTATGTAAATTGGTTTCGGCGCTTGGGAATTTTTCTTACCCCATAAGCGCCCGTGGTCCTATTGTTAGGACCAGGAGGATAATTAAACATATTTCAGCAACAGCTGTATTTTTCGAGATATCTGTAGTTAGTCATGAAGATTGAAGGGTCTTTCAGATATTACACCTACTGTCTGATGTATATTGCAACACTGATGTCTCAGTTTTCTGTATACTTTTAAAGTCTAGAGTGGAAGGATACAATCAATTTCATCTATTATTCAATCAAAATCGTTTGTTAAGTAATATTTATAACCAACCCACATTTATATTCAGCATAAATAAATGTTGTAACTATCATATAAAGTCAAGTAAATCTTTGAAAATAATTTAAGTATCAAATAATATTGCATTATTGTTATATATTGATTTTGTTTTAAAATAGAATAGTTCGTAGATTGTTTATATTTGTATTTTTCAGTAGAATCGTTAGTCTATACATATGAATTTGCTTGACCTTCTGTTTCTTTTTATTATGTCCAATACCAAATCATTGTAAATTGATCGAATTCTTGGCAGTCTCGTTGGGTATTCTTTCCTGACACAGATAGCATAACTTTCCTCTGCGTCTTCATCCTAAATCTATCTGTATATATGAATTTGTACTGGCAATGGTGGTCTGTTATGTGCTGAAATTCATCCTGAAATATGATGTTTTCTTGTATTTTGGGAGGATTTCTCTTCAAAGCAAGTATAAAACCTGGTTGTTTTAATTGCAATGGTGGATTTTAAGAGATGATTGATCGGTGTATGTGGCTAGAGTCTATTTCTATTAAACTTGTAAGCACCGCTCCTAGCTACGGAAACTGAATGACTTTATCTCTTTCTAAAAAATGGTTTTATACTCTGTATTTAATATACAGTCGAAGGCAGGGTTTAATGGGAATGATAATAAGTTTGTAACTTATTTGGTGCTAGTTTACTTGTTTCTCAATGATACGTCGCCTTTATTCGTTTCTATATAAAGAATCCGTGATTCTCCAGCCGAACCCCTGTATGTAATACTGCTCTTAACTGCTCTTTAAAAGATAATAACACAAAAACTTTATTATGCACTTACCTGTTAGGTGAAAAAAAGACAGTACACCAAAAGTATGCAAATTCAGCCAGTATTTTTGTTTTAAAAAAATAAAACAAAATGTTATTGGTAGAAGCTGTTGGCCACCATTTTATTTGAGAATTTCTTGAATCGTCACTAGTTAACTCCCTTTTAGTTAAATATCACATAAGCATCGTAATAATCCCGGCGATAAAGCGTTTACCGATAAAAGTTGACTTAATTTTTTTTAAACAAAAATTTGCGTAAATGTTGGTGTGCTGTACCTTTAAACCTAACAGCTACGTGTATAATAACGTTTTTGTAGAATTTTCTTTTTTAGATACAGGGGTTGATCTGGAAATTATATACGTAATTATGAGAAATATGGAAAAGAAAATGTTATGATGAGAAATATTATGATGACAAATATGGTATAAGAAATATGCTACTTAGAAATAGGACAATAAAAAATATGATAATGAGAAGTATTATTAGTAAAATGAGATAATTAGATATCCGATACTAAATTTATAATAATGGTAAACATAATGATGATAATTAATATTATAAAAATGTGACAATCAAACAATCAATCAATGTCACTATAAAAAATAGTAAAGTTCAGCTATAAGTTATGGTATGTGTTATTCGGAATTGTGTGATCTATTCCCTGATTCTTTTGTTCCAGCTTGTTTGACTCGTTTGTCTAGTAATCTTCATTTGAGGATTCTTGATAAGGTGCAGAAACGTATGTGTAATTTGATTGACCACACGCTTTCTTCTTCTCTGCACCCTCTCTCTCACAGACGTGATGTTGCTAGTCTCAATCTTTTCTATAAATACTATCATGGCATGTGTTCTTCAGAATTATGTGATCTATTCCCCGCTTCTTTTGTTCCAGCTTGTTTGACTTGTTGGTCTCCATCAATTCACTGTTTTGATACCTCATTGTAATGCAGCTTCTTTCCAAGAACTGCAGGCTTGTTGAACTCTCTTCCTGCTAACTGTTTTCTTCCTACCTATAGCCTTGGTCTTTCTAAGGCCAATAAGCATCCTCTGTCTTACCGATAATCATATTCCATTATTTGAAGCCGTTCTTTTGATGGTAAGCGTGGATAATCCCGTCATCATCCTGGTTGCTAACTGTTGAACACACTCCGGTGTGCGATATATTTTTGAAGATAGTGTTGTTGTTTAGATTGCATACTCAAGAATTGTATAGAGGACGGAAAGTGTCTGCTGTTAGGATTAGAAACGATCTCCGGATCAGGTAGAGAACCCGCTTGGCTTTGCTCGCTATTTCGAACAGTGACATGGTTGTTTGAAGGAGTTGTCAACAACAATACCAAGATCCTTTGCATTAGCGACGGTGTCGAATCGTAGAGGTGAAAAAACGATGGTCAGGGTGGGAAGTAAGCAGGGAACTGATACGGTCTGTATTTTGTCGAGTTCAGCGATAAATCCCAGCTTGAAGACCAGGGCCAGATTCTGTTGAGATTATCTGAAAGTTGAACATAGTTGCTTCTAAGTGATACCAGCTTTACATTGTCCTAAAAAAACACAATAATAAGAAATATGTTACGAGAAATTTGATAATAATCTAATACTTAATAATGAGTTGTATCAGGAATAATATTATTAAGAGATATACGATAATGATAAATATGCCATTGAGAAATATAATAGTGAGAGATATATTGATAACTATTATAATGAGAGATATAACAATAGGAAATATGATAATGAGAAATATGACTGTAAGAAATATTATAATGAGAAATAATAGGAAATATTACATTGAGGAATATATTGATAACTATTATAATGAGAAATATGACTATAAGAAATATGATAATGTGAAATATGATATGGAGACATATATTGATAATTATAATAATGAGAGATACGACAATAAGAAATATGATCATGGGAAATATTATATTGAGAAATATATTGATAATGATAATTATGAGAGATACGACAATGAGAAATATGTTATTGAGAAATATTATATTGAGAAATACGCAATTGAAACTTATATTGATAACTATGATAAGGTTATCGAAAGAGGTGGGGGTACTGGAAATTCGGGGAGACTTGTTGTCATCCAGACTCCCGGGAACACCACCGGTTATTATTAGTGAGTAATCTCTGATGATGACCTGTGTGAGAACTTCTAGTGAGTACAAATAGTAATAATGAGTTATCACTTATAAAGGCTAAAAAGGCACTTGAGGGCAAGTGTTAATGAAATGGATTGATAAACTGTTAAATTGTAATGAGTACTATGAGAGAATTGCAAATCTTCACATACCACAACCGACTTAGAAAAAAAGAAGGTTGGCCTCCTCTACTGGGTGAGAACACTTTTCACATCTGCCAATATCTTATATCTCTATAAAGCCACGATTCGCCTGTGCAGAGGGTATTGTTGACACATTTGGACTGAAGCACCAACTACAACCCTATCCCCCTTTGAAAAAGTGAAAAACGAATTTCTAACCTAATACGTCCCGAATTGGCTGCCAAGCCCCAGCCTTGTTGCATCGGAACACTGTTGCATCCCTGTGCTTGTTCTACAAGTACTTCCACAGAATGTGCTCGAATAAACTTACTGCGTTTGTTCCCCTTCAACGAAAATACCCCCGACACACTCGACTAGCAGCAAAATTCCCCCTTAACTGTAGAGGTCCCTACATGCTGGAATATGTTGTACTCTGATAGTTTCTTTCGTCCGCGCGCTTACATTTGGAATTCCCTCCCTGCTCTCTGTTTATCCGACCGTATCAACATGCAGAAATGTATATGCAATGTGAACAAAAAGCTTACTACACAACTCCCTACATACGTTATCCCCTACTACAGTTTCCACTTAAGCCTTCTTTTGGGTGGACGGTTTGGTTGTTTTGTCTTACAGCATATCAACCCTTTTCGGCTTATTTAATGCCAAATCCGGTAAAAGTTTTTATACTTCAAGTTCTTTACATCTTCAAATATTTATTGATGGGGTTTTGTCTGGCTGTTTTGTAGAGAGAAAATTGTTGGTTTGTTTTTTGGCTTTGCCGAACATGATTGAGATTTGCCAAGGGAAAGGAACAAAAACAATAACATCAATGTTTGGTGCAGTCTAGGTAAGGGAGCCAGTATTTTCAGGCAGCCTGATCTGGTAGCACCAGATAAAGGTGGACAAAAGTTTAAAAAATAAAATAAATAAAAATGTAACAGCAATTATCCTCCCTTTGTAAAAAATATCGCTCATGGAATGTTAGGATCAAAACCACAACATCGGGCGAAGCGAGAGTAACGAGCCTGCCGAAATTAAACAACGCTCCAATTTTTACTCTGTTCTGCGTTAATCCCGGCAAAGTTTCGTGCGAACCAGAGTTTTCGATACAGATTTGTTTGATTGCGACAATTATACCCTAGCCGATGAGACGCACCATCTGTTGCTAATGTATATGTAAGGCGCTCTTCCTCCGACTGAGAACATATTATATACTACATTTTGAGTATAGCCCGGAATCCACCAATATCTATTATTAAAAAAAATTGTTTTTAGTTTTTGGTTTTGCGAATTTTTGTTTTGAATCATCATAAATACAAATAAAGTTACACATTGCCCATATCTACTCTACTCATCAGGTTTCATCTACAACCCGAGGCTAGAACAGATCTTAAACTTTGATCCTAGCCGGAAAATAAGGAATGTTGATTATCGAAAAAAGGGTTTGTTTTAGTTTGGTGATTTTTCTTAAAATACCCCCTTCCCCAAATACACACTGTCCCTATTAACTTACTTCCATACGAGGGCAAAGTAATACGTAGTTTTTAATTTGAGGAACAGCCAGCTCCGAAAAATGGGCAGCCGGATAGGATTTCAAAATAATTAAAAAGTGTTTGACTAACAACTAAGAAAAACTGTCTTATATTGGTACAGACATTTGAAAAAAACTCTCAACTAGTATTCGTATTTATTAGATTTGGAACTAGAATTTTATTATTTGAGAGGGTTATATATATATATATATATATATATATATATATATATATATATATATATATATATATATATATATACACTTTACGAATACACGCCCCAGAAGACGTAAAATGAATTCCATTAACTGTACTTTTGTGCCATTTTTATGTCTCTTTACTAAGATTAAAATAAAGATATAATGCTACTCAACCTTATGGCTAGAATCCTTATTGCAATTTTGATCACAAATTTAAGTAAAGGGATTTTAAAAAGAAACTGAAATTCAGGTAATCTTGCTTAATTGGTGGTTCATAGTTATGGATGAAATTCAATAAAAATCTGAAATATTTTAATTTTCAAATGGGATGTTGTGCCTATATTATTTCACCTAAACATCCTTTAAAATACTCCAATTAAACTTAAATTGTAAAAGTATTTATTAATTGAGGTTTTATACCTATAGTTCAAATTTAACAAAAAATCGGAGGTATCTGAATTTTCAACTGTTTACCTATTTTGCTTAAAACTAAGTAAAACTAAATATAGTCCACATTACGAGCCTTTACGCCTAAAAATCATAATGATCGGTTAATTTGTTTAGGAGTAAATCCTGTGCCTGCATGTATACAAATTTATACACTTACCAAACTTTATATATATATATATATATATATATATATATATAGAGAGAGAGAGAGAGAGAGAGAGAGAGAGAGAGAGAGAGAGGGGGGAGGGAGATAGATAGATAGATAGATAGAGATATATAATTGTCATCCAGATTTGTTGGATTTCGACAGTTATACTCTGACAGATGAGTCGCACCATCTGTCGCCAACCGTGTATTATTATGATTGTTGATATTCACTTAAGACTTTACTAGCTGTTGTCTAAGAACATCCAAGTTTAGTATATTTGGGCGTAAACGTATTCTTCGTTTTCCAGAAGCCCAACGCCAACCCTAATCTGATCTCCTTGTGGGAGCCGTCAACAAATCTTGTGCTTCTTTGGAAGTCGACATTTCAGGCTTTAAAATTATCTTGAAAATTGCCCATCGACGCTTTTTGTCCGCCATAAAACACCGTAAACCTTTCAGAAGCGAAAGGAAGGCGAGCAGAGGAAACAGACTTGTTATCACGACGTGTAAATGTAAAAAAAGTATTCTAATACTTTCATGCTAAATGGCATATCGGATGAACCGGGTGAACTGAATTGACTTTTTCGAAACAAAAAAAACTCTCTCTAGAAATAGGAATAGCAGAACAACGACCATATTTTTTAAATTCGCTTTTTTAGTATGTCGATGCATTTAAGAGTTGCCTTTTAACGTGCCTCCCCACGAGGATAAAAGTTAGACACAAAGTCGGTTTGTGATGTGGAGGACCAAAGCCCCTAAAAGGCACAATTCTGTACCAAAAACAAAAATAAAATTGCATCGCATCGGAATCCCCTTGCAAATGATATTGCTTCAAGTAATAGGCAATAGCCCCATGCCTCACTTTGAAGGCTGAGGTAATGTCCGAGAGGAGGATGGCTTCTTGAAAGCGAACATAAACAGCGGGAAGGTATTTAAGAATTTTAAATATATATATATATATATATATATATATATATATATATATATATATATATATGTGTGTGTGTGTGTGTGTGTGTGTGTGTGTGTGCATGTTCCTTCGTAGTTGAACACTGTTAACATCAGCTGACTATCGTGCTTGCTAAGTATAGTAGGATTAAACTCTCAGCGATTTATGTAATATATATATATATTTATATATATATGTGTGTGTGTGTGTGTGTGCGTGTGTGTGTGTGTATTTAGGCAGCAAATCATTATCAATGCAAGCCTCGTTAAAGACTATGGAACTCTCTCTGTAATTTTTTTTGTTAATTTCTCGACGCGCTGGGCGAGTTTTCTGTTTTCGGGTGTTAATTTAAATATTGTGGCTCCGAGTGTTATTTCATCGGACATTTCTCGATCGCTTTTGATCTCTCGATCATCATCAGTAGGTTGTGTCTTAGTTATGGGCTGTCAGCCTTTTTATATATTTTTTTAATTATTGAATACGGATAGGGCGTTAGTGGCAGTATTAAAGACTATTTTGTTAATGTTGGGTTGCAGTTTTCTTTATGTATAGGACTTCGAGGATTTTAAGTCCGTGTGTGCAATTATTTTTATGGATGATTTTGGTGTGAGTTATTAGTATTCGCCTTAGTCCTGGTGATTGTATAGTATTTTGTGTAAGGTGATGTGTCGTTGAATGGCACTGGTATCGTTTAGGTGGTACGTAAGACATCGGGAGAAGGTTGTAGTCATGTGACCAATATAATTGTCTGTTTGGGTCTTAGGAAAACATTCTTCGAATGGGCATTGGAACGAATACTATACGTTTGTTTGGTTTAGGGGGCAGATAGTGGTATTATTGTTTGTATTATTTACTTAGAGGTTTTATGTTTTGTGTAGTAAATTGTTAATTTGATTTTTTGTTGTTGTTCAGTAGGTTTAGTGTATCTGTTTTTCATGTTAGTTATAGCTTTTTCATCGAGTTTGCAGGTAGAGGGCATTTGTTTTTGTAGTATAGGAAAAAAGTGCCGTTTATATTGTATCTTTTTGTATGATATTTTGGTGTCGGGAGGTTAGCTATAGTTTTATTTGTTGTTCAAGGATTCTATTGGGGAAATTGTTATTCACTAGGGTTTGTTTTATGTTTGTTAGTTCTTTGTAGAATATTTGTGGGATGAAGATATTGTATGTGCGCGGTGGACGATTTTTTTATTAAGACGATTTTATATTTTGGGGAATATTCGCTGTGTTATTTAAGCTGATTGGGGTTATTGTTTGTGGATTTTTATATGTGGATTTTGTGTATTGTGTGGGGTTGTTAGAATCGATTATTACGTCTAAAAAGGGATTTTGTTGTTGGTATTTAGTTCGTGTGTGAATATGAGTACTGAATGGGTTTCTAGGGTTTGTTAGAGTTTTGCTATATTTTCTAGGCGATGAGGATATCGTCGACGTATCTGGTGTATTACAGGTTTGCTTATTAAGTTAAGGAGGATTTTATTTTCGATGTGTGACATGTAGTATTCGTCGAAAATGGGACTGAAGAGTAATCCCATCGAGACGCTGTCGATTTGGATGTATATGTTGCCGGTCAGTGAATGGGACTTGTATGGTGCACCTTTGGATAATTTTTTCGAGGGTTTTAGTTTTATTGCTGGGGTGGTATGCTATTGTGCTTATAAACTTGGTTAAGGATGATTTTTGTAGTGTCGTGTATCGGTACGTTTCTCAATAGATTTTCGACGTCAACTGTTATGTATTTTGCGGGAGTCTGCTTTTAGTGACTGTATGAATTCGATCGTGGATTTTATACTATATTTGTTCGGTATCAATGATTGGATAATGTTTTTGATTGTTCTAGCGATGTGGTATACGGGTGTGAGTATTCGGCAGATTATGTGTCGGAAGGGGTATCCGTTTTTGTGTGTTTTTATTTTTCTATTGATGTAGCCAGGTTTGTAGTCGCCTATTATTTTACTAATTGTGATTATTCCTGTTTCAGCATTGTTCGCAGTTATTATTTGATTGATTGATTTTTTTAATTCATCGGTGTTTTTTTCTGTAAGTCGTTTGAATTTTGTTTCATTTGAGATAATGTTGTTTATTTCAGTGTTATCGTCTGTTTTATTTAAGATAATGTATATGTATGGTTTGTCAGGCATTCGTATGGTAATGTCGTTTTTATTATGTAGTTCTTTAGCGGCTTCTTCTAGTTTTCGGGTTAAGAGAGAAGTACGTTTTCGGTGATTGTATCTGTTTTTAATGCCTTCAGCTTTTAGGCGATCTTTGAGGTTTGGATGCATGTCGATCTTGTGTTTTTTAAGTCTTAAATCTGTTTGTAGAGAATGTCTATTTCGCTTTGTTTAATGTTCTGATCGTATTTTCTAGAGAGGTGACAGTTCGGTCATAGGTTGAGGAATTGCTTTTAATGTTCTGCGATAGGGGTGTTAGAAAGATTTAAGTATTTTCGCTATTCTTGGGGAGGTAGATGTGTCCTTTTTATAGGTGATTCAATTTTTGATTTAGTTCTAGTTTTTGTTTGAGTTGTGCCTGATGAAGAGTGTCGGCGATTTTACTTTGTATGGTGTGTAGTAGGGTTTCGGTTGTTTCTGGTTTAAGTTGTTGTGTAGTTACTTTGAGTTCTTGTTGGAGGGGTTTTATGTCAGCTTTAGCTGATGTTATTTGCCTTCGTACAAGACTTTTCCTGAAGTCATTAGTTAGTTTCTCCGTTTGCGCTGCTTGATCGTACAATTTGATATATGTATAGGCAGCAAATCATTATTAATGTAGGCCTTGTTGAAGACTATGGAACTTTCTCACTTTGTAATTTTCCTTGTTAATTCCTAGACGCTGCAAGCGCGTTTTCTGTTTTCGGGTGTTAATTCTAATATTGTGGCTCCGAGTGTCGTTTCATCGACCATCTCTCGAGCACTTTCCATCTCTCGGTCGATATCAGGTGGTTGTGTATTATCGTTAATTATGGGCTGTCAGCATTTTTATAGTTTTTTTCTTAATTATTTAATACGGGTAGGGCGTTAGTGTCAATATTAAATGCTATTTTGTTAATGTTGGGTTGCAGTTTTTACTTATTTTTATGGATGATTTCGGTTATCCATAAAAATAATGGCACACACAGACTTAAAATTCTCGAAGTCCTATACATAAAAAACGGAAACCCAACATTAATAAAATAGCATTTAATACTGGCACATACGCCCTATCCGTATTCAATAATTAAAAAAATATATAAAAAGACTGACAGTGTTATCGTCAATTTCACATCCAACAAAAGGTGGTAGAATTTGACTGCTCTTTTATGGACTCTACTAAACCTTTGTTGTGGTCTGTTTCTGTAGAAAATGGCGACTGGCGCGCTGTGTAAGGTCGTAACGATATTTCAATCATTTGTCCTATTTTTTTTATATTTTGAGGCTTCTATCAGTATATTTTGCGGATATAAGTCGTGGTTACGATGACCTACGATCGCATACTGTTCTGGTTCTGACGCTAGAAAAAATCAAAACAAAAACAAAAAAATACCAAAAGCACTAAAAAGACAGAAAGTCAAGGGCATAAAACATAACAACCCTTGTATTGGAAATCAATAATGGATGACAATAAGTTTACCATAAACCGTAGAAAAAAACTTGTATCTACGCCGTTGCATGTAAACCAAAAATGCTCTTCGGCGCTTAAAAATATGTCTAGGTGCAAGAGAGATAAATCGTCCGATTCATCACTTTTTGGTTAAAATAATCTTATTGGTCTTATTTTTTTAATAAATAAAAAAACAACAAAAAATTAAAATTAAATAATGTTTAAATAAAAAATAAGAATTCCTTAAATAACCCGGATAACGCGTGACTTTACAAATCTACTAGCATATATAAACATCTAAACGCATACATACACAACTACGAATGGATTATAATTAAAAACATATATAAAATAGTTTGAATTACCTTTTAGACACCATCTTCAAATGTCTTCGGCGTCTCTGTTCAAGGGGTTGTCAGAACAACCTTGCATGCAGATACTTCACCCTACAAGTAAACCTTGACCAAATATTCAAAATAACATAGTATTCGAAGCCCAAATAAGATCCCCTCGACGCGACTATACACTGGCATCTACGATGCTGCACCTTTTCCAAGTAATGTTACCTAAAGTAACAGCACTCAGCTGTATACTCCACCAGACTAGATGAATTATTGTTCTGGAACCCAGTAAAACTAAGAAACCACAAGAAAGATATACTATAAAATATGTAACTGGTCAACTGGGAAGAGGAAGATTAATGTTATCTTTTTTACTAACTTTACGTTTGAGTAGTAAAAGATATATTTTAATGGAATATTCGAATATCTATGTATCTTTAATAGAGATTAACTGTTAACTTGATTTCTGAAAACTTCGACTGAAATAAAATGAGAAAAATCAACACGTATAAGGCATGGATGGGCGAATAGGTTAGGACAGAATGGAGGCTAAACTGCACAACAAGTATCTCACAAAAAATGTCTTTCCCAAAAGTATTTCCAAAAAATTAAAATAAATTTTTTTAAATTGTTTTAAAAAATTGTTATCTGAAAAGGAAGGGATTAAAACGCTGTATAAGAGCACTGGTACATAGTTGTTCTTCTCCTAAATCTATTCTACAAATGTACAGATTAGTATCTTCATTTCTGCATGCATTCATTTATTTTATTTTATTTTATTTTATTTTATTTTATTTTATTTTATTTTTATTTTTATCTTATTTTCATTTTTATTTTTACTTTTATTTTTATTTTTATCTTTATTTGCTGCTTGTGTGATAGAACGGTGTAGGTGTTCCCTTAGTCATATTCCGAATTTCTCTCTATGTTAGACGCTCTACCCAAGTCTTTTACTGGCAAATATATACATCAAGGCAATACTTATACCAGGCCTGGCATACATTAGATTGTGCTCCTCGACTGTGGGCGACTACATGAAGACCAAAATTACTACTAAATAATTATTACTGAGAAATGTTTAAGAAAGAAATTTATTAGTAACTGTAAGTAATTAGGTAATTAGCAACTATGCATATTATTAGGTAACAGCTCACAAACATTTATTTATTTACATAAAATCAAACAATCAGTTAACCCATTGCATATATGTTCAATGGCGAAACAAGTATCCCTTTTTAAGCGTAGTTCACCCCCAAACAAGGCAAGTTGCCGCTGTAAACGTAAGGGGCTACTGAGAATTAGGTGAATATTTAGGGGGTAATCCTAAATTGGGAGATGCTTGTTAACATTAGTTTTAAATTTCTGCATGTCGCTACAGTCGGCGGAACACAGAGCAGGGAGGGAGTTCACAAGACCGACAGCTCGAGGAAAGAATCTATTGGAATAAAAGGATGTCCGGTATCTGCGTACCTCAACAGTGAATGAATAGGATTGTCGTGTTGGTCTAGTGAATTTACATCGAGGGGGCACCAGAGCAGCAAGTTCATCGGAGAACATTTAATTGAAATACTTGTAAAACAAGCACAGAAGCACAGGGATGAAACATTGTGGCGATGGGACAGGGGTTGAATCTTTGTGGATAGTGAGGGACCTATTAGATTAGCGACTCTTTTTTGACCTAGTATAAAAGGAAGAGACTAGAGGATGGTGCCCCAGCCCAGATGTGACAACAATACTCCATGCATGGGCGGATGGTGACTTTGTAGAGATATAGGATATTGTCAGGTGTCAGAAGTTTTCTAGCTCGACAGAGGGAGCGCACCTTTTTAGCAGCAACCTTGGCAATGTCTTTTTTGTATTTGCTCAAATTCATGTTTCCTGTGACTGATGAGTTTAAACGTTCGATTCTGAGGTAGGTTGTCATTTGCCATGGCAATCGGTGGTTGAAAGAATTTCTTTTAGTTTTTAAATGAAAGGATCTTTGTCTTAGCAGCATTAAGTGTTATCATTTATTTATGTCCCCATTTCACTACAGACTGGAGGTTATTTTCTAAGGATTTAGAAATTGTCGTAGATATGTGTGCGTCCGTTTTACTCACATGACGAAAGTAGAGCGTGGTATCGTCAGCAAATATACTTATCTCAGACTCAATGTCATCAGAGAGGTCGTTTATAAAAATCGGGAAAAATAACGGTACAAGGATCGATCTCTGCATTTATGTCATGATGTTTTGATGAACGGTTATAGAGGACAACCTAGATTTTTTTCTGTTGGATAGGAAAGATGTATTTATATTAAATATTCTTATAGTAATACCATATTGATCATTTTTTATGATAAGACTTTTATGGCAGAACTTATCAAATGATTTGGATATATCAAGCTTTACCTTCCTTGTCTAGTGTATGGTATATGCGTTCAGAGATGACCGTTAAGATATTTGTAGTAGACCGTGCTTTCATAAATCCATACTGGTGGTCAGAAAGAAGTTTAGCATTAACAAGGTGACGGACTACCGCTAGATTGATTAAGGATTAAAAGAATTTAGCGAAGCGCGGAAGTAGACTGATGTGGCGATAATTCCGAGGGTCAAATCTATCCTCAGCATTCTGTAAGACTGGCACCATAGAAGAAATGTTCTAGCTATCAGAGAAGCAATATTCGGCAAGGCATTTGTTGTAAAGTTTGAAGAGCACAGGGGCCAGTTCAGCAGACCATTTATTACTATAACTGGTATGAGATCATGCCCACATTTTTTGAAAGTGTCAATTTTATGATGTTCCAGACATGAGATGGGGTGATGGCCATGTCATCAAGTTTGACTTCAGTTCGCAATGGGAATTTTTAGAGAGAGTGGTTTGTGGAGTCCAAAGTAAAGTTTGAGGCGAAACGCTGGGCAAGTAGTTCAGCCTTATCAGTTGCCGTGCAAACGAAATCATTGTAGTTGGATAGCGTGGGAATTGTTGATTTCCCGTTATTCAACACACTATTTAAGATTCTTCAGAAATCGCGAGTACCTAGTTTCTGTTACTCAATTCGTCTTCTGGTCATCTCTGTATACCTTCTCCTTGCTTCATCTATTACAGTCTGACAATGATTTTTTGACGCTATAAGTTTCTGTCTATTTTAGTTGACTTCTGGTGGTTGAATTATCGGAATGCTTGCTGCCTCTGAGAAATAGCAGCTGCACAGTTCGATTTGAACCATAGTGGTGAGTGGGGTTTGCTGTAGAATTTTTGCATAGGAACGTGCTTCAATGCTTGCTTTGACCGATTCGGTTAACTCATTAGCGCACTGATCAGCAGGAGGGAAAAGTCTTACTCCATAGGTCGTCTCTGATGTGATTTTGATGGATTATAACACAGGGTGCGTGTAGCAACGCCTCATCAGCTCTGGAAAGAGATTTTAGGGTGATATCTATAATTACCACAAAGTGGTCAGTTTTCCCGAGTGGACTATAGGCATTCGTCGGACAAGCCACGGGCAGTGAGATAAAGAAAAGGTCTAGAAGTGAAGCTTTCTGGTACATACGATCATTGAGGCGGGTCGGGAAAATAACAGTCTGTGAGAGGGAGTGCGCTATAGAGAAACAATATGTGGAGTTAACAGCTACGTCTGTATAGCTGGAGAATCCAAGCCAATCACGGTGATGTGCGTTAAAATCCCCAAATACATGTGTTTGTGCACTCAAGTCAACTGAAGGTGCTGTATCTATGCTTTCAGAGACAAAGTTAAGCAGGGTACAGTCCTGGGTCGCAGGGGAACGGTATAAGAAATATAAGTAACTTACGCTGTGCTGTAAAGTTAATTTAAATCACATGTAGCCTTGATCATCTTATTCTAGCATGTTTTCTAGTCATGGGGAAGGGGTTCCGAACATAAACGTATAGCCTGTGCACATGTTAGTCAGAGTCTTTACGGTAGAGTGTGAGGTATTCAGTCATGTGGAAATGATGTGAGGAGATTTTGGATTGTAGGTTTGTTTCAATTAGTGTTAGAATATCCGGGGAGTTTACTAGGATAAAGTTTTTACGTCATAGATGTTTGTTCTAAGTCCCCCGATATTTGTAAATGCTAACCTCAAGGGTGGAGGCGAAGATTTTTTTCGTGAGTGTCTGATTTAGGTTTGTTTCTTTTTCTTTATATTGTCATTTTGGTTTTAGATAGAGTGGGGAGGGCCAATTTGGTGCTTGTTTGGTGCATATAAGCTCACACAACCAGACCATGAGTCGTGACTTGGTCCATGGAAGATATGGCTTCGGGAAAACCCACCGGAGATAACTGTATGGCCCCTTTCCATGTGCGACATGGCACGTACAGTACCTAACTATATTATACCATTGTTGTTGAAGCAGCCGCTCCTAGCGCTACTTAAGAGTTATGGCTCCTGCACTACCAGACGGAAACAGCAGCCAGACAAGCTGTGTACTCTGTACCCTCAACCTGTCGGAACAAGAGCGACCCAGACTAGTCATGTGAGACTTAGTGACTACATATTTCCCTAAGTTGCCCAGATAGAGAACAAGAGAGACGGCGTTCATTGTCCTAGTCATGAAACAAGGCCAAGCACTAGGTGTATTTGATGTGTCCCTGCGCTGGTACTTCTGCACCTGGCTAATAGACAAAAAGGAGTACAAAGGCCAGGCGATAGGCAGAGCCCGTCTACTCATTAAGCAATGTTCGGTTTGTCAAACCGGATTTGTTCGAGACTCCAGCTCTAGAAAGGTTGTCAATCAGAACTACGGAGGCCTTCCTCCCCCTAAATGCTAAGTTAGTAGTTAGTAACACAGTTTTTATATCAGAGTTCTCTTGCTCCTAGATAGATGGCGTGGCAAGGTCTACGGGTCCATCATACCTCGTGTACTATTCAACCCTCGAAGGTATTGAGAAAAAAACTTTTTCCATATATATATATATATATATATATATATATATATATATATATATATATATATATATATATATATGTAGATGTAAGTTTACACATCACTTCCCAACAATAACAGAAAATTATAGATTGGTTCCTTTCTCATAAGTAAAAATAAGACTGGGGGATTCGGTTATCCGTCTATGGGTGGGGAGATCTTTTTTCCTCGTATTTAAGCTACCTATTCTTAACAAATGTGTTTTCATTTAACCTCAAGAACAATCGAAACGGGCATTTCTTTGGTCAGTTGGGTAAAACTAAGGTACACGGAATAAAATAGAACTAAAATAAGAAAATGGAAAATTAATACAATTAAATAATAGCAAGTCGAAATTAATAAAAATACCAGTCACATTTATAGCATGCAAGAAAACGTAGCTGAGCTTTTGGCGAATTTATTCAAATTAGCAGGGCCACATGCTGGCAGAATTATTCGTAGGTCAGCCACGTTGTAAATTACCCGGTGAGAACGAAGATACCATTTATGTAAGAATAGAGACGGCGGAAGGGGGTATCCTTCTCTGGCGGTCAGACTTTTCTTTTTATGATTTAATTTTTTTTGTTGCTTGCTTTCCGTTTTTTATCCTTTTTCTAAAATTAGAATGAAGTATAAGATTTCCATCATTTAACTCTGATATCACCTTTTTCAGTGGATCATTTTCTTAATGTTGCCATAAATTTCTTTGACGCAGATAACTTTTTAAAATGTCAAAAACTTATCAGCAAAAGTTAATGCAATTTAACTACTGCTACAGTTTGATGACAAAAAACTTTTGAACAATGGGAGACTTTTTGTCGCTCAACAGGTTTTGGGTAAACTGCCACATCAGTTAGTTTTGATAATTTAACAAACTTATTTTTTTCATGTACGTAAAGACTTCTTACAACATTCTATTTTTCAAACATCAGGATGTCCACAGCTAATCGCCTATAAAAAGTAGGATCTCATTTTTTTCGGGGTGGGGTAACGAAGAATCAACAATATTTCACGTTCATTCATTGTAAAAATAAAATAATAATAATAATAATAATAATAATAATAATAATAATAATAATAATAATAATAATAATAATAATAATAATAATAATAATAATAATAATAATAATAATAATAATAACCTGATATATGCAGGGGCAAAATCGGTAAGTATAAAACTAAGAAACGAAGAGAATGGACAAAAGAGAGGACCGACAAAACCTGGATGGAAACCCAGATCACCAAACTTCGGAAAGAAGCTAAAACCGTGAACAGAAGGAAGGAGGACATGAAACGATTAAGAAGCAAAAATCAGAAACGCAAGGAAAAACTAAATGAGAAACATGAAGAAATAAAACAAAAGATAGCAGCAATAGAAGGAAGACTGAGACGATACAGGTACAAATCAGAACAGAGCAAACAGAACAGGACCTTTGAAAACAATGAAAGCCAGTTTTACAATAACGTAAATGGAGAAAAAACAACAACAGAGCAACCGAACTCAACAGAAAAAAACAATTCTGGAGCAAGATATGGGAAGCACCAAAAAAGCACAACAAGAATGCCCAATGGTTGAAAAACATGAAAGATGAACTGCAGGAAATCGAACAAGGAACCGAAACAGAAATCAACAAAGAAACGATCAAGAAAACCCTAAGAAAAATGGCAAACTGGAGAGCACCAGGCCACGATGGAATACATGCATACTGGTTTAAAAAATTCACGACCCTGCATGAAAGACTAGCGCAGAAACTGAGTGGATGTATCCGCAGAACAGACGTACCAGAATGGATGACGGAAGGAAGAACAACATTAATACAAAAAGACTCCAAAAAGGGAACGACCCCCAGCAACTACAGACCGATAACATGTCTACCAATAATGTGGAAAATTCGCACAGCACAACTGAGAGAACAAATCTACTAATCCCTGGACAAACGTGGACTGCTCCCCGAGGAACAAAAAGGATGCCGGAAAGGAAAAAGAGGGGGACATGATCTACTATACATTGATCAAAAGACCCTGAAGAAGGTGAAGAGCAGACAAAAGAACATAACCATGGCATGGATTGACTACAAGAAAGCCTACGACAGAATACCCCAAACGTGGATAATTGAATGCTTAAAAATATACAAGATACAAGAAAGGATTATTAATCTCATCCAGAAAGCGATGGAAGCATGGAGACTAAAACTGACAGCCGGAGGACAACACCTGTCTGAGATAAAAATACAGAGAGGCAATTTTCAAGGAGACTCTCTATCACCACTATTGTTTATAATAGCCATGATGCCACTCAACTACATACTCAGAAAGTGTGATGCCGGATACAGGTTTACGGATACAGAACAAAGAATAAACCACCTGATGTACATGGATGACCTTAAACTGCTTGCAAAAAACAAAAAAGAACTGGAAAAGCTGATAAATACAACCAGGATATTCAGCCAGGATATCTAAATGGAGTTTGGAATAGAAAAATGTGCACTACTAGAGATTAAGAGAGGAAAACTGGAGACGACAGAAGGTATAAAACTCCCCAACCAAGAGGAGATAAGGGCGCTAGGAGAACAAGATAGTTATAAATACATGGGAGTTCTGGAAGCAGACACAATAAAATATACAGAAATGAAAGAGAAGATTGGAAAAGAATATCTACGAAGAACAAGGAAACTCTTAGAAACTTAACTATATAGCAGAAACCTAGTAAAAGGGATAAACACATGTATCACTAATAAGATACTCTGGACCATTCATAGGCTGGACCAAAGAAGAACTCAGGCACCTTGACCAGAGGACTAGAAAACTAATGACTATGCACAATGCATTGCACCCAAAAAACGATACGGACAGACTCTACTTGAAAAGAAATGAAGGAGGTAGAGGACTGGTAAGTATAGAAGACTGTGTGGAAGACACCAAAAAAGAGCTGGAGAAATATGTAACCCAGAACACGGAAAGACTGATCACCACAGCAAGAGGCACCAGCCCAACAAACAACTCCGGAAGCACTGAAACCAGAAACAAAAAGACAAGAAAGGAAAAGTGGGAAGAAAAACAACTACATGGACGCTTTATAAGACTCACAAGCGATGAAACCAATGAAAATAGCTGGGCATGGCTAAGAAAAGGACACTTGAACAGAGAAACGGAATCTCTGCTGACGGCCGCACAGAACAATGCGATTGGGACAAACTTTATTAAAGCAAAGATAGATAAAACCCAGGAAAACAGCCAATGCCGATTATGTAGACAAAGAGATGAAACGATAAATCATATAATAAGTGAATGCAGCAAGCTAGTCCAAAAGGAATACAAGAACAGACATGACAGCGTGGGGAATGAAGTACACCGGGAAATGTGCAAACAACTGAATTTCGAATATGCAAAAAAACGGTACAGACACAAACCAGAAACTGTATTAGAAAACGATAAACAAAAAACCATATGGGATATGAATGTACAAACAGACAAACCCATAACAGCAAGGAGACCGGATATGATAATAATCAACAAGAAAGAAAAATCCTGCAAAATCGTAGACTTTGCCGTTCCAGCGGACCACAGAGTGAAGATCAAAGAGACGGAAAAAAGAAGCAAATATACTGAACTTGCCAGAGAACTGAAAGGAATATGGAACATGAAGAAAGTCAGTATAACACCAATACTCATAGGAGCACTAGGAACAGTCCCCAAAAACATGGAGAAAAGACTAGGAGAAATAGGAATCAAAGGGATAACTGAGACCATACAAAGGACAGTAATAATCAAAACAGCTACAATCCTGAGAAATGTCCTCGAATGCGGAAACCAACCCACATAAGCAACGAATGGAGAACAAACACATGGAAGAACAAGAAAACAGAACCGGGGAAAATACAACCTCACGAGAGAGGCGCAAGCATAGGCTGACACCACGAAAATTATGGACAGAGGGTCGAGGAGGGAAAGCGCAAACCAGACCTCCACTGGAAGAGCGCGGACAGCTCTGGGACCTTGGGGAGGCTTATTGCCACTCGGGCCCCAGAGGGGACCAATGTCCCTTATCAGCGGGAAATCGATGGTAGGTGTCTGTTGCGATACCACAAGGTCATCAGCGGTGATGAACGAAAAGAAGTGGAGCATACTGGAAGTCTGAGGAGACTTGTTGTCACTCAGACTCCAGGGAATACCACAGGTTGTTGGCAGTGGGCGATCACTGACGATGACCAGTGTGATAACTACTACTCCTACTACTACTACTACTACTAATAATAATAATAATAATAATAATAATAATAATAATAATAATAATCATCATCATCAGCAGCACATTTCATCAGTAGTAATTTTAATCCACACCGCATCCGAGACTATTGAGTATAATTTTTGTAATAAGCAAATAAATGTATTTTTCATTTCGATCGGTCACTGGAAGAAGAAACTGTGTATTCTTTAACCTAATTTACAAGAAACACTAATTTTTATTATTAATTATCACCTTAATTTTATTTGCCCCCAAAAATTAAACATGAATTTTTCTTCAAACAGTATGTGTAAACCTCTTAATTTTTATTTAAAAAAAGTGTTAACCCGGTGTCTTTGTGAAAAAAAGAATGTTAAAAGTTAATTCTCATGTCAAAAGTTTTTTTTAGTCTAAAAGTTATCAAAAACTTTAAAAGCACACAAAATGGAATGACCACCAACGATTAAAAAAAATGAATTAAAGTTCGATATTCAACATTTCAAATAGTCAATTAGGTATTACTAGACGAATATCCAATATAATTAGATCTTTCCTATCCAACAGAAAGATCCAGGTTGTTCTCAATTGCCGTTCATTCAAACAGCATGGCATAAATGCAGGTATACCCCAGGGGTCGATCCTTGGACCATTATTATTCCTGATTTTGATAAACGACGTCGCTGATGATATTGTGTCTGAGATGGGTATATTTGCTGACAACACCACGCTCTACTCTCGTCATGTGAGTAAAACGGACGCGCACATATCCGAAGCAATGGCTTAATCCTGAGAAAGTGACCTCCAGTCTGTAGTGGGATGGGTTCATAAATGGATGGTAACATTTAATGCTGTGAAGACAAAGCTCCTTTCGTTTAACAACTAAAAGAAACCTCTTCAACAACCGATTGCCATGGCAAATAACAACCTACCCCAGAGTCCAACGTTCAAACCCCTCAGCCTAACATTCACAGGTAAAATGAATTTGAACAAATACATAGAAAACATTGCCAAGGCTGCTACAAAGAAGGTGGGCTCTCTCTCTACCGTGCTAGAAAACTTCTGACACCTGACAGTATCCTTTATCTCTACAAAGCCACCACCCGCACACGCATAGAGTATTCTTATCACATCTGGGCTGGTACACAATTAACTAGTCTCATCCTCTTAGACAAGGTAAGAAAGAGTCTCTAATTGTATCGGTCTCTCACTATCCACCAAGCTCCAGCCTTTGCCCCATCGCCGCAATGTTGCATCCTTGTGCTTGTTTTATAAGTACTTCAATGAAATGTGTTCCGATGAACTTGCTGGTCTGGTGCTTCTTCGATGTAAATACACAAGACCAACACGACAATCAGCTAAATCCACCCATTCACTGTGGAGGCCCCCAGATACCGGAGAGCCTTCTGCTCCAACAGCTTCTTTCCTCATGCTGCCGGCCTTTGGAACTCCCTCCCTGCTCCGTGTTTCACCGACTTTATCGACATGCAGAAATTTAAAACTAATGTGAATAAGCATCTCTTTGCACAGTTCCCAATTTAGGATGACCCCCTAAACTTTTACCCAGTTAAAAAAAAGATTATTTCACGAAAATAAATAAATAAATTGAAGAGCAACGGTCAATTTCATCCTAACTTTTGGCGAATACCAAACTAAATGAACGAGAAAAGAAAACTATAGTACAACCTCATATTTGTGTAGTGTATTTTAAAGAACAGTTGTAAAATTATTAAATAAAGTTTACTGGATTCAAATTCCGACATTTACTTTGTGATAATAAATAACTATATTATTACTATTAGTAGTAGTAGTAGTAGTAGTAGTAGTAGAAGTAGAAGTAGTAGTGGTAGTATTTTAGCAGTTTAAAAAAATTACATTCCGTTTTTTGTTTTTGTTTCGTACGAAGGATATTTAACAAAGAACTTTGTTATAATAGTAGCCCTTGCGCATTAGTGACAATATGCTTTGTTAGTGCAGATAAAAGTTTTTTAAAATGTGTCGTAAAACAAAATAATTAAGTCTAAGAACTAGTTTTAGAGTTTAGGAAGAATAGCTAACCCGGTATAGTCGGTTAGTTCAACTAGTATTATACGAACCTAAAAGTGGTATTTCTTATTTTATTACTGTTGCATTTTATTTGTTGTTGTCTGTTTCTTTTTTCTGGTTTATTTTTCCTGAATATTTTTTCTTATTACTGATTTATATATTTAGGTCTTAGATTCTTTTTTATTTTTCATTTTTTTCTTTTTTCTTTCATTTTTAATTTTTCCTCTTCTCTCCCCTTATCACGTTTTCTTTCTTCTTTCGATATTTGATTCCCCTTTCTTTTCTCTTTACTTTTTATCAATATATCTTAATACTTTCAAAACTACAGGGTGGTCCGAAAGTTTTGTAACTCCTTTTGGAAAGTAACTAAAATAGATGTACAATCAGCCAGGAATCGTATTCTCTGCCAAAAAGTGATGGTGTTCATACAGAACGGTGCGTGACAGTATTAATGAAGGTAAATAATACCGAATCCCTCACGTGTTATTTTTACTTCCGTTTTCGCTCGAGTTTTTATTTTTATTTGTTTGTCACAATGTATTTTTCGTTTGTTTGGGTACGGCCTAATAGCCATATCGCTTAACTAATCGTCACCAAACTTGGGCAGAATATCCTCTATGGTCTAACTAAGAACTGATTAAATTTTGGGATACCTAGGTCAAAGATAAATGTCAAGGTCAGGGAAAAAAGTGAAAGTCGAACTTTTGGCGATAACTTCGGCCCTGTTCATTGTAGAAACTCAATACTTGACCCATATTGTGGTCAATTAAGTCCTGTATTTTTCAATGACTTGTCCTTGACTGTTGACTTTTTCCTAATATTATGTATAGCTATAATGTCTCTTCATAACAATAATCAGCATGCAAAATGTTATTCCGCTCAGATAAATAGGTTTTACGGTATCAACGTTTCTATTGCATAACTTCGAGAATACTTCATACATTATGGAGAAGTAAGGCTCACATAAGATCTGAGCCGTCCTTACGTAGTCAGAAGGGAGTATATAGTCTCTCGACTGACTGATGTCATTGTTAGTTATGCAAGAAGTTCTTTAAAAAATATCTCAGGACAGTTCATGAAAATGATGGTATTTTGTTATTAAACCAAAACATGAATACTCTTGATTTAAAAAAAAAGATACCACATATAATTCAATTAGCCGATATTAATAAATATTTTCAGCATTTATTAATTACGAAATGAATGTTTATATAAGGTATTCATTTTATTACAAAAATAAACTCATATAGATCTTTTCACGCCACCATAATTATTTTTACACCACCTACATTTCGAAGACGGAATAAGTCTTATACTATTATACCCATAGTCGAAATTCAGTGACCACATTTACAAAGAGATACTACTCTGAAGGTGGTAATGGAAACGAAAATTAAGGCAGCTTTTGATATAAAGTGATACTCAGGGATCGGAAATCTAAAAAAGCTTAAATGTCTTCAGAGCTTTAAATACTAAAAATGTTAATCAGTCGTTTTTATTTTTGGTTAAAAGACAAATTGAATGAACAATCGGTAATGCCAATTTTCATTGTATTCGGCTAGCGTCGAGCATTTCGCTTTCCACTCTAAGTGGACGTTTTTTCATGAGAACTACAAATTCACATGCGGTCCCCAATCAGCATGTATACCCCGATTAGAGGAGATGACATACAGCGCCTGTTATTTCCAAATGGTCATCCATCTTGTACTAACCAGGTACAACGTCGCTTAACTTTGGTGATCTAACGGGATCAACATGATTATGCCGTAAACAGATGACTTTTCCAGGCGAAGAAAAGCTTATGTGATGCTAATATAACTATGTACTATACAGTATCTAATACAATTGTATTTAAAAAAGCAAATTGTAAAAAAAAGAACGTGGAAACTGTGGAGTGAAAATAATGGTAGTGTCCTTTTTACTATTAACCTCTTCACTAAGATTAAACTGTAGCATATGTTCTGATACTACATTCTACCTTTCCAGTCATCGGTCAGTGAAAAAGACATCCCTATAAACTAAGGAAACTTTTATTTCTGTCTTAATCCAAAGTACCCCTTTTGGGGGAGCGGAATGATTTCCCCCACGTTAAAAAAACACCCTTGTGTTTAACTTTGCCATCATGGGTGTGCAAGTAAATGGGGACTACAGATATTAACATCAGCGAAAAAGAAGAGAATCGCTGCCACTATAGTAGAGAGACGTCACAACCGATTGAGCTGATTACTTACGACGTGTCAACAAGCTGTCAGTTGTTTATATGACGAGCCGCCGTTCAGATAATCTGCTGAAGACACAGAAGTGGATCTGGTTAATATGAAAGACTGAAGAATTATATTATTTACAAAATATTATTTCTTTGGTTTGTATAACTTAAGTCTAAAATAGAATGTTCACCAATAAAAAATGGAAATGATTTAAGACTACATATGCATGTTTCTATATCTCGCTTTTATTTAGTTTGGTTCGTTTCAGTCGGAAGAATCTGAAATTTTTGAAGATTCATTGAATTAGTGTTATACACATATGGTTTAAGTTTCATGACACTACGATATATACATTTTTTAAGTTTTAAAGGGGTTCAACCTCCATAGCTCCCTTAGAGAGACATGTACATATTCAGCACATAGAGGGGCATGTAGAGATTCGGGATCATTTCCATTGTCTTCCCAGAATAATTTTATGCCTATTATTTAAACGTAATCAAAATCAGATATATTTGGCGTTTTAAGGGTAGTTCGGACCCCAAAGCTTCCTGAAGGTTCACTTAGAACTTCAGTTCTGGCCTTATAGCCCCCTTAGATATGCACTTCGAGATTCGGGACAACTTCCATTACATTCGCTAGAAAATGTTATAGACATGATTTAAATGTCATCCAAATAGGATATATTTCAAGTTTTAAGGGAGGTTCGGTCAACGTAGCTCTCTTAGGAATACACGTAGAGATTCAGGATCACTTCCATTGTCTTCCCCGGAAATGTTGACATATGGATACTGTTTTAGTTTGTATGTAAATTCTCTACTCTTTCTTTCTATAGAGGCACACATACGAACATTGGCTTTTATTTATTTATGGATTTTCGTTATTTAATGCTGAGGCACAATATCTATTTTTAAAAATTAATTGTATGCCATTAATTTAACACAAGTTGAAGAAAATGTTGGGGTTCATACTTTACAAGCAGTATCAATGCTTACCTGAACTTTATATATCCAACAGGATTTAAACTCGATATAACCGATTACATAGGGTGAGATTGAATCCATTGGGTCACACACATACTCCTCGCATTTTTACGTACTAACGAGTCACCACTTATCAAGGCGAGACGCCACTCAAGGATAAGGGTTATTGAGATCAATTGTCAGTTGAATGCTGAAGCATATTATGAGGGGATTGAAAATGATGAGTGAAATTGACAAAATTAATTACTTATGGGGATAGTTTATTACAAGTATTTGTTGACATTGGATTTGAAGACGACCATGTGGTAGCATGCAGGGAACTAGTCTTGTGGTGATGTGTTTAACATATGGGAAATTCTTGGAAAAAAACCTGTTCATGGAACTCCGTTTAATGCCAGGCACACGAAGGAAGAAAAGAAAATTATTTGCAATTGTCGTAGCAACACGAGTGTTCGCTGTGAATGTTTTATAAGGAGGAACCAGAGATTGGAGTTCAGTCGAGCACCTTCCATTGAAATTATCATACAGTAAAAAAAAACTGAGATAGGTTGCTGTAGCGAACAGAAGAAATCACCCATAACTAGATTGTGAAGTCGATTTTGTATTCTATCAAGGCAAGAAAGAGTACTCTGAGCGGCACCTCGCCGGATGTGGCAACAGTACTCCAGGGCGCATCTGGCTCCTATATAGATTATTGCTTCTGTTATCTTCTACTCTTACCTCTTGTCGTTTTACTACACCTTTCTACTATATTTCTGCCTCTCTCTTTTTTCGATCATACTCAACCATTTACCTGTCCACTTTATCTCCACCCTTCCTTCTTTCTAGATTTCAACCAAATACCCCTATTCGGTGCATCTATATCGGCGCCTTCTTTGTTGTTATAGTAACCAGAATTGCTTAGCCTTTTTTATCAAATATAAGAACGGAGTATTAATATTGAGATGGGGATGCACACTCGATACCCAGCACCTACCCGGGACAGATTTGCATCGAACCGTAGAATGATACAAACAAAATTTAATGGCACTAATAATATTTTAAGGCATGCTTCTTTATTCTAACGGTCTATATTGACAGCAATACCCTCGCTGACCGCTATGCCTCCCGATTTTGCAGCACCCTGATAAAATAATGTTCAATAAAAAGATGTAATCTGCAGCAATATTAGCAACAAAAAGAAATCTTTCAAAATTAGTATAGCTATTATTAGTTATAAAGCGGAACCTGTGGAAATTACACGGTGAATTTAAAATAAAACCGACTGTTGTTGTTGACGAGGGGAGAGAATCGAACTTGTGCAGAGTGCCAATGAAGATCGTGCCTCGGGAGTGTCGTATATTCATGAATTCCCACCCTTATTTGTTTTACTAGCAAGATTGCAGATTTTTACCACAGACAGCCAGAGCAGTAAGGCCCAGCGGTTTCATAAAAAGTTGGGGAAAATTTGGCTAAGAAAAAACAAAAATGGCGGTTGCGCATGGGCAGAAACATATTTTCTGATACTCACTCCATGGATTTGCGGTTCTGCGTCTGACAGGTGCTTGCTCGCCACACGCAGACTCAGAAACAACTAGAAGACGACAGGTCATAAGGTTGACTCGTCATGGATTTTCAACAGAACCTTGTTAGCCGGATAGCTCTGCCGCTATTTATCTATTTGATTCATCTCTTTAACGATATTTCAACCCCTTTGTGTCATTAAAAGCCGGCGTACAATGTCGATTCTCAACGATTCATTGTAAACAGAATTCAGCATTTTAGGCTGAAAGGACAACATTGCGGGCTGATACACCATACAACGCTATTATCGTGTAAATGACAACAATTGATCGGATTTTAGGCACAACTCGACTTTATTCATTAACATGGGTTTTTTTCTATAGTGATACATTGATTCCAATGCTTCTCTAACAATTCGATGCTTTTTTCCGTAAAACGATTTGTCTTTGGTCTCAAAATAGGCCTCAGATTCCGATATCACTTCTTTACTGGATGCAAATCACTTTTCCTGTAGCATTCTTTTTACGTCTGCAAACAGCCAGTAGTCGCTGAGGAGCAGATCTGGAGAATAGTATAAGTCCAGAATCAATTCGAAGAACAGTTTATGTAGTTTTTTTCCCGCGTTTCGATCGATCGACTTTTGATATGGTGCATTGTCTTGGGGAAATAGCACGTTTTCTTCTTCATTTGTGGTCATTTGTTGGCGATTTCTTCTTTTAAACGCACCAATAATGCTATATAATATTCGCTATTGTTCGTCACTTCTCCAAGAAATGGATGGACAGAATACATTGCGCATCCCCAAATACGGAGGCCCAAATTTTTCTTGTTTATGTTTACGTCTTTCATCGCTTTGGACGGTTTTCATCTGCTGCTGTCCACTCAACTGACAATCAATTTAACTCTAGGGTGAAGTGATGGGTCCATGTTTCATCCATATGTCACATATTAACGGAAAAACAACCTTTTGTTGCGCTAAGACAATTGCAAACCATGCCTTTAATCGTCGACGTGCTGCTATTTTTTATTGACTGTGAGAAAACGCACCCACTTTGAACACAGCTTTCTCAGTGACAAATGTTCGTGCAAAATGGTGAATATATCTTTAACTCCTCTGCTATCTCACATAACTTCAATTTACGATCGACTTAAGTGAATTATGTACTTTTGTTTTGTTTTACGGGACAACTGTCGAATTTGGGCGATCGGAACGTTCAGCATTATTTGCTGCGTTTATAGTCAGCATACATCTTCTTAACCGTTGTTTCCGACTGAGCAAAATACAAATTAAACTTATTTAGCTATTGTTTTTACTATAAGAAAGCAATGCTTTATCAACACACGAAAATCAGATATTTCTATTGTTTTCAAATTTTGCAACAGTAGCTTACTCAAATAACTGTAATTTGTAAACTAATACTCTGATTGAGCTCATTTTTATAATATATGCCACTTGAAGGTTAGTACTTCATTAAAAAATATCATATGATTTATTGTACTAATAGCGCTATATATGTCTGGAACCTGGAACATTGAGTGATGTGTTAGACCGCGACGGTATTTATTAGGTGAATCACACACCCTGATTGTTTTTGATTGGGCAAAGGAATAACTTCATGAAATTAGCAAAAATATAGAATAAAGATAAAATCAGCTCAGAATAATCTATATATTAAGACGATAGCGTATGTGTTCATATGTGATGCTTACATCAAAAGCTCTGCGCATGCGTGCCTCACCTAGATCTGGAAAAGCATTCAAGTAACCTAATGTTCGTAATATTTTCAAGTATTTCCCTTTGGCGCAACGGTTAGCGACGTAGGTCCGACTGGTTTATAGTTCGATCTCAACGAACCTCTAAGATTTGATGTGGTTCGCAATTTGATTTATGGGAAATATTTCCTTAAGAAAATACAGGCGAAAGATCTCTTTCCCTCCCCTCCACGAGTGGTTCAGACTTATTTGATAAGTAACTACGATAAAGTAGTAATTTGCTCTCTCTCTCTCTCTCTCTCTCTCTCTCTCTCTCTCGACGTTAGTGAATATCAACCAGCTTATTTGATAACTAACGCTTGAAATAAAACTGAAGTTAAATTAAAAAGATAGTTGCCTTCCGATCCGATCATGAAGTTTTTGTTGTTGCAGCGGCGTGGTTCACGGCAGAAGAAGGAGGAAGGAGTTCAACCACTAGACGACATCGAGACGGCGACCCTCTACGCGGCGAGGGAGAAATTTAAAGGTATGCAAACTATATGATTTTTTATGTTAAAAAAATGACGAGTGTTTAAACAACTCAACGGTCACGAATTTAAAACACAAACTGTTAATATATCTATCGCTATGATGAACGAGAGAGAGAGGGAGAGAGAGAGAGAGAGAGAGGATAGAAAAAGAGAGAGAGGGAGAGATATAGAACAAGTATACATCACAAAAAGAAAGAGGCAGAGATATAATATATCATTGCTGTTCTCAGTTTCAACATATGAAAGTGACTTGATCTTTCACTCGGCAGCCGACAGTTTTCGGTTGTTGACATTTAAGTTGTCATTTCGATCCAACCCGGCAACGCACAATCTTGAATTGCATTCGCCATGTTTCATGTCACAATAACACCTTTTCGATTCTACGTATCTCCCTCCGAGTAAAAAGAATGTCTGGCGCAAGGCTTTTTAATGTGGGAATCTCTAGCTTCCACAAAAGGGCACTATCGTTGTGTCATAAGTGGACATGCCCCATAGATTCATCATGCGCTTCAAGTAGTCTCTTCTGAGGTTATTTTTATTATAGCATTCCATTACTTGCCTATTTACCTTTCTGGTCCATTTTTCCTCCCTGGTGTTTCTCATTTTACATTGATCATTTCTACTTACCTTTGGTCTGTGATATTCTAACGCCTGAAATTATTATTTAAGTTATTAGTTAAGTCGTGGTAGTAGTAGTAGTAGTAGTAGTAGTAGTAGTAGTTCGTAAATAGTAGTTGTAGTAGTGGTATTTGTAGTCATAGCGAGTTCCCTTAAAGTCGTACTATTAGCAGCAGTTGTTGAAAGAAGGATCTGTAGTATTAGTAATATTATTATTAGTAGTATTTTTAGTATTTTTAGTATTAGTAGTAATAATAGTGTTTCAAGAAGTTATAACTGTGGTTGTACGGTCTCTTAACTAGTGAGTGCTTTTTTGCATAATGGATATCAGTACTACTAGTTCTTAAGTGACTGATATTATTATTATTATTATTATTATTATTATTATTATTATTATTATTATTATTATTATTATTATTATTATTATTATTATTATTATTCACTAGGGGGTTCCAAATAAATCAATATCAGTGATTGTTCACTGGCAATAAAAGTAATGTTCCCTAGAATCTGGGTGACAGCAAGTCTTTCTAAATTTCCAGCACCTTCTTCCTCTTTTGATAACCGTTGCAGGTATTTTTTGCAGTATTGCAGCAGCTGTTTACCATCGACTTTTCTCTGGCCTCGACCGTTAGTTTTCTATTGAATTTGAGTGATGAGCACCCCCAAGGTTCCAGTGCACTTCGCGCTGTTTCAGTGGAGGACTGGGTGCTGCTCTCCCCCCCCCCAATATTTGAATCCTCCTTGACTCTTCATAACCATTTTGTGTGGAACCAAACGAAGCTGGTGTCACCACATGTGTGTCAATGTGTGTGGGTGTTTCTTTGGGTGGTGAGAGGTTCGTTTTGGGGGGAGGGGGAGAGTTCGTTGCTATTATTATTATTATTATTTATACTCACTAGGAGTTCTCACACAGATCATCATCAATGATTGCTCACCGACAACAACCAGTGGTATTTCCTGTAGTCTGAGTTACAACAAGCCTCCCCAGATTTCCAATATTCTTCACTTCTTTTCGATAACGATGCGGTATCGCAACAGCCTCTTACCATTGATTTCTCGCTGGCAAGGACAATTGGTCTTCTCTATAATTTCGGTGACAATAAGCCTCCCCAAGGTCCCAGCATTTTCTGCACTTTTCCAGTAGAAGTCTGGTTTGTACTGTCCCTCCTCGGTCTTCTCATCCTCCTCGACCCTCTACCAATATTTTTTCTGGTGTCAGCCTAGGCCGGCACCATTTATTTTTTAAAATTTTTAATTAATTTTAACATTTTTTTTAGGGTGGGGGAGAGAGGGGGAAGCTTATAGTGTTTCTTATAATTTCTGTTCCTTGGTTCATGTTTGTGTAGTGATAGGTGAGGCCGGTGTAATTTATTACGGGGGGAGGTTATGAAGTGATGTTTCTTGCAGTTTCTGTTCCTTGGTTCGTGTTGTGTTCTTATTGTGGTTTTGTTTTCTCCCTGTTGTAAATTCCTTGTGCCTGATTACCCTTTGTAGCTTATGCGTGTTGGTTTCCGCATTCGAGGATTTTCATCAAGATTGCAGCTGTTTTATCATTGCCGTCCTTTGTATGGTTTCGATGGTCCCTTTGATTCCAATTTCTCCCAGTCTTTTCTCCAGGTGTTTTGGGATTGTTCCTAGTGCTTATTGGTTTTATACAAACTTTCTTCATGCTACATATTCCTTCCAGTTCTCTGGCTAGTTCGGTGTATTTACTTTGGTTTTCCGTGTCTTTGATCTTCACTCTGTGCCATGCTGGAACGGCGAAGTCTACGATTTTACAAGATTTTTCCTTTTTGTCGATTATAATAACATCAGGTCTCCTTGCCTGTATGAGTTTATCTGTTTGTATATCCATATCCCAGATGATTTTGTGTTTTTCGTTTTCCAGTATAGTTTCTATTATTATTATTGTTATTATTATTATTAGTAGTAGTAGTGGTAGTAGTAGTAGTAGTAGTAGTAGTAGTAGTAGAAGAAGTAGTAGTAGTATTATACATTTATTTATTTTTTAATACAATTTCTTTCTCTTGACATCTGCAATCTATGACCAAGATATGATAATCAGAACGGGTCTGAAAACTCATAAAGACAAGTCAAGCGACGTGTGCTATTTACCACGGGGATTAGCCTGCTTCTAACGACGTTTTAGTCAGTCTGTTTCCACAAATAAATATAGCTTTATTCCATTTATTCTCTCTGCAAAAAAATAAACGTTCATGTTATGCACGCTCGACTCTATCCTTTTCAAATCTCGCAAACTACGCTTCGCCCAGCTCCCTATTCCCCTTCTTTTTTGCCTTCATTATTATTGTTTTATTTCATTCATTTCTGCTCCTTCCGTCCATTTTTTTTCTTCCCCACCATTTAACATTTTACCTTGCAACTTTCTTATTATCTATGATATCATAAAATAGCTTTGAAAATGTTCAATGTGTAGCAGTTAGTGGTGAGAATGTTGTTCACATGCAAGCCCTGGTTGCTCCAGACTTTAGAATAATCTCCCTAAGAAAAGAAAGTTTGGAACCCTATTCTGAACAATTTATTTGTTGTTGAGTTTTTATTCATTAAAATATTTGCGTGATTTTTTGTTTGTTATTGTTTCCCTGATTTCTAATGAAAGTGAGACAATAAATATGAAAGTGTGTTGTGTCTGGCGAAGTATATCACCAGTAGTAGTTACAATGTGGAACGTATTTTCAGGTGACACCGTTTAGTTTTTAAATTATTTGTATATCATAACAGTCTTTACATATTTTTCTTAACTACTATTTAATACGCACCTTTTATAAAGCATTTGGCAATGGACTTAACATATTCATTGTTATACTTACTTACATATCATATTAATAGGTGGAATAGCTTTATTTCTAAAATTTATTATGAATAAAACATAAATACTTGCTTTCCCACAAAGACAAAGCTTGACACAAGGTACGTTTTTGATATTGGAAAGATCCAGCTCTCATGATAAAGGATATGGAACTAAAATATAAATTTTCAGCCTCTCCTCTATACGAGATTAAAAAGGATACTTTACTTTAGTACTAGTCCGAAATCCAGGAAATAAACGCGTTTTTTACATGCTAAAAAATAAATCGAAAGTTTACATCTCGTCTCAATAAAAAAATAAAATGGGTGACCTTGTCTATTTGATTAGTGCTGTTTTAAATTTTACTCAATTTTTCTTTATTTACTTTTTTTAGGTGTAAAGTGACACATAAATACGAAAGGGTCCGTTCTGTTTGGTAGGAACATGAAACTCAAATACTGAGTTCTTATATCTGTTGTATGTAATATCATTTAATTGTTTTAATTTTTAATAAAGTTTGTATATCTATTCATTCCTTATTTGTAAAATAGCAAGGTCGTATGGTGCAACGGGTGTAAATGCTAAGTAATATTCAGTTCTAAGCGACAGTCTTCTGGAGGTCGGAGGTTCAATCCTCAGTGTGGGGTATTCTAAGAATGCGCTTACGAATTACTTAAGACTTAAACTCGAACATGGCTGACGGAACGGGAGCAAGCTACCCCCGTGGAATAAATAAAGGGTTCCGTTCGAAATTTGGTGCCGATTTCAGTTCAACAAGACGTACCTGAATAAGGTCGGAGATTACAAGATAAAAACAGTAGTCCTGAAAATGCAAATAATACTAAAAACCTTTAAATCGACAAAAACGACTTAATTCTATTGCTTATATGTTATTCTATTTTGGTACAATTTATTTTAAAATCGATAACATTTATATTTGGGGTGGAGACATTATATTTTTGGCGATCAGGTGGTCTCAGTTGTAAAAAGGGTGTAAAATGTGATAGCGTACATACAAATGAATGTTGAATCGTAATATTATACACAATGGAAGACTTACATCCAATCTGTTGCTAGAACCATTGGGGAAATGGCAGGTTCATTCTATCGCTCCAGAAAATACCTGACTCCTGATGAAATTCTCTAGCTATATAAGAGCCAGATACGTCCAAAGATGGGCTACTGCTGCATCAGAGAACACTTCGTTACCTTGAGAGAATTCAGAATCGAATTCGAAATCTAGTGGGAGGCGATCGCTTTCGTTTCTTACAGCTTCTTTTCTCACAGAAGAAACGTTGATAGTCGTTATTTCCATGGAAGGTGCTCGACTGAGCTCAAATCTCTGGGTCTTCCTTTTATTCACAGCAAGAACTCGTATTGCTACCACAACGAAGAGAAAATGTTCTTTTTTTCGAGGTGCACCTAGCGTAAGACAAAGTTCTCGCCAACAGAGTTTCTGTACAAAGGATTTCCCGTCTGTGGAACACATTGCCACGCGACTACTTCCGCGCAGATTATAATTTGGTCGTCTACAAAGCCAATGTAAACAAATTCTTGCTAGGATGGTCCCCACAAGTATTCAAATTTGACCCTGATAATTATTACATCTTATTAAGCCTTATCCTCAAGTGGCGTCGTCCATTGACAAATGGTAACGATTTAATATATATATATATATATATATATATATATATATATATATATGTGTGTGTGTGTGTGTGTGTGTGTGTGTGTGTGTTGATTTGGTTCCGGCATTACTCTCAAACAAATTAATTAACAGTGAAAAGACTAAGTTATAGCTAGTTTCATCTTACGTGTAAAACGCCGTGTTATCCTTTTAAAGGTAAAGCGGTCGGCACTCGAAATTTTTATGAATTAATTTATTTGGGTAATTTCGTCGGTTTTATTTTTTAAATAATTATTTTTTTAAATCCTAAACTATATATAGGTGTGTTAAAATGCACTATGAAAATAATTAAAAACGGAAAATAAGGAATAGGATAAAAGAAATAGACAAAAGTATGGATAGTGGATCAGTGGAATAGTTTTATTTTATGAATTTTGATATTTTCGGTAAATATTACTAATAGAAAAGTTTTAAATAGATGGAAGCTTATTTTTAAAGAAACACAGCGATTGGTCCAATGTATGTCTAATAGCCAATGAAATAGCTTGGGATATATGTCATTGCTGGTTAATCTCGAATAATTACCTATTATTTATTTCCCCCCCGGTGTTTATGCGTGACAGTGGTACTAGATTTGTATGTGAGAGTAAAAGGCACTCACTCTTCCATTATTAATCAAAAATACAATATCGATGAGGATAAATTATTAAAATATGATAATCGATCGAAATACAAGTTTTATTTTTTATTTTTAAACCGACCAATATTTTCGTAAACGACTCACGAAACAGAAAAGCTACCATGGGCAAGGATATGAGTCGAAAACTGACTCTAGTTTATATATAATATAGATAATAATAAATTGTAACTTCACGGAATTCACAAATAAGAAAGGGGTCACACGACTACTATAATAATAATAATAATAATAATAATAATAATAATAATAATAATAATAATAATAATCGTGATTAAAATTGTTATTTTTGTATGTTCGACTGTTTACGCGACTGACAATTCATATGCGTGTAACTCTGTATTAATAGAATTATGAGACAACTTCACGCTTCAACAGAATGCATTTCGGTGTCTCGTAAATAATTCACCCATTTACAGCTTTTATTAATAGTTACAGAAAATTATTACTTTCGCGACCCTTCAGAATTTGAAAGCAATATGGATGCCTTTGAATAGAAAGTTATTTGAACTGGCTTTAATTTTATATATTCGTTCCTTGATGTGTGTACAAACCCTTATACAGCACTGTCGTTGTCAAACTTAGGTTTTTGCTTGTCTGTGAATACAAACCCGCTCGGATGCCGTCTTTAATTATTGTAGCACCAGACAAAGAGACATAAAATCTCCGACCGGAAATCGTGTGGTTTCACGACTTCCATCTAGAGTCGCCTCTGACTCTTAGGTGTCACTCAAACTTCCCCATTCAAACACAGCCCTCGTTATGTAACATTAGTACACTTAGGAATACTTATAAAGTAAAATATTGAAAGTTTTGGAAAGTTATTTACTTAACGTGATAACCCGTAGAGAGTCACAGAAGTGCATCTCCTAAATGTAGATCGTAACGTGCCCTAACAAAGAGTCGACCATCATGAACTATCCTCGTAGAAATAGACTTACTTAGTAAAATGTTGAACATTTTACATGTTAAATTTTACACTTCTGGTTTATTCTTTTATGTTTTTCTCATTTATTTATCTATATTTTTATTTACTTTCTACCATGTGTCTTTCTCGCTAAAATTGCCATGATTAAATACCAAAATACATTCAAATCTGTGGTAAGAATTACCTTAAAATTAAGACTATGCCTTTGTATTTTCGATCACATTTTCCTCTGACAAAAGAGAGATGTATGTTTAAAAACAGTTATTAAAAGTACTAAAGATTGCTAACCTGTTAGAAACAGGTTAAACAAAAGAACGGCCCATTCCAAATCAACCTTTTTTTACCTCTTAAATACAGATCGTATTCCACCCTCTCAAAGAATCCACCGTCATGTTCTACATTCTTCGAAATATACTAAGGCATGTCTCCACGAACAAATGTAAAGAGATAAGTCTGTTTTGCATGCTAATTTTTTGATTTCGTTTTTCTGTTTGATGTTTTTATCACTTATTTAATTATATATTTTGTCTAATGTTTTCCTGGGAGATACTCGAAAACTTATTCTAAGTAGAAACTTAAATTTTGTTTTACACCCACGCATGATCCCGTAGATCTTGTTAAATCATCCATCTAGAAAAAATAACTGATGTAAACCTGCGCTCTACATCGTACCTTTTCAGTCATTTTCCTAACTTATCACTGAAACAAGGCCTTGTATAAAAAATAGAGTGATGAGCGTGTCGTAAAAGTGCACAACATTGCGATCTGTTTATACACCACACTGACGTAGGGTAGAAAATACACCGTGGATGTAGTTTTGACAGTAGCGCAACTTTCACTTCCCCTACTCTGTCGATTGGTCTTAATTTTTCATGAGTGATTTTTTGAATGAAGGAAAAAGAAAATGTGTCCGTTTGGGTCAATTATTGGTTAGTATGCGGAGATTACTTGTGACAATTTCGTTTCCTATATTTTTGT
>OY744519.1:71046811-71054311 GCA_963556195.1 Sepiola atlantica
TTTTTTTTCATTTTGTGCACTTTTTAAAGAAGGATACAAAATATATAGAAACATCGTTATCCACCAAACGTTTGCTAATAAAGGCATCTATGGCTACGGCTTGATTGATACAACATTATGCGCCGATGGAGGATCACATCCATATCTATCTATCTATCTATCTATCTATCTATATATATATATATATATATATATATATATATATATATATATATATATATGTGTGTATGTGTGTGTGTGTGTGTGTGTGTAAGATTAATGGGAGATAATCCAAGCAGAGTGCTCGATTTTTTAAAGAAATCAAAAATAAAAGCGTAATATTTATGAAGAGACATGAACAGAGGCTGAAGAGTGCCCGGTAAAGATGCCTTTCATTTTTTAGGATTTAAAACCGTCGGTAGAGATGTTCTGACTTTCTGTTGTAGAAACATATATATATATATATATATATATATATATATATATATATATATATACAGGGTGGGCAAAAATAAGGGTCCTATTGTTAAAAATTCATAACTTTTTTATTTATTGATTTTAAAAAAATTTTTTTTTTAGAATAAGTAAAGGACCCCTTCCGAAGCAAGCATGAGCCGTATTAGCCCTAAGGAACGTACCCTCATTTAGAAAACATTATTTTTGCTTAAAAAACTCAAAACAGTGTAAAAAACAATACTTTAGTTTTTGTAAGTTTTAAGAAGTGTTTTTCGGCTAAAATTTGTTTTGTTTATTTCAAAAAATCTCGGAAGAGTCAGTCTACACACACATAAAGTTTGGTGAGTTTAACTTTTATTTTGTGGAAGTTATTCAAATTCAAGTTATTCAAATTTAAAGATAGGACCCTTATTTTGGCCCACCCTGTATATATATATATATATATATATATATATATATATATATATATATATATATATATATAATAAAGGTGTTAAGAAGGCTAAAGGCAATGCAGAAAGCAGGATTGATGATAGATGTGAAGAACAAAAATAGACAATCGAATGGGAGATCTTACAATTATCTATTTATTTTTCTTTTCAATCTTACATAATAAAAATCAAGTATGGTATTAACTGTGTATAGTGTCCGGAGGATTTGAAATCAGTTGATATTTAGGGAGAGTCCCTCTCCTGTCAAAAATAAACACAAAAGAAAAGTTCAACTATCGTAAATCCAGCAAGATTGATGTTGCTGGATTTCTGATAGTCAAATTGTTATTTTGTCCACCTTTATGCAGACTAAAATTAAGATATAATTATTCTAAGCCTCATGTCTACATTTCTTATTCCAATTTTCACCAAAAGCCATTACATGATTTTGATTGTAGAACACGTATCAAATAACCCTTAAGGATAAATTTAAATACCAAGAATCGTAGTTACGTTGTGTCTAATAACTATCGATCAAATGCAATGTAACTGTTCAATATTTAAATGGCAGGTTTTGTCCATAACAACCTTTCAAAATACTTAAAAGGAAACTGAAATTTGGGGAATATTTATTAATTGATGTCGAATACCTATTGTTAAAATTTCACAAAAATCAAAGGTATCTGATTTCGCGAGACTTCCACCATTTTTTGCATAAAACTATATTAAACTAAATATAGCCGACATTAATACCGTTTACACATAGCAGTTTTGTTCCGAAATTTATAATGATCCTTATGCTTAGTTTAGGAATGAATCATTTACATACAAATACATAAACATTTACATATGCCTAACTTTACATATATACGGTGTCCCAAAATGATGTATGCACCATTTGAATCGTTATAACTCGCTCAATTTACTGAGTTTGACTTTCAAACCAGATTCATAGAAGAGTTGAAGAGTAATAATACACATTGAAATATACTGACAATAAAATTAACAAAAGCAGATTGACTTAAAATGAATGTAAATGCTAATTGAGGTAATTTCAATGTTCATAAAATGAACTCTAACCCTAACCCCAACTCGTTCTGCTAAATACACTTTTCATATCGTGAAAAAATGAACCTGAAAACTTCCTGCAACATTTACCCCGGTACTTGAACATATTCAATTGCTTCTCTTATTTTTATGCAATTTATTTCAGGCTTCTCACTGTAAACATTGTGGCCTATACCATTATTAAATGTTAATTGTGTATGTTTTGTGAATTTTACTACCAGTATCTTCTATCAATCTTGTTTGCAAGTTAAACTCAGTAAATTAAACGACTTATAATGATCCAATGAGTGCATACATTATTTCGAGGTATCATTATATATATGTGCTCTTCCTCCTCCCCTCCTACCCTACTCATCTCCTTACAGAATGTTTTATTAAAAAACCTTTAGAAAAGGAGCCTTGACAATATTCAACCTTTGTTTTCTAAACTTATTTATGTTTCTATCTTATTTTTATTTATAGTTCTAAGTTGTTAATAATTCATACTATTATCATCAATTATTTCTTTTGTATTTATTATAACGCCTCAGGCGACAGGCAATAAAACCATACGCCCTCTAAAATTAGGTGGAAATGCCTGAGATGATAGCCTCTCGTTATCTTTGGAGATGTGATGAAGTCTAAATAACACAAAGGCGCGGTTTCTTTATATCATAACAGTAACCCTAAGTCCGGGTGCCAATAAAAAAAGGAAAAATATCGGAAACGTCAATTTATAGTATAAGGGATCGTTAAAGGTTAATTCCGTCAGATTTATAAACGGATGAAATAAACTCAGGCAACAGTTAATGACCTCATCATCTCGCCGAACGGTGGGGGTGATACATTATTATCAATTATTTCTTTTATATTTATCTCATATTTTCATATTGTATTTCTAATTTTTATTATCATCTCTTTTTTATCTTTATTTTTATTTTAATTTTACCTTTATTCTATATTATTAGTTAACAGTTTTTATTTACTTATTTATAATTTTATTAATTTTATTATATTTGTTTATATATTCTTGTGTATATGTATATGTATATGTATATATATATATATATATATATATATGTGTGTGTGTACGTGTGTGTATATGTATATATTTATATATATATATATATATCTTTTTATTCCTTTATATTTATATTATTATACTTACTTCTATTTTTATATTTTATTTTTTATTTTATTTTATTTTTATTTTAGTTGAGTTTTTATTTTTTATATTATACTTCATTCTTAATTTTTTTTTTTTAATTTCTATTTTTTTATATTTTTTAATATTTTTAATATTTTTTATCTTTTTATTTTATATTTTATTTTTTATATTTTATTTTTATTCTTTTATATTATTTTTCCTTTATATATTCTATTATTATTTCTTTATATTATATATTTATTTTTATTCTTAATTTTTGTTCTTATTTTAATTTTCATTTTATCTTTATAATCTCTATAATGTTTATAATGCTTTATTATTATTATCAGTTTATCTTTATATTTTTATTTTATATTTGTAACTTCTTTTTTCAATATTTGTCTCTGTGCCCCCTCCTGTCAATAGATGTTCCTCTAAGACGAACTTGTTATTTTTTCCTTGAATTTCTGTAAGATGTGGTGCTAAAGGCGTTGATGAAGACGCGTTTTGGAGTGGCTTTGTTGATTATTTTTTTTAAATTTAATTAAAAAATAAAATAAAGTGTTTCCAGAATGTTTTGGAAACGACCGTACGCCATACTAGACTTGTTATTCTAATTTTTTGAACAATTAGAATGTTCTAATTCATTAAATCTTCTTGCACCAATTCATGTCAACTTATGATGATTAAAATCAAGATATAATGCTAATGAAATGTATTATAATTTTGATTAACATCTATTACATGATTTTTATTGTTAGAGAATGTCTAAAATGTAAGGCTTAAGCTTAAGATGTTTTAAGAAAAAATGGAATCCAGGGAATTTTTATTACTTTGTGTTTGATATTATTATGTCTTTTTTTATTCTATGATTTTTTATTTTAAAAAAATAAATGTGCGTTAACCCTTTCAATGCAGAATTTATTTAATAACAAGTACAAAGCGAACTCGCTGTAAACAATAAGAAATACTTATTTAAACCCAGTTGTATAACAAAATTACAGATAATAGAAAATGATGTCGCTCCTGTTGAAGATAAAAGACAATTTCAAGAATTTGATTGGTGCTGATTTGGGTTATTTGTGCTTTTGTTTCTTAGACGTGTTCGATTCAGTAAGACTTTATTCTTTATCTTTGCTTGCTTGTCTATAATCGGTCGTCGTTTTCAATCTTTTTCTTTGAAGAATCCCGAAAGAGTCAGTTCTTTTATTAAGAGCTTTCACTTGATGGGACTATTTGATTGGACTACCAGCCACATATCGTTTCAAATTTGTCTATGTTTTTATTGGTCAACCAATCAAAGGCTTCGTTTCATGCCTTGTGGGGTTATCATCCACTTAAGTAACAATATAGTGGCCTGCTCTATTAAGGATACTAGCAAACCTTTTCATTTTTTCAGGCTAATTATCCGATGTACAAGTGGAGAACCAATGAAGCGATTAAAACTTTTCGACTGTCACAAGTAAGATTAAGTTTCAAAAACATAATTGTTTTTAATAATCCAACCACCACAAAAAATTGTGCCATTTTATGTTTTATTTGAAAATGACTTTTCCTAAATTATTGTTTTTATTAGCTCACAGATGTAATTGCTCGCGCAAACGATACGATATTTCTCAGTTTTATCGAAATTTTGCAATTTGCATGATGAAGTTACAAATAATATTTCTTCTACACTACGTGGTCAAAAGATTACTGACCCCGTAGTTCTCTTTTAGTACATTACTTCATAATTAATATAAGTTAGTTAACCAACTAATCAGCATTTCACACCAGTCATTTAGTCTGTTAATGTTTTATCACTAGTAACATATTTCATCGGGTCACATCCCTCCTCCATCTATCCTGAGACTTTATTTTAAATTTTATTTAATTGTCTTCGATGGGTCGCTGATTTATCTCTTTCAATACATTACTTTTATAATTAATATCAGTTAATTAATTAAAAAAATATCGCTTGTAAACATTAAACAGCAAGCACCCAGTTGGTTTATATGTTTTAGCACCAGTAAAATACTTCATCGTGTCACACACTCCACCTACCCTGTCATGTACATCATAGGTAAATTGCAAAATTTATCAAACATTCATTAACATGAAACACTCAATTAATACATACAATAATGATGTCCATCTGCATCCATTGCTTTTTTATAATTTCCTGTAAAGAACAAAAGATGTCTCTTTATATTTTTTCTTTTTAAGAGTATTTGTAAAGAATTGTATAGCTTATAAAAAAAGTGCACCTGAAACTTTCAGTTGAAAGTTTATTTGACCGATAATATTTTCATTGAAGGTAATTGTTGTGAAGTTGTCCAACAGTAAATAATAAATAAAGGAAGTCAAGTCGAGGATTGGTTTAACAAGTGTATTAACAAAGTAAGAAAGTGACTAGCACTTGGCTAGACAGTTACAAGACTGTGCTTTGTTTTCTTTGTGTCTCTGGTGACTCGCACTATTTATAGTGACAACCGGTGTTGTTTCTCCTGTGTAAGAACGGCCGGTGTAACAGTAATCCCAACGGTTTTTTTCTGTTTGGCTGGGAACTATTGTGCTGTTTACTTTTCAACTGCCACTATTTCTATTTCTTGATTAGGGGCAATTAACGCTGTATTAACGGAATAATGACGTTGACATACTGATCCCTGTTAAACCAGCGAAGTTAAGTAACGTTGAGCCTGGTCGGTACTAAATAGGTGACCATTTCTGAATATCAGGTGATGTATGTGGGAAGGCGACAACACTGCAAAAAATAACAGCATCAAACCGATTGTGGACTGGCAACAGCAAATAGACGTTATCCTCTATGTAATCGCCCTATTTAGACGTTAACTTATGCTTTATTTAGAGCTTATCTCTATAGTTATATTTATTTTTAGTGGAGTTGTATCATTGTGGTTACCTGGTGATGCATTTGCACTGGGCGAGTTGAGCTGGATTCCTCCGTGAGATACAGTTTCTACGGAATATTCATAAGCGATTCTTACTCGCATGTATATCCCGGTCAAGGAAGATTTTATTTACCTCCTTTCAAGGTTTTGAAATGATGAAGTGCACGTCGATCTATAAAAAAAATCTGAACCACCCCGTCGGCATTCCCTAAGTGATTAGCAATAAACACACCCCTTCTAAAAAAGGTAAAGTTTTAAATGATTGAACAGAACCATATCTTAGCCCGACAGAAGAAATGCCACTACCAGACTGATCGTCGAAGATGTATCATTAACTTGTATAAATAACACCTATTCCCAGAGAGATGACGACGTTCGTTCTTATTTTTGCAGTTTTTGTTGTTTGTTTTGCAGGGAGATGTCGCCGTTGTACCTCATACAGCACCGGGCATTCCTAAATTGTCAGTCACCTGGTACTGATCAGGGTCAACGTCGCTTAACATCGGTAATCTAATGAAAACCGGTGTGTCAAATTGATTATCCCCTATATATATATATATATATATATATATATATATATATATCATTAGGGTTACTATTAATACAATTTAAACGTTTATGAAGCTAATAGCTATCATTAGAGTGGTCCATGTGCAATTATCTATTTCTGAGTTTCTAATGGCACATCTACTTTTTTCCAAAAGTGTCCATTTCAGTATAATTTAATTTTTGGTAAAATGTTTCAGTAAAATTCACGTGGAAAATCTGCCCAAAAATATAACCTACGACGTTTAAATGTTTTATTTACCTCCTCTTCAGAAGGTTAGGCACAAGGTCATGTGCCTATTTCATGAAAGTGTTTCTGTGGAACGAATTGAATTCGGACTTGGCACATCTAGGTTTTCAGTCAGTATCGTTTCGCACTTCGCCACCGTCACCCCTTTTTATTTATTAATTTGTTAAAGATCGCGTTTGCTAGAATTTAGTCGATTTCACTCGATATACGCCCTTGACCTTGATGATAGCCTCGAAACTGTCGTGAAACTGACCACAGGCCTACATTTCTGATGAATTGATTATCCAAGAGGGCGGCTTAACAAGTATTTGTTTACATTTGACTTGAAGACGGCCATGTTGTAGTCGGTTGGAAAGCAGTGTCGTAGTATTTTGTGCCCTTCTGCTCGTCCTTCCTGTTTCAGCTGGATATGTTGGTGTCTCGTTCAACTGCACCCCCACACACATACAAAGTTGAGTTGGTTGACTATCAGGTAGAACTAGGAAGCCAGAGAGCATGTGAAGTGTGGTCCATCAAGTTCTTTGACAGTCACGTCTGAAACTTCCGGTTGGTATGGTTGGATGTTTAGTCTTATTGCCACCTGCAGTTACCTGGTCGATCCCGGGTTTCGCTACCTCGCGCAGAACATGAATGTAGCTGTGGGTGTTCAGCCTGGGGAACTTACTGAGTTAATTTCAGATGAGCTGAACTTCAGCGAAGAACTCTAGGATGTTTTGACGTCAGGTCGTCGATCATACCTTTTTCTCTCTGGTG
>OY744519.1:71056811-71101811 GCA_963556195.1 Sepiola atlantica
CGGTTCGTTTCATCATCACTCAGACAAATAAGATACAGTCATAACCTGAGATGTTCATTGAATGTAATTCATCAAAAAGAAAAGGCCAAAATCGTGTTCAAAACATTAGAAAAAAAAACAAATATAACTCACATTATTAAAGCATTAATATATGCAGGTTTATTAGGAAATAAGTTTCTGTTTACTTTTTTAAATCGGCGCCATGTTTTAATACTGACAGAGTTAGTAAAAAGTGTCATTCATTATCGGACACGACCGACGAAGGCCTAATACTAGTAAAAATATGTATATGGTTCTAAAGATATCATATTAAAGTATATCACAAAAAATCGGATAAATTTAAAAAAAAAAAAAAAAAAGTAATTTTTTTTTTTTACATGAAAAAAATAAAGACAAATTTCACTTGTATTAGATATAATTAGATGAAAGTTTAAAATGGGGAATTACTCTTAATTAAAAATATCAGTTGGTTTTACATTGAAAGCTTTTTTTAATTTAGATTGTAAGCGTTTTTTTTTAATTTAGAAGCATTAGAAATATTTTTAATATGAAATGTTTTCATATTAATTTTGAATTCTTTTCTTTTTTATTTTTCCTGCTTTTTTCTCTATTTTCTATTTTTTTTTCTTTCAATCTTTTATTTTAAGTTTCCGTTTATTTCTATCAACTCTAGCTATGAGAAAATCTCTTACGAATATTTCTTGCTTGGCCTGCTATTCTCTATTTTATTGCTCGGTAATCAACAGATATATCTCATAGATTCTTCATATGTGGATTGCATTCTGTTATTGGTCCATTTTCCTCTGTTTCTGAGTTGTGTTTGATTTATGGTATTGGTATTTCTACTTACCTGTATTTGGTCTGGGATATTCTGATACCTGAAATTAGATGGGCCAACATTCGCAGGATTCCGACCGGTCACCCATGTTGGCGATCATAAGGGAACCTATTGATCATGACACTCATATCTTTCTTCTGAATCTCACGGCATTCGTTATAGTTTTGACGTATACTTCTTAATTATCTGGTGGTCGTGTCACAATAATAGTGCTAACCTCTATTTACGTCACGAACAAACAGAAACGGACAAACAGACAGTAAAGAACAAACAAATAGACAGTAAAAACAGCTCGGAAATATCCCTTTTCCTTCCCCCTTCTTTTTTCTTTCTTTTCCCTTTCTTGCCCCTTTCCCTTTTTCGCTTTCCTTTTTATTTAATACTTAAGTCTAAATATTATGGAACTAAACCAGGAAAATATTATCAATAATTCATAATTTAGTAACGAAGGAAGACTATGTGTCGGGTCACATCTACCATGACCTTTTGGTTAGAGGCAAAGTGTAGTATCTGTTCTGATACTACACTTCAACTGTTCGGTCCTTGGTCAGTTAAGGAGAGATCAAGATTGAACTGATTTTTAAAAAGTTTTGTCATAATCCGGAGTGCTATTTTTTCTAGAGCTGGCCTTGTGTATAATTCTGCCCTCGTGGGGAGACAAGTAAATGTGGACTAACCTCTCACTTGAAATTATTCAGATTTCCTCAATTGGATTCATGTGCCTTCGTATGTATTTGATAGTTGGCGGGCAAACGTATTTTGTAATTTTTGCGTTTACAATACACTAGAATCACAAATAAACGGCTTGTGCGAGAAGACAAAGTGATTTGGAACAGTGATTTAAAGTGCTGCAATTCTATAAAAACTTGCTGTAACTCAGATTCCAGAGTAACGCCCGTCCTTTGCCTTCCTTTTTTTATATTAGCCAGGCTCAGAGGTACTAGCGCAGGGGCACCTCAAAGACGCCCAGTGATTGGCATTGTTTGCTGACTAAGACCATGAACGCCGTCTTGTTTCTCTATATCTGGGAAACTTCGAGAAAGTTTTTTGTCACTAAGTCTCACATGACTAGTCTGGGCCGCATCTTGTTCCTACAAGTTGGGGGGTACAGGTTAGACAACTTTTCTGGCTGCTGTTTCCGACTGGTAGTGCAGGAGACCTAACTCTTAGGTAGCGCTAAGAGCGGCTGCTCCATAAACAGTGGGGTAATATCGTTGGTTACAGTACGTGCAATGTCGTACACGGAAGGGGACGCTATAGTTATCCCCTGTGGGCTTTCGCGAGGCCACAGCCCCCATTGATCAAGTCTTGACTAATGGTCTGAGTGTGCGAGGTTAGCGGCACCAAACAAGCACAAACTCTGGCCTCTCCACTCTTTCTAAAACCAGAATGACAATACAAAGAAAAGGAAACGAACCTAAACCATACATCCACCAAAAACATCTCAGGCTGGCATTGACAAATATCCGGGTGTTTAGAACCAACATCAATGACGTAGAAAACGTTCTCCTAGTAAACTCCTCGAATAATGCAGCACGAAGTGAAACAAATGTACAATCCTCAATCTCCACACACCATTTTGACATGACTGAATACCTCGCACTCTATGTAAAACTCTGATAAACATATGCACGGACTATAAGTTTATGTTCGGAACACCTTCTCCTTGGCTAGAGAGCATAGGCTAGAATCAGATGATCAAGCCTACATGTGCTTTAGATTAACCTTATAGCACAACGTTAGTTATATTTCTTATACCGTTCTCCTTCGACCCAGGACTGCACCCTGCTTAACTTTGTCTCTGAAAGCATAGATACGACACTATCACTTGACTCGAGCGACCAAATAAATGAATTTGGGGGTTTTAATGCACATCACCGTGACTGGCTTGGATTCTCCAGCTATACAGACGCAGATGGTAACTCCACGTATAGTTTCTCCATACGCCACTCCCTCTCACAGACTGTCACTTTCCCGACCCGCCTCCCTGATCGTGTGTATCAGCAAGCCTCACTTCTCGATCTTTTCTGGACCTCACTGCTCGAGTCTTGTGTGACCAATGCCCATAGCCCGCGCGGGAACGCTGATCACCTTGAGGTAATATCCCCTTAAAATCTCGTCCAAAAGCTGATGAGCCGTTAATCAAAACAAGCAGGCTCATCGGGATTCCACTAGAAATCACATCAGAGACATCCCAGGGAGTAAAACTTTTTCTCTCGCTACTGATCAGCGCGCAAATGAGGTAAGCGAATGGGTCAAAGCAGGCATTAAAGCACACGTCCGCATGCGAAAATTCTACAGCAAACCCCACTCTCCACAATGGTTCACTTTGGACTGTGCAGCTGCTATTGCTTAGAGACAGAAAGCATTTCGACAATTCGGCCGCCATAAGTCAACTACGAATAGACAGAAATTTATAGCACTAAGAAATAATTGTACGACTGTTATACAGGAAGCAAAGAGAAGGTATACCTAGATTACCAGAAACCCCATTCCATCGCAGAAACTAGGTACCCCTCATTTCTGGAAGATCTTCAATAGTGTGGTGAACAATGGGCAAAAAAATATTCCCTCGCTATCAAACCACAATGATGTCATCTTCACGGCAACTGATAAGGCTGAATTATTTGTTCAGCGTTTTGCCTTACACTTCACTATAGACTCCACAATCCACCTTCTCTAACATTTTTATTGCGAACTGATGCCACACTTGATGACCTGGCCATCACCCCAATTCATGTACAGGACATCCAAAAAGATATTAGTACCTCCAAAGCATATAGGCTTTATCTAATCCCGGTAATAGTAATAAAGAAATGATCTGCTGAACTAGCCCCTGTCCTCTCCAAACTCTACAAATAATGCCTTGCCGAATCTTGCTTCCATGATAGCTGGAAAATTGCCTCTGTGGTACCAGTCTTCAAGAATTCTGGAGATAGAACTGACCCTTAGAATTATCGCCCCATCAGTCTACCCCCGTTCTTCGCTAAAGTCTTTGAGTCCTTAATTAATGTAGCGATAGTCCGGTATCTCGTTAATGCTAAACTTCTTTCCGACACTCAGTATGGATTTAGACAAGCACAGTCTACTCCAGCTAACCTTACGGTCATCTCTGAACGCATATACTATACACTGGACAAGGCAGGTAAAACTAGGGCGGAAACGCTTGATATGCCCAAAGCCTTTGACAAGGTCTGGCATAAAGGTTTTCTCATCAAATTAATTCATATGGTATTACTGTACTCCAGTGATCGATCCTTGGACCTTTATTGTTCCCGATGTTCATAAACGATCTCCCTGATCACATTGTGTCTTAGATCGGTATATTTGTTGACGACACCACGCTCTACTCTTGTCATGTGGGTTAAACGGACGCGCACATATCCGAAGCAATGGTTTAATACTTATAAAGTGTAGTAGAATGGGATCATTAATGAATGGTAACATTAAATACTGCTAAGACAAAGCTCCTTTCCTTCAACAACTGAAAGAAACCTCTTTAACTAATGATTGCCATGGCAAATAACACAAGACCTGAAAGTCCAACGTTTACACTCCTCAGCATAACATTCACAGGTAACATAAGTTAAAACAAATATACAGAAGACATTGCAAAGAAGGTGGGTCCTCTCTAACGTTCTAGAAAACTACTCACACCTGACAGTAGCCTATATCTCTACAAAGCCACCATTCGCCAATGCATGGAGTATTGCTGTCACATCTGGGCTGGTGCACGATCCACTAGTCTCTCCCTCTTAGACAAGGTCCATAAAGGAGTTGCTAATCTAATAGGTCCCGTACTCTTCACTATCCACCAAGCTTCAGCCCCTGTCTGATCGCCACAATGTTTCATCATTGTGCTTGTTTTACAGGTACTTCAATGGAATGTTCTCTGACGAAGTTGCTGCTCTGGTGCCCCCTCGAAGTAAATACACTCGACTAAATCCCATCCATTCATAGTTGAGATCTGCAGATGCTGGGGAGCCTTCTACTCCTCGCTGTCGGCCTTTGGAACTCTATCCTCGCTCTGTGTTTCTCTGATTGTTCCGACATGCAGAAATGTAAAACTAATGTGAACAAGCATAACGCTGCACAGCTCCTAATTTAGGATGACCCCCAAAACTTTCACGCTAATTCTCAGTAGCCCCTTATGTCTACAGTGGAAACTTGCCTTGTTGTGGGTGAACTAAGTTTCACGAAAATAGGGATATGTGTGCAGAACAGGGATTTTGATGGTATGACCACGTTGAAAGAATGGATGAAAGTTCTTGTGTAAGTAGATGTAGAACGATTGAAATATCATCGTCTATTCAAAAGGGAAGGCTAAGGAATACATGGAATATATAAAAATAAACTTGGGAGATTATCCAGAAATATTTCAGTTTTCAATTTTGTAAAAGCCGTCCAACGCATGCCAGCATGTAAACCAGACGTTAGCATTAAATAGAGTGATGGTGATGGTGATGGTGATGGTGATGGTGATCGTGATTTTGTTTCTTCTTTCTGTTTCCTTATACTTTTCGCAACGGAAAAGCGCGGAAGTTATGGAATTGAAGAGAAATAATAGTTTTTTTATGTGTTTCTTTTTCATTCTTGCTTCCATGCTCCTCCGTAGCAGACCGACGGGTTATAAAATTGAAAAGCTTCAAGTTATACGAATGAGAAGAAGGCCAAGATATGTTTCTCTCAATGAATCTTCAACGGATCGGTTACTGAAAATTGATATCTTTTTGCTTTTCTTTTCATTTTATTTTCCGGGTTAAGGACTTTTCTCCCATTGAAAGGCATTGAAATTCCAAAACTTGAATTTTAAAAAGGGAAATGGGTTATTTCTCACATAGAATCTTTTTAATAGAACTGTAAATTGATAGAATTATTTGTTTATTTTAATACCTTGCAAGTTCACGAGTTTATTTGATGTCTTAAGATTTAAAGTTGTAAAACTCAGAGAGATTGCGAAAGGAATGTTTTAAGGGGAAATAGTCTTTGGGAATAAAGATGGTTTATATGTTTACCACTCTCTTTCTTGCCCCCTCTCTATCTATCTATGCATCTATCCTATAATATTTCTCTCCCTTTCATGTTCCCAATCTTTCTCTCTCTCTCTCTCTCTCTCTCTCTCTCTCTCTCTCTCTCTCTCTCTCTCTCTCTCTCTCAAGAAAAGAGCTCCCGTTGAGAATAGTTTTTGGAAATAGCTAGTTTATATTTTGTAAATAGATATTAAATATTGATACCTACAGACGCTAGAGTTTGAAGCTTGTAGATGTCATCAGTGCATGAAAGTAATAATTTTAGACGGTCAGGAGGTTGAGAGAGTCAGCCTAGAATATGCAAGCAGTCGTCTTATCCTCGTGGTCACCGGAAACTGTCAAGTGCTTAAAGGAAATTAAGATCTATATGTGCCTATAAGCGGGCAGAAGACCGAAGACTAATCAATATATATATATATATATAGAGAGAGAGAGAGAGAGAGAGAGAGAGAAAGAAAGAAAGAAAGAAAGAAAGAAAGAAAGGAAGAAAGAAAGAGAGAGATAAATTATTGGTTTTAAGTTTATTTTATCACTATATTTAACTCCTGATGAGTTGTGTACTTTTCTACCGGATTTTTTCTAAACATAAATGTTTGTATGATGCATATTTATAAAGGTCTACCTTGTATTGACAACTTTTGAAAAAGTATTGGTTTATGTTAATTTTATTAATATATTTGAACTCGTTTAATTAATATATATATATATATATATATATATATATATATATATATATATATATATATATATATATATATATATATATATATAAGGAACACAAAATTAAAGATATGATTTATATTTTTAAAATAGAACCTATCATGAAAAAGATGTAATGGCCAATATACGGGATAGAGCAATTATATAGGCAAGTTAAAGGATGAGAATAAAAGTTATACAAATACAAAATATAGTTATCGTAAGTTGTTGAAAACAATGGATTTATTTTTCCTAAAACCATGGCTTTTCAAAGAATTGAATTCTTATCATTAGAGGAATAAAGATTGATAAGCTGGTAAGAACATTACCAGGGTCAAAGTTTGAAAGAAAAAAAGGTAAAAATTATGGGAAAAAATGTCAAAAGTTGAAATATGGTGAGTGTTTAATGCAGAGTAAATGAATTGAGTGCATATGAGAAAAAAGTTCATCGTAAACGGCGTTCCTGGAAAATTCTCTGACACGCAACTAGCAAACAACCAGATTTTTGGTCTTGTTGATTTGATTTCTTCAACTCCATGGATTTTAAGATTACCTTTGGATTTACTACAATTGGACCTGCTACCATTCCCTCCGTTTCAAAGAAAGAAAACAAAATAGAAAAAAAAATGAGAAGGAGCAAAGGAGAGGAAAAGATTGCCCAGTCGCCCATGAAGCATAAACCATCCCCACACCACAACACCTAGACCTACAACAGCCAATTCCCATTCCCAGAACATCAATTTCGCAAAAAATCACCTGCCCCCACTCTGCAAACATCGGCCCCCACACCAACATCTTCAACCGTCCCCACACCAACATATCCAACAGCTCCCACACCAACACCCTCAACAGTCCCCACACCAACACCTTCAACAACACCTGCTCCACACAACATTTGCTAAAACAGGCACCTGAATACACACACACACCACCCAGCTCCGAATTCTCTAGGCGAGAACAAGTTGAACCGGGGACTAAAAAGAAGCCAATCAATTTCTCCTCGTCGAAGGAAAAAGAAAGAGAACACCCTTCCTTTTAAATTGGGGAAGGACATTTGTTGAATTGACCCCCTATCCGGTAGAAAAGGAACTTAAAAGCTTTCGCGGACTTCAATCAGATAGGGGGCAAGAAAATAGAACACCTTACTAATTGTCCGGATGCTCCCTACATGACAACGTTCGTAAGGCTTCCGGATGGTCGCAGGAACTCTGTCTGCCAAATGCTGGAAGCCGCGATGGGGGTCAAACTTACAAAGGACAAGACCCTTATCTCGACGAACTTTTACCAGAATGCAAGGGAAGCGTCTTAATTTTGATGCATCCATCATTATATAGGGCACTAAAAGTAACCTGTGCTCCTGGACGTCGACGGCATTGCGCGTAGCGGCTAGGATACAACAGAATTGGCAACATTGAACATAGCGCATAGCGTCGGCGTCCCTTCGGAACAGGGGGCGACACTGCTTAATGTAAAAGCATGACTCTGTGCTTGACTAGTTTTAATGCATATCGCTTGAGGTCTTCAAACTTCATGAAAAATATTGCCATAAAATTTCGTGTTTTGAGTCGTTGCGGTTCATTTTTTTTTTCGGGATCTGGACGCGTTCGTCGCGTGTCTGAAGCGCGTAGTTTTAATGGGAGATTGGAATACCATCTTTGACACCAAGATTAACAAGGTCGGGGATGCTAGAGGGACGGACAGATGTGAGACAAGCCTGGCTGACGTAATGGCTAGATACAATCTAGTTGACAGGGTCTGTGTCGATCATTCGGGGTGAGAGACGTGGACATGGACAAATAGCGTGCCTTTCTTACCCGAATACTTGTTTAAATAGTATGTTAGTTAGAAGAGGCGAGGTGGACTTTACATCGTGCCCTACGTTCAAGCGGCTAGGTAAATTGAACCACAAACTAGTTATAGCTCGGTTGAAGTTAGGAAATAAGCCTAAACTCGCTAGGTACTGGAAGTTGAATATCTCCTTGCTGGAGAATCTAACTCGGTCGATGGCTGGAGGGGATATACTATTAACATAAAACTAGCTAAGCAGGACCTCCAATGCGATGCTAGCGAGTGTTACGAAAGGCAAGTAGTTAAGGCAAGGCGAAGGAAGGTTTCCAATGAAGCCGTGAACTTTGACGCGAATGGGCGTAAGGAAGTTTCTAGGCGTGGCTCGGATAGATACACTGGCAAAGTCAAGCACCCGGATGGGCGTATATTGATATCGATACGGCAGATTTGCAAGAGATTTCGAGAGTATTTCGAAGAGCGCTTCACCTAACTACCCAACCTCCCGGTCCAGGAGTTAGGCAACTATTTGGTTGACTCTCCGTGCCTCGTTACGGCCAGAGCAGCTGGTTGCGAAAGCAGAGTTATGGAGCGTGAGGTCTTGGCTGCGTTAAAGCAGGTCGGTTGCAACAAATCGCCGAGACTTAATGGTCTGCCCTACGAAATGTATTTGACGCGGTTGCACATGCTTTTACCTATTCTGACGGAAGTGTTCAACCATTGGTTTGACGAGGGTTCTATCTCGGGTCAAGTTATCAAGGGATTCACCACATTGCTGACAGAACGGGACAAGCATGAGGGGGTATAGACGATTACAGGTCAATAACTCTGCTAAACACAGAGTTAAAGATTTTGACGCCAAGATCTTATCGAACCGGTTGCAGGATGTTATAGGAGAATTGATCAAATCGAACAGAACTACAATGTGAATGTGAGATTGATTCACAACAACGTGCATCTGATTCGTACGATCTTAGAGGGGGTAGAAAACGACACGGAATCCGCGCTGATCAATTGGATAAGTCCAAAGCTTTCAGCAGGGTCGACTATCGCTTCTTGGCATCTGTTTTAGAGACCGCCGGTTTTACACCGAACTTTTGTAAATAAATCTCCGTTCTCTATCGCTTGCCGACGGCAATGGTTGAAGTAAACGGAAAGCGTTCGAAATCTTTCGCTATTTCCTGTTCGGTGCGTCGGAGCTTTTATCCCGGCTCTACATACTTTCACTGGAACCGCTACTGCGCAAGCTACGGAGCAGAGAGGCAACTTCAGTCCTACGTGAAATCGCTTTGCTTGGCGGACCACGAGCCATGGTTTTATCGATGACATCATTGTCTTTGTGTCTTCCGAGACATTGAGAGGGTGACAGAAGCGCTCATAGCTTACGAAACGATCACATGGGACCAAATCAACTGCAGTATAACAACCGGCCTGCGGTTGGGTGCATCGAGCGGTGACATTACCCTTCCGGCTCCCTTCTGCTGGACAGATGACTCTCTTCGAATCCTTCTTTTGTGGTTCGGACGGGCCTTTAGCTCGAGACAAATTGGTTGGAGGTACAGTCAAAGGTTGAAGCGTCGGTTAATACTTGGCTTCGAAGGAAACTCTCCTGAAAAGGTAGAGCGTAGACGTGCGCTACTTACGTCTTTCATCTCATCCTTTACCGATTGGCCGTACTTCCCCTGCCTATAAACCGCCTAAAAATCCTCGGCACCTTTTGTCCTTGCTTCTCTGGGACATGGAAAGGAACTGGTTTCGTAGTCAGATTTGTATTCAACGTCCGTGTAAGGGAGGCTTGGGCATGCCCTACTTGGTGTGTCATCGAGACGCTAAGAGACTGACTTTCCTGAGTCGAACATTGACAGGGGAATCTGCGTGGAACCCTGCGGTCGATAGCGCTTTCCCCGACCTCATACTCGACCATTCGGTCGAGGGTCATCGTGGGCCGAGGAGCGAATCGCAGTTTTATGGGAGAGTGCCGAGCCGCTCTCAAAAAGCTTCCTCGGTTCGGCAACCTTTCTTGATTTTCTAGAAAATAATTCCACGGGAGATTACCGAGATGGAGGGAAGCTGACAATCCGTTCGTCTAGCGATTAGGGTGGCCGTAAGAGCGGATACGCTCCGAATGGAGTTGGGCGCCAGGTACAACCTTGAGTTCTCTCTGACCTGGCGTACAAAACAGTTCCAGAATAGATGTTTTGCCCGAGTGTACTCGCTACGACACACTCGAAGAAGAAACGCCTAAACATGATTTCTTCGAACGTCGCAAACTCCGGCGGTACTGGGGGTATTTCAACGAATTTACGGCTCGTATCGATCCTGACCAGCCTTTGCCGCTAAACATATCTTACGTAATCAACAACGATTGCTTTCTTCAATCACCAGCTGAAGATAAAGACCAGATGTAATAGAAAAAAGCACATTCCTAGGTTTTTGATAAAAGGTGAATACAAGTAGGAGCTTGTGGGTACGGAAAGGAGTCAAGTATAAGTACGTGTTCCCCGCTTGGGATGGGCTCAGACGGTTCCTGGTCCAGTCAAACCCGTGCCCTTCGGGTAAGTTTAGCCTCTTAGCTAGTCGAAGAAAAGAGTGACCCCACACCCCTGGTAATAGAAATCCTCCAAGATGCCCACTCCCCACTTTAACTAGGTCAAGCCACGCTCATCAGACGTAGAAACAACAAAACAGGTATATATATATATATATATATATATATAGAGAGAGAGAGAGAGAGAGAGAGAGAGAGAGAGAGAGAGAGAGAGAGAGAGAAAGCTGCAAACAGTTCTTGCACCGTCCACTTTCTTTTTACAGCTATTCCATAAAACTACATTAAACTAAATATGTCCACATTTGGACACTTTATGCATTGCGACTGAGTTCTAAAATTCATAATGATTGATTAATTTGTTTAGGAGTCAATCTTGTACATACAAATATATAAACATATAAATATACCTAATTTTATAAAGATAGAGTTAGCTGCAAACAGTTCTTGCGTTTCGGCATAAATCACCAAAAACCGGTTGATATGCCGTAAAATAAACAAACCAAAACCACTCTATTATTTACCCAACAGAGAACTATTTTTCAAGATTAAAAAAGTTGAAATCATAAAACCACGAAGAACGCCATAAAATGAACAATATTTACTCGTGTGATTGTCTTTATTCAAAGTTTATTTTAAATGTAGACTTTTATGTTTTGTGTTTTAAAAAACATTGGCTCAAAAGTTTAGCACTGAAAAGATTCATACGAAGAGTAACATCGATTCCAAATGCAAAAACGGCTGCTGTGAATTAATATTAAATACTTTGAAATATAAACAATACGAAAAATTAAAAAATTAATAAATAAAAATATGATCCTTTGCTACGAGGACAGCGTGAGTTCAAGCTGCAGGATATACAGCTGACGTGCTGACTGTAATATAACACATGGTCAGTGAATCTATCTACAAAGGCTTCCTTTCAAGGGTGATAGCTCTTGATATATCAAACACCTTCGATAGGATTTGGTACAACGTTTTTTTCACAAACTTGCTACTTATGGAATATCTAGAAATGACCACAAAAACATCAAATCTTTTCCGATAGGTTTATTAAAGTAGTTGTTGACGGGCATAAGTTTGAAGCACAATGCCGGATTACCTCAGGGATCCGTTCTTGGTCCTATACTTTTTTGATCTTCATAAATGATCTTTCAAATCGTATCCTGAGATTATTCGTTGATATCTACACAGACGACACAACTATTTGTGGCAGCACCTCGAAGAGCACTGATGACCATAATCGTTCTAACTCCACTTCCGATTTAGAGCACATGATGTCACCTTTAACACTTCCAAAACCAAGCTTCTTTTTTCACCACTAATGCTCGGATCCTCATTTCTCTACAGTTGAAATTAATGTTTTCTTCCTTGAAGAAGGACCCTTCCTTCATAAGCTTCTAGGATTTACTCTTACTCCAGATCTGAAGTGAAGGACTTACATCAAATCTGGGGCTATAGTCGCTGGAAAATGGTTGGATTATTCTATCGCTCCAGAAAGTATCTGACTCCTGACGCAATCATCTACATGTATAAGAGTCAGATCCGTCCTAAAATGGGGTACTGCTGTTATACCTGGGGAGGTTCCGCTCGGAGAACTCTTTCTTACCTTGACAGGGTACAAAACCGACTTTGCAATCTAGTGGGAGATGATATATTCTCTTCTCTGCAACCCGTTTCGCACTGAAGAGATATTGCTAACCTCTCCATTGTATCGTCATGTTCATGATGGGTCGTCGACTGAGCTCCAATCCCTCGTCCACTCCCTGTAAAACATTTACAGCAAGAACCCGCCTGGCTACAACTAAAGCAAAAGAGTTTCTTTTATATGTTCGTGTACCAAAGACCAAGCGTAATTTCCATGCACATAGTTTCTTTCCTATAGCGTCCCGTCTGTGGAACAGAATACCACGAAGCTGCTTTCGAGCTGAATTCAACATGATCGTCTTCAAGTCTAATGTTAACAAATACGTGCTAAGCTGTCCTCTTGGCTAATAAATTTCTCTTAAGAAATCTTCTGCCCATTCCACGGTTTGTTTCCAGTCTTCGCGCAGAGGAGCTCAACGAGTGGCCCCCGGGCTTTGATACGTGATGATCCATTATTAAAATAAAGACTTGTTGGTCTGTCAAACATTCTATCATCACACTGTGTTTGAAAGATCTACAAAACTATGATGTTGACGCAGCTTAGTTGGAGACTTTGTCAAGGGGTCTGGTCTATCGGTAACCCCCTCCGCCGTGAAGAATAACAAATATTTATTGGAAAATAGGTGTATAACAATAATATAAACGAAAAGTTATGTTCCTTTGGTTCGGGAGAAAATACAAGTTAACAGATGTTCTGGCGCTAAGTTTTTGTTGGGGAACTTAGAAATTTACTTCGTCCTGCATTTCTTTGGAAAGAATCATTATTACTCTTTACTATTCCTATGTTTATGGTGAATAGTTAAACCTCACTGCATTATATATCATCACTATTTTGATAAAAATGATAGTTTTTCAATACATCAGCCAATATGTTTGCTACGAACTACAACTTGGATGACAGGAAATCACTTTCTCGTAGACTTGATTATTGGCGAGGCTAAACAGCCCAGGCTTCTTTAAAATTAAACCGTGGGATTGCAGAACTAGATTCAGGCATTTTGAAATCGAGTTGAACTAGACAGTTCGTAATTCTTTTTCGACAGCCACCCAAACTATATTCAGTAAAAATTGTTGTTATAAATATTTTTTAATAATTTTTGTACTTAATTTTCTGTTTTTGATCCAAGAAAAAGAATTTCCGTTGGTAAAGCATATATAAAATAGAATTATTTTAATGAATAGGTTTGTATGGTAAATATTGATGTGGGTAGCTTTTCTAGTAGATATTAGCTAGTACATATTGCTGAGATATATGTGACGGTTATGTTTAAAAACAGGAAACGATTTATGAGTATACATGGATATTCGTGTGAAAAAGAAAGTCGATAAATGTGGATGGAGATGGCATTACATAAAACGACAGAGAGCGAGAGAGAGAGAGAGAGTTGTTAGCGAAGCCTAACACTGAAAATATGCGTTTAAAAATGGCATAACTACATGGTTATAATGGTATGACAGAATTAAGCAATATGCTTCATAATTAATTATCTCTCTTTCCTTCTCTCCCCCTCTCTCTCTCTCTCTCTCTCTCTCTCTCTTTCCCTTTCACTATCTCCCCCACTACCTTTCAGCCGATCAATGATTTGGTTGAATACATTCTTCATCTTCTAAGAACAAGATGATCGAATTAGGTGCATGATAATGTAAGAAGTACGCTGCCGGTCTTTTAGCGGAAATAGCCTCGGTCCTTGGAGGAAGGCAACAACACATACACGCAGTGCCAACTGGTTCTCAATCAGAAAGGACCACGTGCCGATCGATTTAGCGAATGTATGAATTTAATTTAGTAAATAATTAATATCAAATGATTGTAAAATTGAAAAATTCGCTGGAAACTAATGGATTTAATGTATTCTTGACACAAAGTTACGTAAACTAAAACGTACAACTGATTGGTATCGTATGGTTGTTTAACGGCATCTATACCTTTCTGGGGCTTATTTGATACCGAAGCATGATACTAATAATGAAAGATTTGTTGTATTAGATAAATTAAACACGGGGTGTCATTATATACATAGCTAGGGATTGGCACTCATCGTGGCAAAATTTACTTTCTCGGAACTGTGTCAATCAGATCAATTACATACACTCTGCATGTGGGAGAACATATAGAGTAGCGATACAAATCTGAAGAAATGTGATTCCTTTTTAATTATCTGCATCGTCATTTTGACAATCATTTTAACTTTACATACAGAATTAAAGAGAACGTTTAAATTTTCAATATGGGTTGTACTTTGGTATTGAATAACGGAAAACAAAATGCTATAATTTTGCGAATCAGTGACATTTCCTTTAAATGGAAACCGCTTCAGACAAGGCATGAAGCCACTTGATGTAAGGAGCTAACAAGAACAAAACATGATGATCGCAAAGACAGAAGATGCCTATTAGACTTAGTCTTGAAAAGATCAAGGCTATGAGTAGGAGGAAAACAGCCAGCAGGAAGAGAATTCTGCAACCTGAAGTTCTTGGAAAGAAGCTATTGGAATAGGAAACTGTATTGCAATGAGGTATCAAAACAGCGATTTGATGGAGACCACTAGACCAACGAGTCGAACGATCTAGAACAAAGGAAGCGTGGAACAGAACACAATTCTGAAGAACACATGCCATAATAGAATTTATAGAAAAGACTGAGACAAGCAACATCACGTCTGTGAGAGAGTGGATGCAGAGAAGAATGTGTGGGGCTAATCAAATTACAGATACGTTCATGCACCTTATCAAAAACCCTCAAATGGGGCAGAGGTTCACCAGCCCATTGTTTTCTGACATTTATCTGTGATTCTTTTTATTTGTGAGTCACCCGTTATCAATGGTTAAAAGCAATTCCAAGATAAATGTTAATGAGATGGATAGAATAACAGTTGACTGATGATGAATATTATGAGAGGATATGAAAATAATAAATTGAATGGGTAGAATTTGATGACTTATGAGGACGGGTTATGATGAGTGTTTATTAACATTATGTTTGAAGATGACTATGTTTTACCCCACAGGGAAGTAACTTTGTGGCAACGTGTTTCAAAGATGGGTAGTTTTTCGAAAGAAACTACATTCATGAAAAGTCTGTTTGATATTTGATACACAGCGGGAGAAAGGAAATGTATTGTAGTGGTGGTAATAATATGAAGCCTTGCTGTAAAAGGTTTACCGGTAGAACACAAAGATTAGAGTCAAAGTCGAGAACTGTCTATGAAGATAACGATAAAGTGTTTAAAAGATTATGAGGAATGGACTGTAATGAACAGAAGATATCACTCCACACTAGATTACGAAGTCGATTTAAATGTGACTAAAATCAAAGATACAAATTTCGGGAGAGGGAGGCCGGGCACCATTTCTATATGATAAATATTACTCTAGTAGGACAGCCTTCATTGGTAAGATATCATTTATATCAACTGTCAATTTCCTATATCTAATAGCTAAAAAATAAGTTAACGGGCACAAAAAACAGGTACACGTTTCTTATATTAGTATAGATGCATGATTTACTAGCTTGGACTATTATATTGCGCGGAGAAGTCAGACCCCAAAATATTTTGAAGCAATAATAATACTGAAATGCTGAAAAAAGTAATAAATAGAGATTACCTGATTGAAGTTCTGGATTAGAAAAAATAGTTGTTTTTTTATAGTTAAGCTTCTATTACGGGATCAATATATCATCGAAATGGGCTCCTATTTTAAGAACCAGTATAAGTTTCTATCTTTTAATAATAGCTTAAGTCTCATAAAAGTCAGAGCTTAAATATTTCAGGAACTACTTTAAATCTGTAAGTAGGTTGGATCGTGAAATACTTCAAATCAACGAAATAGATACGAAAACATTTCAATGGCGAAACCTACGAGAAACGACGGCTACATGATTGTAGTTATAGGCTTAGAAAACAGATAATGCTGTAGAGATAATGGGTGTTATAAGATATGAAGACAGTCGTCATCTCTTCTTTATAAAAAAAGTGTTTGTTTTTTTGCCTATTTCATTGACGACGATAGCTTTCTATTCAAAAGCTGCATATGCGAATCTGCTTTGGACGATATTTAGGCCAATTTGTGATGCGTGTTTCCGGAAGATATGCGTTCGATTCGTTTGCTTTTACTATCTTTTTTCCGGCTCAACAACTTCTCCTAAAATGGTGATCCATACAGAAATTTGAAGCAAGTTCCCCTCTCATGCTGAAATTTTCGATCACTGCCATCCACGTAAACAATGAAGTCTTCTTCATAAGACAAGTATTTCTTCGTCGCACCGTTATTATTTGATTTTTGTCGACCTTGCTATTATCTGTTGGATACTTTAACTTTACAACCTAAAAAAAACACTCACTTCACCTACACTTCCTTTTTTATGGGTTGAAAACTCGAGAGACTATTTCATGTTTGTTGTAACTCCTCCTCATTGTCTTCTAGGATTGCTGGCGACGATAATCCAGTGAAGACAGTTCGCAGATGAAAAATGGAGTCAAATTTTGCTTCCAGTTTAGTCACAATCCGATCATTACATTGGTATAGATCTTTTATAACTTCTTGCTCAAGCGTTTGATCATCTTCTGTTTACTTAAATATAACTTTGTGCGTCTACACAATACGAACCAACCCCAAAACTTTGTTTAGGGTTAGGTTATGAATTTCTTTTCTTTTAATAAAAAAATTGGACCAGTCTGTGTGTGGAGGAGGTTCTTAAAAGAGCGCACAGAGCAAAAAAGCGCACGGACTTTTCAGATCAATAAAATTAAAACTTGTCAAAATATAAAACTACCCAATTAAAACAAAATATTAAATATGTTTTTTTTTCTTTTACTTTATCAAAGAGCGCACGGTTATAAAAAGGATATGCTTTTTTCCCGCCGTCAGAGGAGAGGTAATTTCCCCCTAAACACCGGATAAAATAATATCACGTGATCTAATGTTTATCGGGATAGGATTTGGTACCGTTTTAATACCAGAGCGCGAATTGAGTTACCTTTCACGGAAAACTGACAGCATTCTTTGGATAAAAGAATCCATTCTTTAATTGCTTCACCTGCTATTGCATCTACCTTGTTAACTTTTGACCTACGCTCACACTATCGACTACCGAGCGTGTCTGACAAGTAATTTTTTAAAAGAGATTTCGTATTTTAAAATAGCGATAGTATTCACGAGAGACCTTCCTTCCAGGTATTATCATCTCCTTTCAGAGGTATTACGGATTTATTTCCTGTCGCCTGAGTCGTTTTAATCCATGAAGTAGTGCTGACAAAAAAAAGACAAATAAACAAACAGAAACGTTGTACAGAGTTTTAGTAGTATATTATACCGTCACGGGTCTAGACGGTTCACATAGTAGAAGACCCGTAACTCGAAGACGATGTAAATGATTCTCTCTTTCTCTCTCTGTTTTTGATGGATGACGTGTTCAAGTTGACGACAAGCAGTAATTTATAGCTTAAGGCAATACTCTAGGCCCGGCCTATTGAATTATGTTTGACAGCTTGCTAACATACCCGCTGAATGTGGCATTTAGACGTTAATTAACTCTGCTATTTCCACGGCAATGCGTGCTGGCCACAACGGTAATGCTTCGACTACTTTCGTATTGGGGTTCGATTCGTGCGACCGGCAGGGATTGTCTCCTCGTATACTGATTATTGCAGGTTTTGCATAAAACACAGGTATATGTGTTAATTTGAAAATTATATATATATATATATATATATATATATATATATATATATATATATATATATATATATATATATATATATATATATGATAAGTGTGTAGATAACGTGATGGAAAATGAAAATGGAAAAACAAAAATTATTCAAATATTCATAAACGTTTCGTCTTTATTTCAAGACTTTCTCAGGATAACTGATTTAAAAGAATGTGGTGCGACTATGTTTCGTTTTAAGAAAGAATAAACACTCTTTTTACGTCAAAAACGCAGTACATATTTTCAAATATTGTACTTTTATAGTATTTATTAAAATCAGTCATCTTGAGAGAGTCTTGAAATAAAGACGAAACGTTGGAGTATATATAAATAATTTTGATTTCTCTTTTTTCATTATATATACATATATATATAGCACATCATCTTTAGTAGCACGAATAGCACGTGCTAAAATAAGGTCACCTGTTTATTTGACACACGTACAAAACAGATTCGCCACACCCAAACAAAACAAAAGTAATAGAGTGTCAAGTAAAGGTCGTCAGGGTCTTGCTTTGAGAAAAGCTAGGCCAGTGGCTAATGAAAACATGAACTCGTAACAAAGAAAGAAACACGAATCTTAGTGGTTAGTAAGCTAGTCTAAACAATCCATAGAAAATTCGGTGCACTTACGTTTATTATTCCCTTCAAGGATGAAACATGAACTCATTTGTGTAGCTTAATTTTCATGGATATATTTTCATACTATTAAGCGCTACACCTGTTGAAGTAAATACTGAAATTCTATACACGATATGTTATATCACTTTATGAGTATATCTCTATATACATGATATAATATATATAGATATATATCGATGTAGTCGAGGGTTCGAATTGTCATAGCCAGTCACGCTGATGAGCCGCAGTTACGGCGAAACACGTGTCCGTGCAAAATTATTTTATCTATAAAAAATAGATAGATAGATAGATAGATAGATAGATAGATAGATAGATAGATAGATAGATAGATAGATAGATATACTGTGGAAAGTAGAACAATGTGAACACGGTAGAATAAAAAATAGAATTAAAGAAAAAACAGAAAATTAGAAAACAGGAAACAGAACGAAAACAGAAGGCAATGAAATAAAATTAAAAATGACGGGGAAAATAAAATAAAAAAGAAATATAAGGGGATAAACTGTGGAATTATAAATTCTAAAATAATAAAAACATGAAAGAAAGAAAGAAAAAAAATAATGAAAATAATACAAGAAACAAAAGATGGAAATCCGAGTAGAAAGAGAAACGAGTTGGGGGTAATTCTGGAAGCAAAAGACAAGAAAAAGTCTTGAATAGAATAAATTATGAGCTTTCTTTTAGAAACAAGAAAAACGGATAAACAGTAAATAAAAAAAGTCAAATGGCAAACATGCTGGAAGATGCGAGAAGTAAAAATCAAAGATCGAAATGTGAGAGAACCGTGGAAGAAAAATGGGGGCAAATTTGGGTAGAATAGAACAAAAAATAAACAAAATGGGAACCAAACGCAAGAAAAAAAGCGAAAATTGGTAGGAAAATAATTATTAGAGGAAAGAAAAATGGCTAAACCCATATAAAATAATTAATGAAATAAGAAGAGAAAAAAAACAGAAAATAGAAAAGAAAGCGGAAGAATGGCTCCAAAGAGTAAATCTATTCTCACTTGAGCGGTGGAGGATCCAAGGAGACTTGACTCTGGCACACAACGGGGATGTAAATCTACCTGTTGATGGATTTTTCACCCCAGCATCATGTCATGGTCTCCGCGGGCACCCCGCAAAATATGTACCACCGTCGCATTTGGTACAACAGAATATATACAACATTTTCTCTCTACCTTTATCTGCTCCGTGGAACAACCTGGCAGAGAAGCTCGTCACGATGACTACCATATCCAGGTTTAAAGCGGCCTTAGACAAATTTAAGTATGTGTTTTGTTTTATTTAATTTGTCAAAACGTTTTTCTATTTTTTTCTGATTCGGTTTACGTCGAAATATTTTGTTATGAAGATCTCAGATCCCATTATTTTACGACAATATATGCCAAAAAAAATGAGAAATCTATAGTCGGTCCTATTTATTAAATGTTTAAAACATTTTACAATTATTGTTTTTTAGCATTATTGTGTAAGTACGGATGTTACATTACTTGTTCTTTCGGGATACCCGGTATGATCCAACGAGAATGACAAAGAACAGAACGTATATGGAAAAACTTTGGTTTTCTTTATTTCCCATCGCCGGATGGTTTACGCCGGCTACGCACACACGTATAAAAAAGAATCTTTTGATATACTTTTGTCTCATGAAAGTCTTTTTCTTGCTGAGGTCACAGACTTGGTTTCCGCTAGAAACTCGTTCATATATACATTCGATTGGAAAGCAATTTGCTCTGCATTGTCTATCCGAGCGTGAACTGAAGCAATTGTTCCACAAACACTTCCAATTGTCTGTTTTATGAAATGCAAGTCAGGGGATTCCTTCACAGTACCAACTATCTTATCAGTCGCATTTTTAGTCAGCGGACACGAAAGCCTAACAGCAAGACGGGCTTGGGTACCATAGCTAATAAAGCTTCATCGGTGCCTTAAACATCACTAAACTCCTATTCTTCTGGTAATTCGATACTCCGATCACCAAGCGCTCCGGCTCTTCGCGTTTCTGAAACCGCCGCCTTTCAAGTCCCGCTTGCACTGCGGAACCTTTTTTTTAACAGTTATCAAGCCGCTTTCTTTCTTTCTCGACGTCCCACCCACAATGGGCTCGTTCACGATTCATTTTTGCCACTCTTCATTATCGTACACGGAAACTTGGAATTGTAATAATACATTTTATTTGTAAACACGTTGTTTACTAATTGCGCATCAGCAAACATAATCAATTAAATTGTACGTCTCATTAACGCACCATTCAAAATATTAAAAGTAATATAATACTAACAAAGGTATATTCAAACTTTGGATCGACTTCATATAAACGGTATAAAAGCATTGGATGTAAATAGCTTCCACTTGTCTTTTTACATGGCTTGTTGCACTTTACTTTTGTTTACCAAATAAATTTTATTTAATTTTTATTTTATTTAATTTAAAAATAGGAAAACAGCAGAAAATGTTTTTAAAAACGGATTTAAAGGAAATAAAATAAAAATGAATCGAACAGCAAGGAAAAACTGTGCAGAAAGTGAGAAACCGGATTAAAATAAATGAATATGAAAAGCATAAAATGTACATTTAGAAAAAAGAATAGCTATGATAAATAAAATAAAATGAAAATGAAACATAAAAATGAACGAAACGTTAAAAATCTAGAGCAGTTTCTATGAAAACGGGGAAAAACTGTCGTATAAAAAGAAAGAATAAGGAAAACGTGTGAAAAGGAAAACAGAAAAATTGAAACCAGTGAGGGTAACAGAGTAAAGAACACGAGAGAAAAGTTAGGGAAATTGCGAAAGCACAAGAAAAATATAAAATATAAAAATGAACAAGAAAAAAAGGAAACCTGTAAGAAAAAGAGAAAAATGTATTTTTTAATTAATGAATCCGGGAAAAATAGAAATAGAATAAAAACAAAAGGGAAACAAAAACGTGAAAAAAATTATAGAAATTTAAAAAGGCGCGAAAACGGAAAAGGGGCGCGAAAATAAAAACAAAAGAGAAAAAAAGATAAATCGATGAAGAAGAAGAAAAAGGCGTAAAAGTTGAAAAGAATTGGAGACATTTCAATAAATAAATTAGTGAAAAATGGCTGTGTAGAAAGAGAAAAGCCGAAAAACACGGGAGAAAATAAAAACAGGAGGAATGAAAAATCGAAAAACGCAAACTGGAAAAGAAAGTAAAAAGTGAGTGAAAAAGAGAAAAGAATACGGAAAAGAATAAAAGCTGTAAAAAATCTATGTGAAAATTTTAATGAAAAAATGCAACAGAAAATGGAAAACAAAGGAAAATAAATGGAAAAAGAAAACAAACGAATCAATAGAAAACAGAAAGAAAATACCAACGAAAGTGAGTAGAATTTGGGGAACCGGGAAAGAAAAAAGAATTGAAAAAAACACAAAGAGCAAAAAAAAATAGAAAAAAATAACAAAATACTAAAAAAGGGAAAACCGAATAGCAAAGTTGAAAAACGTGAGAGTAATTGAAACACTTAAAACAGACAGAAAAAAAGAGAGAAGACATGAGAAAATTATGGGACTTAAAACATAGAAAAGAAGAATGAATAGTAAAAAATAATCCGGGTCAAAAAGAAAGAAAGAAAATACAATTGAAAGTTAGAAAATAGGAAGAACTAGGGGAGAAAAACGTGAAAAAGATGAGAGTAAAAATAAGAGAAAAAAATTAAAAAATGATAACAGAAAAAGAGGAAGAAGAAAGACAAAGTAAAAATATTGAAAACTGTCAAAAAAAAGACCGGAAAATTTATCCGGGAAGACGAAAGTGCGAAAGCGAATAAAAAATGAAAAATAGGAATGTTGGAGAACTGTGGAAGAAAAAAAATGAGCAATTAGCAACATTATTGTAGAATGTAACCAAAGGAAATAAACAACAAGAAACAAACAAAAGAAAAATAAAGAACGGAATTGGTAGGGTTAGGGTTACATAATGTGAGGAATTCAAAAATAGAAAACAGTAAAACTTTGAATAAATAAGAAAAAAATACGATGAGAAAGAAAAGAGCGAAAAAAGGGTTTTAAAAGAAAATAAATATCAAAAAGAAAAATTAGGCAAAACTATAGAAAAAGTTCCAAATAATACATGTGTATATAACTTAATGTCTGCGCGTGTGCTTGTGTAATGTTTGTGTGTTCCCTATAGAAAGAAACGTTAGAGAATATACATGAAATTAAAAGGTGTATTCTAATATAAAATTTACCGGGTGAGAAAAGAAAAGTGTTCCCGAACTTCTACGTGCAACCACTAGGAGTCTATGAGGCCATGACCTCTTAAAACTTCAAATATATCCTATTTTTATGAAATTAAAATCCTATGTATAAGATTTTCTAGGGAAGACAATGAAAGTGGTCCCAAATTTTTAAGTGCACTCCCAACATAAGGGAGAGGGAGGGCCGAACCTTCTTTAAAGCTTCAAATATATCCGATTTTGATGAAATGTATATAATATGTATAAAACTTCCCAAAGAAGACAATGGAAGTGGTCCCAAATCTGTGTGGCCAAATAGCTACGTGGTCCGATTTCTTCAAAATACGTACATCTAATTTTAATAAAATTTAAACTATATTTATGAGACAATAATTTAGAGTGTTCCATTGGTTCGCTTCATCCGCCTATATTAGGAGTGAAAACAAGCAATGTAATCGTGTGTTAGGAGCATAGTAAAATGTGCATAGTAGTGATCTTTATTTAATCCCGGGAAACGTCAGGTGTTCCTTCTAGTTGATGTCAATAAATGTTGTATTCTTTTACGATTTTAATGAGTTGTAAACTTAATAATTCAAAACTGTCAGATAAAATTAAATGTCGACTTATAGCTTAGAGACATTTAATTAATCTGCGTGTTTGAGTTTTTGTTTTATTGCGTATGGAAAAAGAATTATCACGCCGCATTTTGTTTTCGGAGATTTTATCACATTTGTAATTGCCTACTGTGATAGGGACCAGATTTATAGGTACAATCCGTGTGAGAAGTGAGGTAGTAAGGTGTTTGCCCAGATTAAATTTAAATTTTAACATGTTGATACGGGAGGGGAAACAGGGATCAGGAAGCGAATTCTTAAGGTAAGCGGTCCGAAAAAAGTAACTATCAGAGTAGAAAGAAACTCCGACAAGTAGGGACCTCTACAGTGAAGGGGCGGGATTTTGTTGTTAGTCGGTTGGGTCGGGGATATTTTCGGTGAGGTTTATCTCAACACATTCTGTTCAACAATTTGTAAAACAAGCACAAAGATTCATCACTGCGGCGATGTGACAGAGAATGTGATTTGGCAGACAGTGCGGGAAAAAGTTTTGGTACTGTTTTAGATATTGACCCTAACTTTCGTGACTGCCCGGCAGCAGCGAGCCGACAGCTAACGGAAGCGTCCGAGACCTGCCGAAATCGACAACGAGGCCCGCAGACAGACGATATTGATTTCAAAGAGAGACGCTTGGCACTAATTAAAAATGAATTTCGAAGTGTTGTGTAGTTCGATTGCCTCTCCGGAGCAGTGCATTAACTTTTGCCAGCAGAAAGCTCTGATGGCAAAATATATGCGATGTATGCGATGCGGCGGCGGCCGACTTTGCCGGCTAGTACCGCGAAAGAGTGTTTCGGAAAAATATGCCTGGAGATGCCCCACCCAGGAATGCCGGGCTTGGATTTCGTTGCGATCGGGGACGTTTTTTTCGCGGTCAAAACTCACCATATCAACAATTCTAAAGATGATATACCTGTGGTCCCAGGATATGGCGACCTGCGGGAATTCATGTGGCGACGGACTTTTAAAAAAGACCCTTTCGCCGCCATATTATCGCAGATAGCCGTACTTTATCCAGTCGTCGGCGACCAACAATCTTCTGCTGCTCCGACTCCTTCCACATCCTCGGCGACGACGACCCCATCCTCCTCTTCTGCCTGTATTTCGCTAAGCCCTCCTCCAAAAACGAAAAACAAGCCCTTACCCCTCCAGCTAAAATAATTGAAAAAACAAACAAAATAAAACAATGCGTAATTGCAAAAAAAAAAAAAAAAAAATGGTTTTAAAAAAGTTATTATTTTAGCGTTCATAAAAACAGATTTTTCAGTTAAAAAAAACAACAAAAAAAGAGTTTAAAAAGTTAGTTTTCTTACATAAAATGGTTAATTATTAATTTAAAAAAAAGTTTATTCATTTCAGCTATGGGTTTGTTCATTTATTTCATTTTTTGTATAAAAATATATGCATTTCTTTTTCTTTACGTATATTCATCGTCTTACATTGTTGTCGTCTGCCGACTCGGCAGGTCTCGGACGCTTCCGTTAGCTGTCGGCTTGCTGCTGCCGGACAGTCACGAAAGTTAGGGTCAATATCTAAAACAGTACCAAAGTTTTTTCAACCTTTCCAGGGTGAGGGGGAGACTAGTGGTTGGCACACCAGCCGAACGAGTTCTGACTTTATAAAGACATAAACTAGTGACAAATGTGATTTTTTTCGAGCCCGGTAACCCTGAGAATCAGAGGACAGAAAGTTTGAATGTTGGACTATTGGGAAGGATGCTATAGCCAATTACAATCGGTGGTTAGAAACGTTTCTTATAGTTGTGAAAGGAAAGAACCTTTGTTCTCGTTGCATTAAATGCGACCGTCCATGTTTTGCCTACTAACGATTGGATGTAATTTTTTACACGAATTTTTTAATGATTTTTCTTTATTTAAATTATAAAAACGTTTTTTTTATTATTATTTCTGTTTCGGTTTCCGTCGGAATATTTGTCCCAGATCACATTATTTTACGACAGAATATGCGAAACATCAAAAAAAAAAATCTCTAGTCAGGCATTCTTATGAAATTTTTAATACATTTTACAATTTTTTTTGTAAGTACGGAAGATGAGAATTGTAATTATACCTTTGTTTGTGAACACACTCGATTAAAATTTACGGTTCATAGAATGCACTATTTAAAATATTAAAAGTAACGTAATACTCACAAATGTATATTCAAACTTTGGATCGACTTTATATAAACGGTATAAAAGCATTGTAATTTATACACTTAGAGTCTGCTATATTTGTGGGATGTTACTGACATCAATGATGTAATTATAAAGAACATTTCTCATTCTCATGAATATTGGCCTATCAGCAATTAGTTTTAGCCACCGACTATAAAAGAGATTTGTTTTGAATATATTTTAAGTTGTTATTTTACGCATATTTTGCGCAGTTCAATCGAAGAGACATAAACCTCAATTTTCCAGAAAAACTATATATTTCTACTAGACCTGTGCCCCCCCCCTCCCGAGTGCAATATAAAAGAATGATTTAACTATAAAAATATCCGCAAAAAAAGGTTAGTTTAGGATTAAGTTAGAATCAGGTAAGGGTAAAAATAAACAGTTTGGGTCGTATGGTGTAGATTGTTCGGTGAAGTTCGTTATCGCCACTTTTATTTAGCCAACCACGGTTATTTTCGATTATGGTTGAGTTTTTTTGTGAAGTGGTCGTTAATTTCATATTTTTAGCCCCCCCCCCTCCAAGTTTATTAATCGAATAGTTTAAAAAGATAAAATCCCCCCTCCATTTCTATTTAAAACAGAAAAAAAGTTTTTTAAAAAACAAAAAAACTTTTAAGTCCCAAAATTGAGAAAGCATTCGGTATAGACGTCGATTTACTGCTAACTAGACTGGAAGTTGATGCCCATTACTCGTTAAATTAATGTAGAAAAGTGATCCCCCACGTTTACATCTAAATTATTTTTTTTAATTATTTCCTTTTTTGCTGATATTTTTACGCCTGTTTACACGGAAACGCCCAAAAAGTAGAATTTTATATTTTTATGGGGAGAAACTACGTCGAGTGTAATAGACAAGATTTACCGTAAATTTCTTTACAACAATTTAAATCATATTTGAGTCACGTAAATTCATTGGACTCGTTTTCTTATCTGTTATTCTTCAGTGACACCCTAATAGTTATTTTTAAAGTTAAATCATTATTTTATGTTTCGCCAAGAGACTGCCGGCACACGAAGCTGCAATAGTTCCATACAAAATATTTAAGTACAAAAACGCAATATATATATATATATATATATATATATATATATATATATATACTACAGTGCCCAGCCTAGATTGAAGGCAACAAATATATATATATATATATATATATATATATATATATATATATATATATATATATATAGATAGATAGATAGATAGATAGATAGAGAGAGAGAGAGATAGAAAGAGAGATAGAATTGCTCTATCTCGTATATTGAGCTAAACCTCTTCACAATAGGTTCCATCTACTAAAAGTTTTACTTTTGGTTTATATTTGATCCTCTCTCTCTCTCTCTCTCTCTCTCTCTCTCTATATATATATATATATATATATATATATATATATATATATATATATATATATACTATAATATAATATAGAATGAAGTAATAAAATAAGGTGCCAATCAAATTTTATTAGAATTCACGGTTAAAGCAAAGTATCTTAAAGTCCTTAGCTCATGAGTTTTGAAAGATAATTCTTCTCCTCAGATATATATATATATATATATATATATATATATATATATATATATATATATTAGTGTTGGGACTATTAATCGATATCGAAATCGGGAATCGGAAAAATCGGAAGTTTTAAATGTATTGGAATCGGCATTGGTATTGGGAAATTTGTAGCTTCATATATATATATATATATATATATATATATATATATATATATATATATATATAAACAGCCTAACATTAACAAAATAGCTTTCAACACAGGTACCAACATATTAAAAGTATTCCATAATTAAATGGAAATTAAATAAAAACAAAATAAATAAATAAATAAATAAATTGATAAATAAATAAATAAATAAATAATAGTAATAGGAATAAATAATAATACATAAATAAATAATAGCAAAAATAAGAACTAATAAAATAAATAAGTAAACAATAAAACCAAACACACAAACGATAGAATAAAATGAACTCAACCACACACCCTCTTCTCTCTTTCATTCGCCCGTAACGATAACTATAAAACACTAACTCCAGTCTTCTTATTTAAATTTTTAAAAACAAACAAAACCCTAATCCTGAAGACGACTACGAAAGTCGAAAGTGCTCGAGAAAATGGCCGAATTAAAAACTATCGGTGAAGTACTATACGGATTGCCACCTGAAACCAGAAAGATGGCTCGACGGTTTGAGAACCTCACGAGGAAAATATACAAACGCGAAAGTTCCGTGATGTTCAACAATGCTTGCTTAGATAATGACTTGCTGCCTAAGTATATATATATATATATATATATATATATATATATATATATATATATATATATATATATATATATATATATACAGGGTGATTCATAAGTCACTTCACTTAGCTATTTAAAATGATTACCATATGAAGCACAAACATACTATGAACTTTTGATAATTGTTATCTTACTCTCTAATTACTGCTATTTGTTATTTTACATTTGTTCGTTTATATATTTGTTTCTATATACATTTATTTCATAATCAATCAAATATGCTACAAAGAGTCGTAAATTCCTTCCAAAAAAGAATGGAGCTATGCATGCAGAACGAAGGTGGAAATTTTGAAAATTTGCTTTAATTTTCAACTCCCATAAATGAATTTGTTGAATAAACTTTCTGTTTTGCATTATCGTATTTTTTAACTTTAGAATTTCAAAAATAAATAGCTAAGTGACTTATGAATCAACCTCTATATATATATATATATATATATATATATATATATATATATATATATATATATGTGTGTGTGTGTGTGTGTGTGTGTGTGTGTGCGCACGCGCGTGTGCGTGTGTCAGGTTCATTTTATATTCCAATAACCATGTCTTCTTTTGTTTTTTTCACATTTCCAAAAAACATAACATTCTGTGAGAGGCATTTTTTTATATTCCGTATATATATATATATATATATATATATATATATATATATATATATATATATCAGGACTCATATCTCGGATATGGCCGGGTAAAATAGAGAGGAATGATTGAAATTTAAAAAAATAAGCATTAGTTTGTACTAAACACCTGTTAGCCATCAGCGTTCAGGAAGACATATAATATCTGTTAGTGGTCGGTTACTATATGTCATCGGTTCTGTGCTCTGTATGTAATAGAGAACTCCGGTAACAAATCCTTGTAGACTGAGGCAATGTTACATTTGTGTTATGAAAAATGTATCATGGTTTGTATAAAACGTAATTATAAAAACTGTGTAGGGAAAGCCGAAAGTAACGAACAAATTGTTTTTAATTCGCCTAAAAAAATCCTTGTAGCGTTCATAAAATTACGCCGTATTGAATTAAGAGAAGGATTTGTTTGAATGATCTTACAGTCTAAAATATGAAATGTCTGTGTTTTTAAATTTTTATGTAGCAAATATATTTTGCTTGCTGTTTGTGATCTATTTGCGTTAAGGCGTCCTCTGTTCTGTTCTCAGACAATCAATTCTAGAACAGTGAACGTTCACATGTTGATGATGAGATTTATATTGTTTCTATTGTCATGAAATCAAGTTAAAATTTACTTGATAATGCCGTGTAAATCGAATGGTAAATCATTGTTTTAATCTCTGAATTTTTGAATAAATGTCGTTCAAATGTTAAATTGTGATAGTTTAAAGAAAAGTAGTAATGGTTACATGTGAAAAAAATAATTCGTTCAATTCTAAGTAAATTCAAATAAAGTAAAGCATGAAACAGAACCGGCGGGGGGGGGTCGCAAAACAAAAACTTTCGCTCGAAGTGAAAATATCATTTTGGATAACAGATTAAAGTAAGCGTGTGATAAATAATTCATAGAATTCGATATAAACGTCATAACGACTGGAAAGACGAAAGGGAAATTGAGTGAGCGTTCGTTCTGTATATCAATGATTGAGAATGATTTATATATGACGAAATAAATATTTGTTAAAAGAAATAATTTAGTAAAATGATAATTATTGTAGAAAAAAATTGTAAATGAAGGCGTATTACTGAATGGGGGAATTCCTATTCCCCCATTCAGTCACACGTGCCATGTTTTAGTTTATATTGTGTTTTGTTAAGTGTTAGGCAATTATACCCGATTCTTTCAGAATCCGGTTTTAGCCAGCAATTATTGTGCCGTAAAAGTAGGAAGAATAAACCCTAGGAACGATTAGTATTGAGTTAGGGAAGGTATAATGGATGAAAGACAATAGCACAGAATTTAAAAAATTAAACAATAACGGTCGTCGCTAAAAATGTATCCTATGAAGAAGTCTCGGTGTAAGATAGTTGTAGTAGTAGATTTTTGCGTGTTAGTGAAAGTTACTTTGACTTCTGTATGTATGACTTGCTTGAGAGAGTCAGGTATGCCGGAATTAATGTAGGAAATTCTAAAATCGAATAAAACTGACTGATCATTTCCGTAAACACGCTTCAATTATCGGCATAAAGCGTAATCATATTGGAATTTAATATAGTGATTATGTTTAATGACCTATGATGACTGTTGTTGCCGGGGAAGACTGACATTATTTCATTATATAGATAATAAAAGTGAACGTACGTTTATTCGGCTAGCCTCGATAAGCACGTATGTAAATTTAATTGTTTTGAGCAAAAAAGGGTAGCTTAATCTTAATAATAACTGATAATAATAAAAAGAAAGAAAAGAATAATGACACATGCAAATGTAAATTTTTATGAGCAAAGAAGAGGAGACAATATCAATAATATATGATAATAATAAAAAGAAAAGAAATAATTTCGTTCACCTTTAATATTGACATAAAAATATTCTATTATTATTATTATTATTATTATTATTATTATTATTTATTGTATTTTATTTTGAATAGAACGAAAAGCGAGAGAGAGAGAGAGAGAGAGAGTTGTCTTATTTTACTCATCGATAAGTTTGGCTTCTTATCGATTTGTTTTATCTTCTTTTTCTCGTCGATTAGTTTAGTTTTCTAATCGATTAGTTTTGTCTTCTTTTTTATCACCATAGAAAAAAATAAAAGAGAAAGAGAGAGAAAGAGAGGGGGTGACTTCGTTTTCCTGTCGATTATTTTCGTTTCATTGATTTCAAATAATGAACAGGAATTAAATTGCGAAGCGATATCGAGCGGACGAAGCTAATTTTTGATTAAAAACATATTTATTACAAGATTATAGAATTACGATGGTTACAATTTTGTAATGTCTAATTTAGATTGGTGTAAATGGTGTGACTGACTGTTTTCTAGTTAACGTTTACTTTTCACGGTGTGATTTAAAATCAATTGATCAAACCTAAGTTTACTTGTTGTAACCCAAAAGTGCGGTCCTTTATCAAATTATACCGACCAATTGAGACCGAAACTTGTTTAATTCATGGTGATGCAAGTAGAAAAAAATTAATTATCACTGAGACTCGCAGTCGAGACGTTCAACATGTTCCCAGTGGACAGTCCGTCTGAGAAAACAAAAATTAGCATTCTACTGTCTTACAATATTACAACCCTGCCTACGACTATGTATATCATACGAAAGCAGTACAAAACCCTTTTCGAGGAAATGACAAACGCCATGTAAGCATTCGACTTCCGTATTGGGGAGCTGATCAGTGAAATGGAAATGCATTCTAGGCACATACATCAACAACTGATCTCCAAAACTCCACCTGAAGCGCAATGAACTCAAGTTTTACTGTTCGTAGTGTATTTCTAGGAGTCGAATGTGAAGGAATTAAATCAATTCACTTTCTAATGTAGTGGCGGTGGTGTTGGTGGTGGTAGTGGTTTAGGTTGTGGTGGTAGAGGCGGTTGGTGAGAAAGCGGGAAAATAAAATTGAAGAAGAAAATAGAAAGAAATATTGTAGAAGAAAGGAGAAATGAAAGAAATGAAAAACGAATAAGAAAAGGAGGGAAAACTGTAGTATGAAGAAGAAAAAGGCGAAAACGGGATGTAAAAATAGGGGAACAAGAGGAAAAGTAGGAAAGAACGTAAAAAAGAAACCATACGGGGCAGAAAGGGGGTAGGAACAAAAAAGGGGGGAGGGAAGGAGGAAAACTGTTGAAGAGAGTGAAAAAGAACGAAAACAGGAGAAGAAGAAAAAAGATTCAAATATGCAGCGTTCATATACGAAACTCGATTAAGAACAGGAAAGCTTGAACTGTGCACACGGACACACGCACACAAGCAACGAAACGCAAATGCAGAAATGAACATTTTAAGTGAATCTTCCCTCACTTTTTGACCCCTAACTTTCTCCCTTAATCATACTTTCCCGTCTCTCTACCCTCTGTCCTCCTCAATCACTCACTCTCTTTCTCTCTCCCTCCCTCTCTCTCTCTCTCTCTCTCTCTATATATATATATATATATATATATATATATAGTGTATATATGTATATATATGTGTGTATATATGTATATATATATATATGTGTGTGTGTGTGTGTGTGTGAAGATGTTTATTTAAGAACATGTGCCGATAAACATTCGTAGTAAATGGCAGTAGAGGGGGAAAACATGAGGGAGAAAAATGAATAAATTTTGGGGTTGCATAGTATATTGGCATCGTCACTTCATTCACGAATCCGCTTCCTTCTCATCGAATGTCTGTCCCAGACGTTTCTTGACGCGTCTGCACACCCGTAGAATGACGAGGGTTACTTTAATGTCTTCAGTTTACTTGAACACGAACGCACATCGTCACACATGTCGTCAAAATAGGCTCGTTACGAACTGAGGGTCTTGAGACAAACTTTAGATCGTATTCAGAAATAAAATATATTTTCGCTAGCACGGAATCAAATTCAAAAGTGCACTATATATATATATATATTAAATAAATATTAATTATGTATTACTTACAGACATCGATGTTACATGCTTACGCAATCTTCAGTGCAGGAAGTTAATTCCCGACAGTCGGCGGGCGCGAACTCCGATCACAAATCGTCACGGATTCGCAGTCATGAGCGTTACCCGTTGGCCACCACAAATTAGCTTGGAATTTAGCCGGAATTTAACTTTGTAAATGCCAAGTTGGCGGGTATTTACAGCAAGCAGCGAAGAGTGATCAACAAAAACAAACTGTGCTGGACTCGCAACGAAGCTAGTAGTACTGCTTGTTATTAAACTCGTCAGAGTGCCGGCCTTGGTTTAAAAGTTATAATATCGAAGTCTCTTTTTGATGGTGATACCGGGTTTACATCTGTGTATCGAATTTATTATTTATTTTATTTTTAGATTTGTGTTTTAAAGGTTTAATTTTGTTTGGTGTTTTATTTACATGTTTCGTATTTTTAAAAAATCGTCTAAAAAAACGAAAATAAAGGAAGCTGGCGTCTGAATATACCGTTAAAAACGGTGCGTTGTTGACGTGTCTCTTTTAAAATAAGTACTGGGTCAGGGTTGAAATAATATATGGGTCTTAATCGTAATTGAGTTATATTAAATTGATTTAATTATTATGGTAATCTCCTACGATCTACAAACAACGCCTTAAATTAAAATTAAAATACCAAGCTACAGAAGAATAAATAAATGAAACACTTAGTAGAATAAAATAAAAACCTTCTTAAAACAAAAAAAACTATAAATAATAAATATAATCAAACTTAATTAATTCCCAAGCAATATATTTTCCAGAGAGAATTTCCATGAATGCACCGTTTTTTATCGCTCATCCTGATTTGACCTCATTCAGAACGCTGACGATTTCACTGGACATAGAATTTTTTTAAATGTAAAAAGTCAGCCTATCTGGATGAAACAATGGTACGTTTCTGAAATATGTAACATATAGTTTTCAAATAAATTATATTAGCTTTAACTCCTCTGCGATCGAGCACCTTTATTGATTTATTTTCAATATAACGTGGCACAATATATATATATATATATATATATATATATATATATATATATATATATATATATATAAGATCTATTTTCTTTGTTCAAGTGTGAATACACATGTTTTAGAAAATCTTGCTAAGAAAACGTTTTCACTTAGAAGTAATTCGAAAAATACAGGTTTTAATTCAAACAAAATAATAATAACTAATAATACTACGTGCATAGTACGTTGGCAACATACGTAAAACAGTAAAAAGTATATAGCAAGCAGTAATTGAACACAATAGGCTCATGTTACTTTTAGTAGTGGTAACTGTTTTTTAAGTCAATTTTGCAATTTCTGCAGAGACGCATGTTTTTACCGGCTCCCATCCTGGATAGAAAACTACTTCTTATTATGTTATTTTGTAATTCAAATTCATAAAAACTATATCTGGAAAGACCATGAGAGTCGTTCAAATGGCAGCTTACATCCTCAACTTTTACTTTGCAACTTCTTCAAACCGGATTATTTGGGCTTTTAATGGTTGGATTTCCCGAAAATTCAACGGATTTTACAATTCTTAGACGCCAATGTTTACTGGATTTGACACTTTTGCTACAAATTTCATGGCGCCTTCAACAATGAAATGTTTCATATATTTTCAACCTCTTCTCTCTGCATTGGACATTTACTATACTTTCTATATTTTAATTTATCTTATATTATATTTATATCTTTTCAAATTATGACTTTTAGTAATGTTCCTAACAACGCATCTCTCTGTATTCCTCTGATTATTAGATTTCATTCGTTGAAAAGTCATGGCTAAGGAAGGTAAAATAAATCTCTTTTTTTATACTATTGTTTTGAGCAACCGAGGACGAAATCGATATTGTATTTTTACAAACTTTATTTTCATCTCTTATTTCTCTCTCTCTCTCTCTCTCTCTCTCTCTCTCTCTATATATATATATATATATATATATATATATATATATATATATATATGTATTGCATTGGCATCTTTCAGTCGCAACGACTATTGATCAGCGCCGTATTGGGAAGTTGTTTGTGTGAATCTATTTGTGTGACTGTAGAGACCAATTCTTGATTTGCATGGTCTACTACAGCCTTAACATACGAAAGCTGTTGCGCAATGTGTCACCTCGGCTTGTTGCTCTGCCTGTATGTTCGCTCTTCTCCTAGCTCTCTTCACAGCGTTTTCATCGTGGAGGGTCTTCTCGCTTATTATCATTAGAACAAAGTGAATAACAATGATGTTCTGCAAGGAGCAGGCATTCCATCCATCTACTCCCTACTGCGTGAGCGACGCCTTCGCTGGCTGGGCCATGTGTGCAGAATGGATGATGTTTTCCCAGACTCTTTTAGTTAGTTTAGAGAGGGTTATGGATGCCTTACCAATCCTTTTGTTGAGCTCTACGTCGAATGAGAGGATGTCTGAAGCAGTGGAGCCTAGGTACTGGAACTGGTGAACTACCTCCAGTGGTGGACCTTGGATTGAAATGCTGGGTGGGTAGGTGGTTGCTTGTCCCATAAATTGGGTTTTCTTCTGGCTGATGGTGAGGCCGAACAGACTGCAAGCATCAGCAAACCTGTCCATAAGTCTTTGGAGACCATCTTCCTGATGCGATGCTATGGCTGCATCATCGGCAAACAGCATGTCCCTGATCTGGACTGGCCTGATCTTAGTCTTGGAATGGAGCCTGGCGATGTTGAAGAGACTACCATCAGATCTGGAGTGAAGGTAGATACGATCCGCTGTGCTTTTGAAAGCATGCCTCAGGAGTATGGCGAAGAAGATGCCGAAGAGTGTCGAGGCCAACACACAGCCTTGTTCGACACCGCTCTTCACCCCAAATCCAGCAGACATGTCGCCGTTAAACTGTACAGTGCTCATCATGCCATTGTGAAAGGATCTTATGATGTTGAGGAGTTTTGGTGGACATCCGATTAGTAGGAGGATCTTAAATAGACCGTCTCTGCTCACGAGATCGAACGCCTTGGTCAGATCTATAAAGGCGAGATACAGAGGCTGGTTTTGCTCTCTGCACTTCTCTTGCAGCTGGCGTCGGGAAAAGATCATATCAATGGTTGATCTCTCTGAACGAAAGCTGCATTGAGATTCCGGGTAAATTCGATCGAGAAGAACTTGCAGTTGCAGTAGTACTATGCAAGCTCAAGAGTGAGATACCGCGGTAGTTGTTACAGTGTTTCCCACTGTTCAGATGCAGGTCGACTGTGATCTCCTTTGAAGGTGGAGGAAAACATCACGTTGAATTCTGCCATGCGGTCTGGGTGTTGAGTCTTGCTAACGTCTATACGCGCAATACCCTCCAGTTTAGTGCGGTAAAAATCTTTGGGTTGAAGTTTAACCTTGCTGCATACTAAGGAATGATCCGTATCACAATCAGCACTATAGTAGGCTCTAGACATCAAGAAATGTTTTAGATACCTTCGTCTAGTAATAGTGAGGTCAAGCTGGTGCCAGTGCCCTGGCTAGGGATGTCTCGAAGACACTCTGTGATGCGGCCTGGCACCAAAGAATGTGTTGGTAATGCAGAGGTCATGGTAGGCACAGAGTTCTAGTAGTCGCTGACCATTATCATTGCATTTACCCACTACAAAGTTACCGAGGCAGCTTGGCCATGCATCGTTGTGACCACCTATACGCGCATTAAAGTCCCCAAGTATGATCAGGTCCTCATTCTGTGAAAATGCCTGATGGTGTCATCTTACTGAGTGTAGAAGTGCTCCTTTTTGTCGTTAGGTGCCGCGAGTGTTGGAGCGTATACACACAATAGATTAATTGATCAATCTGTGGTGTTCAGACGCAGTGAAATTAGGCGTTCAGTGGCTGAATCACAGAGTTATACATTTTGCAGCAGTGAGTTTCTGATTGCAAAACCAACACTTTTATTACGGAAAAAGTTATAACCATGAATCTTTTTAATTCAGACTCTCTTTATCTGAATATGGACATCGTATTGTCCGAAATTAATAAGAAAAAAATGTCAAGATAAAAAAATTAAATTATTTTAATAAAAAATATTCGCATCTTAAACGTTGTTTACAATTCATTTCGTCTGTTTTTCAAGGTTTCAAATTTCGTAAAAGATGATTCTAAGAACGCTTGCCAATTTTATTATCCTATAAGCGACCACGCTCTCCTAAAAAGTTCATATATAAAGTGATGTTACTGATCGTACACAGTTCAACAATACCTGACCGTCGCTTCATCAACATAACAAAGAAGGGAGATTACTATTTCAAAAATGTATAAAGATATTTCGATTCAGTCTCTCTTTTTCTGATCCTTGGCATGTTATTATCCGAAATTGTTAAGAAAAAACGTCAAGATAACAAAATAAATGATTTTTAATAAAAATATTCGCATCTTAATGGGGTTTACATAAACATTTTGTCTGTTTTTCAAAGTTTCGAAGTTTATATCTAAAGAGATGTTACTCATCGTACACCGTTTAACAACACCTGACTGTCGCTTCATCAACATCACAAAGAATGAACCCTACTATTAAGAAAAGAAATAGAGAGATAACCTTAAATATTGTTTTGATTCAGACTCTCTTTCTCTGAAGAGGGACATGGTATTGTCCGAACTAATAAGAAAAAAAAAGTAAAAATAAACATATTAAATGATTTTAATAAAAAATATTCGCTTCTTAAATGTGGTTTACAAAGGCATTTTTTCTGTTTTTCAATGTTTTAAATTTCTTAAAAGACGCTTCTAAGTAGTTTTGTCAATATAAAAAGATGTTACTTATCGTTCAACATCAGGAAAAATGTACCCTACTATTACGGAAAAAATGAAGGTGTAACCTTAACTTTGGTTTTGATTCAGACTCTCTTTCTCTGGCGATGGACATGGTATTGTCAGAAATTAATCATAGAATGTCTTTAAATCTACGCATTATAATCTTGTTTCTCATCTCTGTCAAAATTGTTCATTAAATTTATTTACGAAGAAATGTTTGATTCTTTAAAATGAAAATAAACATTCATTAATTGATTATTAAGTAACTTGTTTTTTAATCAATAAAATATATTTTCCATAATATGGCCGAAAAATATAAACAAATTGTGTTCGAACAATAAACTTATTCAGTGCCAGATATCCAATTAATATCCTAAATATTAATACAAAAATATATTGGCAAACAACTTTTCAGCGTGAGAAAAAAAATCGAGTGGCTCAAATTATTTGAGGTAGAATTATTATCCGGCAGCAGATTTTACGGAAAGCCCCCTGTCGAATGGCAAACATCCATGAAATCCTATCACACGAAAGGAAATTGATTTATTTTCAAATTTACAAATGTGTATTGTTTTTTTAAAGTTATCGGTGGGATACAAAACCTTAACATATCCGTGTTTTATAGATTTTATTCCAGCACAAAAAACCCTGATGTCAACAAATTATAAATTGATTTTTTTAACATAACTTTGGTATATTAATTTAACCTTATGAATCAGTGTTGGTCTTTTTAGGAAAAAGTTTTCGAAAAGAAAAGCTCTAAATATCAGACATTTTATATATAAACGACCTTAAATCGACGCGATTTAATGAACTCTTCCGATACGTGGGTCGGTAGTTGAACATCTGATTAATTTTTATGTTGTTTTGGCTGTGTTTTTTCGGGCGCTTTCGTTACTATAATCGGAATCGGTAATCGTATCGGAATCGGAAAAATAACGGAATCGTCCTATCACTGATATATATATATATATATATATATATATATATATATATATATATATATATATATATATATATATATATATTATGTGTGTGTATTTAGGTAGCATTTTTTAATTTAAGCAAACATGATTAAAAATAAGATAATTCATCTGCTTAAAAATACTTGTTTAATTTTTTCAATTATTCTGATGAGCTTTTCTGTGTAAATTTTAAAAAAAAATAATGAATCTTCCATATGTGCCACGAACGTTTTCGATGATTTGTTGAATCATTATCAGGTGAAAAAAATAAATTAACAAAAAGCTGGAGAACAGAAGAGTATTTAAAAAATACCGATAAACTGGTATGTGAAATCAATTAGACGTCAAGAGAACGTTCTGGCACTGTTCCAGGAAAGAGGTTAACAATTTAAATTCCGCAACGTCAGAATTAGCGTCACAGGATAAAATTGTATTACATTAAGCATTTTAAAATGTTGTTACTGGTTTCACTTGTAATGTTATTAATTGTAAGGTATTGGGTTTTAAGGAGGGCCGCTTCGAGTTTTTTAATTTTGCTAAATTAATTTCGAAATGTATTATTTTAGTGTTATTAAATAAAATGTGTCTTAAATCAGAGGGAGGCAGTTATGTTTTTGTAGATGCTAGTAGATTGAGCTAGAGTTTACAAGATGCATGATGAGGCGGTGGGATAGGATAGTCGTTGTCCAACATATGGAACATACATTGCTTTTTTTATTATTTTAACGCAGAAATAGATCATGAGACAAGCTGAAAAATAAATACAATCAAGCAGAAAAATTCTATTATTTTAAATAATCTTTTCTTATATATATATATATATATATATATATATATATATATATATATATATATTTATATATATATATATATATTTATATATATATATATATTGCTGTGGTAGTAGTATGGAAATATACTTATGACAGGTAAACGTTTATGTTTCAATTAGCCTGAAGATTTTCTCCGAAACTAAAACACAAACGATTATATGTAGATTACATACTAGTATATTTTATACTACTACTAAACTCTACCCATGTATCGAGCACTGTTGAAGTAAATACTGAAATATATATGCATATCATATTATTATATGATATATATATATATATATATATATATATATATATATATATATATATATATATATATATATATATAAATATCGCTCAATAAGTCCCGGTTCTAACTAATAAAACAACTACTTTTAGGTAAAATTCGGTTTAATCATAAACATACTCTGCTTCTAACACTGATTCCAAAAGTTCCCTAAAATTTTCGGTGCCTCAGTTTCCCATATCACTTCTTCATAACATTGAATTGCCTGTCCAGGGTCTGAGTTGAACTCCATCTTAGACTCCACAAACCATTCCCTCCCAAATTTCCTACCGGGGACAGAAACCACACTCGATGATATGATCATCCCCCGTTCCTATGTCCGGGATATCATTAAAAATACTTGACACTTCCAATTCATGTGGATCGTATCTTATCCCTGCTATAGTAATAAAGAAATGCTCTACAAATGCCTTGCCGAATATTGCTTCTCTGGTAGCTGGAAAATTGCCTCTCTTATACAAGTGTTCAAGATCTCTAGTGAAAGAAATGACCCGCAAAATTATCGCGTTGTCAGTCTCCTCTCGCTGGTCGCTAAAATCTTTGAATTTTTAATCAATCTAGCGATAGTCCAACATCTCGTTAATGCTAAACTTCTTTCTGGTTAACAGTATACCCTGCTGATACCCTAGCGGTCACCCCTGAACGCATATGCCATACACTGGGCCAAGCATATGAAGCTAGGGCGATAGCGCTTGATATAGACAAAGCTTTTGACGAAGTCTGTCATGAAAGTATTCTCATAAAACATTCATTCGTATGGTATAACTGGAAGAATATTTAATACAATCAGATCTTTCTTAGCCAAAAGAAATTTCGCGAATGTCCTCAATGACTGTATATCTAAACAACATGACATTAATGCGAGTGTTGCTAAGTTGTCGATCCTTGGACTTTTATTATTCCTAATTTTCATAAACGACATATCTGATTGAATTGTGTCCGTTATGGGTATATTTGCTGATGACATCACGCACTGTTCTTGACATGTGGACAAAACAAACACACAGATATGACTGGCTGAATTCTTAGAAAATTACCTCCAGTCTGTAGTGGAATAGGGACATAAATGGATGGTAACTTTTCATGCAACTAAAAGAAAGTTTCTTTTCCTTTAACAAATATAAGAAACCTTTTTTAACCAACGATTGAGTTTTCTTACCTAATAGTCTAATATTCCAACTCCTCGGGTCGAACATTAGCAGGTAAGATAAATTGGAACAAATACATAGAAGATATTGCTAAGGCCGCTGCAAGGAAAGTGCTCTCTTTTTCTCTCTCTCTCTCTCTCTCTCTCTCTCTCTCTCTCTCTCTCTCTCTCTCTCTCTCTAGCTAGCATGCTAGAAAACTTTTTACAATATCTCTACAAAGCCACCATTCGGCCATGCATAAAGCATTGTTGTAACATCTAGACTGGTACACCAACCACTTGTCTTTCCCTCTTAGACAGGTCCTAAAAGAACCTATAATCTAATAGGTCGCACATTGTCTACTAAGATCCAGCCCCTGTTCATCGCCACAATGTTCCATCCATGGGCTTGTTTTACAAGTACTTCAATGCACTGACAAACCTGCTGCACCGGTCCTCCCTCGACGTAAATAGTCCCGACCAACCTGATAATCAGCAAAATCTCACCCCTTCATTGTAGAGGTCCCCGGATGTTGGAAGGCTTCCCACGCTTCTTTCCCCGAACTGTTGGCATTTTGGAATCCCCTCTTCGCTCCCTGTTTCCCTGATTGTACCTACATGTAGTAGTTTAAATGTCATGTGAACAAACAACTCGCTGCATAACTCCCCACTTAGGATACCCCTATAAATTTGGCTTCTAATTCACAGTATCCCCTTACGTCTCAGTGGCAATTTGCCTTGTTTGGCGTGAATAAATGTCAAAATAAATATAATTAAAAAATAATCCAATATGTAAATTTCTTATTGAATAAATATATTAGGCTCTTATTCCTGTAATTGAGCACTCTGTTAAGTTTGTCTTCCCCTCCCCAAAAATGTTTATATCATATACATTTTATTTTCAATTTTCTTATATCTTTGTTATTGCTAAAGATGGGAAACCAACCAGATGCCAGACATTCACCCGCTATTTCAAAGACTCCAACCAAGACAGCTTTTGAGGATTCTAACCGTCCCTTTAAGTGCAATTGTGTGTATCTCTCTTGCACTTGGTTCGCCGGGTATATTCGCGAGGTAGTTTTTAAAATTCTTTTTTATGAGCCCGGTTGCTCCTATGATTACAAGAATAATGGAGATCTTCCTAAAGTTCCAATTTCTTTTCATGTCGTATATAAGCCCTTGTTAGTTAGTTATCTTTTCTCACTCAGCTATGTTTAAGCCAGCATCATGAGGGACACTAATTTCAACTAGGGTTTCTACCTTTTCCCTCTTGTCCCATATTACTATGTCAGATTTAATAGCCCCATTTTCTAGGCATGTAGCCGTAGGAGTTTAGGTAGGCATAATGAATAGTGTATGACTTATTTCCAACAGTTCTTTCTGGAATATGTACACAGGACTAGCTGTTACACTGAATATTCAATTTTTTACAGAGGTCTGATAGAGATTTTTACAAACTCCATTGTGTCACATTGTATACAAGCCGCCCCCCAGCAGAACCTTACAACTGCATGTCAGGTGGCTCACACTCTCTAATTCTATGTGACAGAATCTGCACTTGTTGTCGTTGCTGAGACTACTGATCTTCTTAAAAGCATTGGTCATCAAGCCTTGATCTTTGGCAGCCATTATCATCCTCTCCTGATTATAGTGGAGCGATCCTCTTTTTAGCCAGTCTACAGAGCCTTCCTTATCAATATATTCCTGGGATAGTTCATCCAGAAAATATTTGGCACGTTGTTGGTTCGCCTATTCTTCCAGTTTTCTATTATGGAAGGTCTTGGTGTACTTCTGGCGATTCTTTTGGGCAATTTCAGTGGCTGGCTTATTTGGTGTTCTGTCTCATTTGTGAGACAGTCTTGTACAAAAAATTAGGCCATTTTTGTGATAGGGGTCGTTTTACTGGATCTTGTTATGTTGAAATACCATCATAAGGTTTGGGTTCTGAGAGTTAATCAGATATTGGACAATGCTCACAATTGTGGCTCAATGTTGATGGTAAATCTCTGAGAGACCCATACCTCCTGCTCCTCTGGGCAGATACAGCCTTGGTCTACACTGATTCCTGTACATTACTCTTTACAGTTTCAACATTGTTCGTGTTTTAGTGTCTAGCCTGTTCATGACCTTTTGTGGCCAGTCAATAATGGCAACACTGTATGTTATTACTGGCATGGCAAGTTGGTTAATGGCAGTTACTTTGTTTTTGTTCGTGAGCTATGTTTTACAGATTTTTCTTACACGGTGCACATATTCCCTGTCAATTGTTCTCTCATCTTGGAATGTTGGATTGAATCGCTTTATTCAATTCCTAGTATGTGTATTGTTCCTGTTATTGTAGGTATTTGATGTCAGTCTCTTCATCACGCTGAATGATTTCCGTTTGGATCTTCTTCCCAGCTTTAATAGAGCACTTGGCACGTCATTCATTAGATCTATTGCTGTTTCTGCTTTTCGTAAAGTCGGTTCTCTCTATCGTTTTTAACACTTTCTCACACCTGAAGCTATTTTCTATCTCAACAAATTTACTATCAAACCATGTATGGAGTACTGTTGTCATATTTGGGCTTGTGAATCTCCGTCCTATTTGAGGTTCATGATCAGGTACAGAAAAGTATCTGTAATTTGATTAGCCCCGACCTTCTCTTCTTCTCTGCACACTCTCTCTCTCTCTCTCTCACAGACGCGATGTTGTTAGTCCCAGTCTTTTCTATAAATACTAGTATTGCATGTGTTCTTAAGAATTGTCTGATCTATTCTTTGCTTCTTTTTTTCCAGCTCGTTTGACTCGTTAGTCTACTGGTCTCCATCAATTCGATGTTTTGATACCTCATTGTAATACAGCTTCTTATTCCAGTACTGCAGGCTTGTGGAGCTCTGTTCCTGCTGATTGTTTTCCGCCTACTTTTATCCTTGGTCTTTTCACGACTAAGGTCAATAGGCATCTCCTGTATTTGCGTAAAAATATATACTTTTATATTTTGCAATAGATGTTTCAATATTTTTAATATAGTTTTTATTAAGTTGATTTTTCGATTAAACCATTTAAAAATGAACAGTTACATAACTGTTCTATATTTAAAACAAAAACTAGGACGTTGGACTTTTACATTCAGTGGTGACTGAAAAAACGGGGTTCAAGCCTAGGGGTCGAAACGTTAAGTGAAAAAACGCGTGGCTGTCGATAATTATATATATATATATATATATATATATATATATATATATATATATATATATAAAATATGGGTTGGTCGTTCAATTTCAAAGAATTGCAGGGTGAGTTAATAAAATTGAAATATAATCCATTAGCAATACAAGATTAATTTATTATTATTTTTTTTTCATTAATCCTATTAATTTCGGAATAAAATTCCATCACCATATATATATATATATAGTACTTCTATGGTTGTTATTCCTTAGGTGTTAATTGAATGAAACTCCATTGTTCATAAGATAGTCTTTATAACAGAGCTGTATTATAGTATAATTTATTTCTATTTATTTATTTAGTCAATAACGTTTGTATAAATAAAAATAATAATGGTTGCATAAATAAAAAATTATATATATATATATATATATATATATATATATATATATTTCCTGTTGAACACTGTAATGACGGCTGTCTATTGTTGCCCGCTTTCCCATCATTTTGTGTAGCTATTCAGATTAGCCTAATAAGTTAGGGCGTCCGGATTTGGAGCTAAAGGTCACTGTGTTCCGGGGTTCGAATTGTGCGACTGGTTTGAATAGTTATCTCTACACTGATGAGTATGCAATGTTAAACCTATATGTCTGTAGATAATTAAATATTTATTATTAGATGATTATATATATATGCTAGCCTCCCCGCGCATTGGCGTTGCCCTAGAAAGTCGAATAACTGAAGAAATACCTTGTCAAATCTAAAACTATTGAATTATTTGGTGCTTATGATTCACCAGCGCGAACACAGCCCCCACAATGTTAATTTAAAACAGCAGATTAAACAAGTTATGCAATACATGGAATAATAACACACACGGCATGGGTAGTTGTTGCAATCTCACCATTGAGATGCACACGCATGTCTGTAGATAATGTAACAGTCTTGATGTACTTTCACAAATATGACAATTAATTCAAGCATTGAGCTCATCAGCGGGACTTCCATGTGGAACCATAAGAAGTATTTGTCAGAAGTCTGCTTTTTCTTTAGTTGTGCAATGCAATTCCGAAATATTGATGCTTGCTC
>OY744519.1:71106811-71109311 GCA_963556195.1 Sepiola atlantica
TACACATATATATATATATATATATATATATATATATATATATATATATATATATATATATATATAATTTAAAGAAGGAAAGATGAAGATGAAAAATTGCATAAAATTACATAAAATTACATAAAATTGATACAAATTTCATTACTGTATTTTATCCTCTGACGAGAAGAGTTGTATCTTTGAAAAACCATGGATTAGTGTAACTCCTTTCATCTGAACTTTCGATGTAATAAAATTTGTATCAATTGTGTGCAATTTTTTATCTTCATCTTTCCTTTTTTAAATTGATTGCTCTACTCAACGTATTGAGCTTTACTTTAACGATACTTCACTTATCATTAATTATATATATATATATATATATATATATATATATATATATGAGTATTTTATATGTTCATATATATGTATGTATATCATTCACTCCTAAACTAATAAATAAATTAATATGCATTTTGAAACACATCCGCTATGCAATAGAATGAGTAATATGGGCTATATTTAGTTTAAATGAACTTCACGCAGAGGTGGCAATGAGTAAGCGGAAGCATTTCGTGGAAATTCAGATGCCCTCGTTTTTGTGAAATTTTAACAACGTGTTAATAAATATTCCATAAATTTCAGTTTATTTGGAATATTGTAAAGGGTTTTTTATGAGTCACAATATGGGAATAAACTGTGATTTGATAATTCAATTATTTCAGATATGCATTAAATTTGATGCATAGTCATTAGACTATTCAAGTAAAATTCCCTGAATTTTAATTCCTTCTTAAGTCTCCTTAAGTTGCAGCCTAAATTTTTAGACATTTTCTATAATCAATATCGTATAATGGATTTTTATCAAATTTGGAGTAAGGATTCCATACATAAGGTTTATTATCACTATATTTTATTTTAATCTTCGTAAGGGGATATAAAATTGTGCAAAACTGTTCTGTTCGGATAATTAATCTCACCCATGCTGAGAAAGATATTCTAACATATATTCGGATGGTTATATATATATATATATATATATATATATATATATATATATATATATATATATATATATATATATGGAAGATGAGAATTAAAAAGAAATCTAGCGGTGTAATTGTAAGTTCAAAGCAAGGAGCTTCATATCATTAATCCACTTTTGATGTTCTAATAAATATTGTATCTTTACAATTCTTTATTTTGATCTTTTATCTCTAGAATTGATTGCTCTATTCAATATATTGAGCTTTATATTATCACGATAGATTATCATTAAACGATAATTCAATTATCTTTAATTTAATTCAACATTTATATATATATATATATATATATATATATATATATATATATATATATATATATATATATATATATATATATATATATATGAAATGGACAAACGGAAAAATGAATTTAAATACAGTAAAAAAAAATATCAAAAAAGAAGAGATTTTACTGATTTCGTTCGGATCAACGAACGTCTTCAGAAAATGTTTTCGAAAGACGTTCCTTGATACGAACGAAACCGGTAAAAACTCGTTTTTTAATGATTTTATCCTGTATTTAAATTCGTTTTTTCCGTTTGTCTTTTTCACACATCTTGTCTTTCACGGCATTTTGTTTTATGATATATCGTGCATTTTAATCTTCATATAGGCCAGACAGAGAGGCGTTAGGTTCTAAATAGACCAAAATCGAAGATAGTGTTCATTTACATTTTATTATACTTTGTAAGAAAGGAAGTGGAATATTCTTCGTTTTCATTTTTTTTTTAAATCAACCCGAGGCAGGATCGAAGCAGCTAACACGAGGTTGGCAGTCTGCGTGTCTCTCAATCGAACAATTGGAACATTTGTCGTCTTTTTAAATAAATTTATTACTGTCGCACTATCATTGATATTAGAAGACAACTTTTCTATTAAAATAGTAAAAACAAGTTCGTAATATACTCAGTCATGGATATACGAGTGACTTCAAAAAGTATAACTTATTTGCATATTCCTTTAAACAGTGAACTCTCATTAATTCACTATACGTTTGTGTCTGGTTTCTCATTGAATGATTGGTTTCATTTAACTATTACGCACGGTTTTGTTTATGCATATTTTCTACATTGTGTATAATTGCGTAGCATTTGGGGTGAAAACTTTCTTGCACACACACACATGTGAATATATATATATATATATATATATATATATATATATATATCGTTGTACTTGATAAACTCCTAAACTAATGCACCAATCATTATAAATTTTATTTGGAACACAGCTGCTAAGCGTAAAGGTGGGTAATATGGGATATATTTTGTTTAATCAAGTTTGATGCGAAGGGTGCAAAAACGGGGTGGAAGCCTTCAATGAAAATTCAGATACTTCCGATTTTTGTGAAATTTTAAAAATAGGCATTAAACATCAAGTAATAAATATTCCACAAATTCCAATATCTTTCGACTATTTTAAAGGGCGTTTAGGGACCACAATATAGGGTTAGGGTTCCCCTTATATTTATT
>OY744519.1:71129311-71134311 GCA_963556195.1 Sepiola atlantica
CCGTTTTCAGTTCAGGAGTATTCTAAGGATTTTTTAGATGACCCCACAGTTAAAAATATCTGGTTTACGGTCAGGATAGTGTAAAGCCTATTCAGGAACACACCTCCTACTGATGAGACTATCACTGACGTGTCCCTGCATAGCATTGGAAAGCGATTATAGAAAAAAGACTGTTGGGCTTTAATTACTGAAATTTGGTGGACATATCAGACATAGACTGAATTGTGTACTAAAGGTAGTTGGATTGGCATAAAGGAATGGGAATTTTATGAACGATTTCTGCGGGTGGTATTTCTTGCCAACTTCAAAAAAACATGGTCACCAATTATATAGTTGAAGTGTATCCACGTTCTATTTTTTATGACATAATCGGTGTAAGATAGATCCTCTTCATCAGATGTGGTAAATAATGATGTTAGCTGGAATATGATGTAGGTGTTTCGTTGAAACGTCCCACCTAGCCCTTCTTGGAAAGTTCCAAGTACCTGATACACTAATATTATCAGTAACACAAGTATACACAAAAGTAAACAGAAAATAAATATACAAATAAACATTTACTATGTCGCTTCAGTTACTTTATTCAACAATCAAAATACAAAATTAGACATTTCCTCTTTGTTTATAAAAAGAGAAAACTGAATATTTTAAACAATGGAGAAATGTTAAAACCGGTGAAACTACATAAACATTTTTCTGCGGAAGACAACGTTGTGCATAAACTTAATATCAATATATGTTAATGATTCTAACAATATCATTATTCACATGGCAATCAAGTTCTAACCAGTTTCTCCTTTTAAGCTAAGATTCCTATGTTTAAACAAACTTCCGGTTCAAGTATCCCCCTTTATATATATATATATATATTGTTTTTTAGATTTTTAATATATATATATATATATATATATATATATATATATATATATATATATATATATATATATATATATATATTGTTTTTTAGATTTTTAATTTTTAATTTTTAATCTTTTAACGGCCTCAATTTTTAAAATGTTAAATTTCTTCTCTTCTTCTTCTGTTTCTTTATCCCTCCATTTCATTCTCTCCAAATATGATCTGAGGTTAAGATCGGATTCTAACTCTGCCTGATGAGATCTCAGTTATAGTAACTGTTGATCGATAACATCGACATGCCAGTGTCGCAGATTTTGTACATGTCTGTATAAATAAAATTATCATAAATATATATATATATATATATATATATATATATATATATCCCGTATAGTGTATATATATATATGTATATATATATATATATATATATATATATATATATATATATATATATATATATCTAGAAACATAAAAAATGTTGATCAGTGTAAACTATCGATGTTTCAAACTTTTACAGCTGTTTTATACGGCTTCGAGTGCTGGCCGTCAGCGAAGGGAGCAGAAAATTTGAACATGTATGAATTGCATTGTGGGTTTTTTATTTACTTCTTCTATCTCTCTCTCTCTCTCTCTCTCTCTCTCTCTCTCTCTGTCCATTTCTCTGTTTTCTCTCTCTATCTCTCTCTCTCTCTCTCTCTCTCTCTCTATATATATATATATATATATATATATATATATATATATATATATATATATAATGAAACAACACTCTTACAAATGGAAAGACAGTTCTTCAAATGGATTTACATATCTGACGATGGCGCAACACACTTGAAACGCGTTATATAAAATTATAAAATGATAAAATAACAAAATAATAAATAAATGTTTAGAAAAACTTTTTACAAATGTTGGTAGCCTTACTCCTTTACACTAACACATATATATATATATATATATATATATATATATATCAAGGGCTAGGTGAACGCTTACAGATTCGAAGTGTCTGTGAACGAGGTTCGCGCCCTGTGATCTCTGAAACGCAAATTAATATGATTTGGTCTTCTGAACCTTTTGTGATGCGAATGCATTTTTTAAACACACACACACATATATATATATATATATATATATATATATATATATATATATAAGGTGTTAGGGGTAGATGTCTACTCGTAGGAAAATAAATGACTGGCAGATTTTGTTCTGTCTGTTTGTTTTTTTTGACAATTTTAGTTTTATTGCTTACTTTACAGTCCGGTCGGGATGTGTTAACATCGAAACGCTGGATGTTTCTAATGTTTTATATATTAAATTTTATTATCCATAGATACGGGTTTCGTCGTTTACGTAACTTAGCGAGATTCGAAACCAGGACCCCACTGTCTGAATCCTGATACTCTACCACTAAGCCAATCCCTGCTAGTACTTGAATGTATCGCTTCTTTTGTCTTTTTTGCTGCTTTTCTGATATTGAATGTTGAGCTTATTCAAATTATACGGGAAAGCATCACCTAAATGCTAAGGAGGAAACAGTGTTCCCTTTCACCAGTGGTATACCCCTATATATGTTTCTTGCTCTGAATGTTTTTCAGGAGGCAGACCAGAGATTGTAGCTTTGTCATACACCTACCATGAACATAGCGATAGTGTTGTGCATGTGTTTTAACATGCATCGTTGAAACAGATAAAAGCAACGTTGAATAAAACACGTATACAGATCCACAATGCCGTAAACACGTGCGAAATAAAAACGGGATGCTCAATTACGTTGGTAAAAGCATATTTATTGCATGTGATACGAAACAATAATATTTCGATGAGTCATTCATACCAGTTTCATGACGACTGGGAAATCTGGCTTGTTGGGCTAAAGAATATTGGTACTCTTTAACCCAATTGGCAAGACTTCATAGATGTATAGAGCATTCGTGGCAGCTCATATTGTTTAGAATAATCTTAAGATTTGTCTTGCTCGTGACATATACTGATAACGTTACGAGAAGAATATTACATTGTCAGAAAAATGGTCGGGTTTCGATACCAGATTAAAGCACTTGGCTGCCTAGAATACTTCTGAAGAGGTGTGTTACCGCGAAACAGTCTATGGATGACACACACACACACACATGTATGTATATATATATATATATATATATATATATATATATATATATACATCCACCACTTTTATGTCCTCCTCTTTCTTCTTTAGGTATCAGGTCTGTTTGCAGACATCGATGATAATGGCTCTCCATTCTTATTCGAATATTTTGTTTCACCATGATGTTCTTTGCAAAGAGGTTACCTATAGTGGGTTGCAATTACCTTCTATGAGGGCAGTGCTCTAACAGAGCAGGAAGTCTTAGCCATTGTACAAAAATCAGAATCATCTGCCTAACACAAAACGAAGGGTTGATCAGTTTCTACAATCCATTAGGCTGCTCAACCCTCCATCCATCACCTTCCTGTCATGACTTCACGTGCCCTGATCGGGGGGGGGGGATAAGTGGGTACACGACCTTACCCAAGAGTCTTCCACAGCCTAGCGGGGGGAAGGAGGCGCCTTACTGCTCCTGTTAGTGGAAATGTTTCCACCCTATTACAATGATTAAAATCAAATATAATGATAATAAACCTTGTGTCTCGAATCCTTATTCCATTTTTTAGCAAAATCCATTACATAATTAAATTTATTTTTAGGGAATGTCTAAAATTTAACGCTTAAGCTTGAGTGGTCTTAAAAAAATGAATTCAGGTTATCTTACTTAATTGCCGACTAATGACTATGGATCAAATTTAATGCAAATCTGAAATATTTGAATTTTCAAATAAGAGGTGGTGTCCATTTTATTCGGGTAATTAGTAAAGAAGTGAATCCTTTACATGCGTTGCAAAATGTTTGTATGAATAAATAAAAAAATTATGCTGAATTAATATATTGAACTGCTTATTATTGATTTGTTCTATATAAATAGTGTAATGGTTCATAAGATTATTTGTACAAACTTTATAAACAAAAACTACACCTGGAGTACATAAATAAATTATATATATATATATATATATATATATATATATATATATATATATATATATATATATATATATATATATATATAACGTCTTTCCAGGAACAATGCGAAAACGTTCTCGTCTTTTAAAAAAATATTTTCTCCCAGCATTTTGGTTCATTTGTATTTGACACCTGAGGATGATTCGATGAAGAATCGAAAACGTTCCTTAAACCTATGAGGAATTTTTTTTTTTTTTACTTTGAAACAAAAAAAAAACATCAGAAAAATTGAAAATATAAAAAGGTATAATTTAACAGACGAATTCTGTTATTTTAAACAAGATTTGCATATATGAGAAAATGCTGCCTAAATGCATGTATATGTATATATATGTATATATATATATATAAAGTAGGCTGAAGTAAATAAAATGAGTATATTATTTATATCAGTTCCAAGAATTCGAGCACAACAAATATTTGGCGTACGATCGTTTCTTAAATGATTTTGAATATTTTATGTTTTACTTTCGATGATTCCAAGAATGACTTCTTCAGTGCCATTTTTCGGTACACAGATAAATAGATAAGAATATAAATAAGTATAGCGATAGATGTGATTAGAATTGGATAAACATAAATATCGATAGATAGATAGATAGATAGATAGATAGATAGATAGATAGATAGATAGATAGATAGATAGATACATTTATTGATAGGTGTGCATGCACGTTCATGTAAACACACACATGTGCGCGCTTACATACCCACGCACACACACAAGGTCTATTGTATGTAGATAATACGAATGTTGATGTGTTTACTGAAATTAATCCGGCAAAAAAAACAAAAAAAAAGGGAGGGGCAAAAGAATGGAAAAACATTTCTTTTTCTGAACCGTCCATTCAACCTGCTTTATATTTCTCTGTCCGGTTTACCGTACTTTTCTCTCCGTTCGTCACGTTGCTCTTTTTTTTTTGGGGGGGGGGGTATTTTTTTACGCACCCTGTTAATTCTCGTTGTTAGAAAGTTATTCGTAATTATTTGTTGCTCATTTTATAAGGCTTGCGAAAAACGAAAATAAAAGCGGATATACGAAAACAATGCAATCGAA
>OY744519.1:71144311-71149311 GCA_963556195.1 Sepiola atlantica
CAGGGGAATAGCCAAAATTCAAAATTTGAAAAATTTAAGAAACAATATAAAGTAATGGAAAGTAAGAGTGTGTGTATAAAAAGGTTATCAAAATATAGAGTCTGTCTACTTGGTGAATGTCCGTTGACAACATGTCCGGTGACGAAATATTTAAAGATGGCAAAGGGAGACTGCGTTAAGGATTTATTACATTTGGAACATTTTGTTGCACCAACTGGACAGACTGTATATTTTTATAACCTTTTTATACACACACTCTTACTTTCCATTACTTTATATTGTTTCTTAAATTTTTCAAATTTTTTAATTTGTTGTATATATATATATTAGTTGTATATATATATATTAGTTGTATATATATATATATATATATATATATTAGTTGTATATATATATATATATATATATATATATATATATATATATATATATATATATATATAGAGAGAGAGAGAGAGAGAGAGAGAGAGAGAGAGAGAGAGAGAGATGATATATGATGCAATTGCTTTACCTAGCTGGAGTTGCTCTGGAGTCTATACTTTCATGTTTGTATTCCTGATTTATTTCAGTTATCGCCTTTGTATTAAAAAAGTTACATTTTTGAGTGAGATAATCGAATGAAGTATTCTAAGAAATAAAACAATTCGATTTTGTAATAAATTCTAACGGATGTCTCCCGAAATATTTTAATTTATTGGAGTTAAAAAAAAAAGCTTTTACACACGGACACGATTGTCTAATCTGGCCGCAAACAACGCAATCTCATCTGTGTTGCGTTAACATATATTAATCCTTTTTTTAATGCGATTCATCACTTTCGGATGTAGTCTTTGTGTTATTATTAATAATAGTTTTGCGAAGGCGGAAGTAAAGAAAACAATCGGAATCTTATTATTTAACATTCAACTTCAGCCACATAATTGTTTAGCAAATATAACATTTTCGAAGGGGACATATTTTCTGTTTTCACCGGTTCAGTTGTTGTTACTTTTTTTTATAAACAAACCAAGAACGTTCAACCGTGTAGTTTATAATTATTAGACAGTATTAAAATACCTGTCTTACGACGTAAGCCCGGAGATTCACACACGATCATTTGCATATGTTCCTGTAAAATAGCCTTAAAGCTGAGCATGAGCGTCAAAAAGGTTGTAAATTGGAGATATTGGTTGCGTTGCTTTTTTATACCCATGCATATTGTGTGTTTTGATTTTTTTAAATCTGAAATGAATAAAAATGCATATGTAATAAGTATGATAATTTAAGTATAAAATCAAGAGCATTAGGTAAATAAAGGGAAAGGTTCAATTAAAAACATACACAATGAATTAGAACGACATTTGAATTTATCAAATTTAACAAACGGGAAGATTGCATTGAATATGAAATTCAAATCAACGGTGAATCACTGGAAACGTGTGTTATTAAAAGAATCATTAGATCGGATGGAATACGTAATCGATGAAATCAATTAAAATTTACTTTTGTTTTTTTGCCAAAAAGACGGACTTAAAATTGGCGTTAATTACTGGGTAAGCAGAATCAAATATCGACTTGTCAGACGCAATGTAATCGATTACACGTCAAGAAATAATCTGGCATAATTTTATGTATTAGATGTGTATATATGCATCAGTAAATACATGACACATGTTTAAACACTTGCGTATATTCATATGGAACATTTGTATTTTAAAACGGTCAGTTATATGATACATGCATAAACAATTGAATGATTTTCTTTGGGGAAAAATTAGTGTCTATTTTGGAATCCATCACTCATTCAGACACATTCAATGGAAACCAAGAACACATGCACACACACCTATATATATATATATATATATATATATATATATATATATATATGTATGCATATATGTATGCATATATATGTGTATACATATATATATATATGTATACATATATATATATATATATATATATATATATATATATATATATATATATATATATATGAATGTGTGTGTGTTTGTTGTGCTATTTTGTGTTGTATTTGGTCTTCATTTATTCCTTGATCAATTCCAAGTTATTATATTTTCTAGCGGATTCGCATCCTTAACTCTATATTACACGCACGCACGCACGCACACACACACCACAACACATACACACACACATATATATATATATATATATATATATATATATATATATATATATATATATATTTGACATAGATGTGAATTTTTATATATTTTTATATTTTGAAATCTGTGCTAACAGCAATATAATTATTATCGATTCATCCCGATGATCTTTTCTTATAATAAAAGCTTGCATTTTTGAAAGTTGATGGGTTAAGGAAAAGAAAAACAGTTTATGTATATATTCCTTGCTTAAACTACTTGATGATTCAATAAATATTGTTCCCTTTTCCGATTTTTGTTCTCATCATTTATTTCAGTTTATATATATATATATATATATATATATATATATATATATATATATATATATATATATGTGTGTGGGGGGGTGTAATAATCATTTTGCTATGAGTAAATGGAAATATATGCAGACATAGATTTCTTATAAGGTAAAAAATTGTTTTGTACTTTTAAAAAAGAAACGGTTTAGATCTTTATACTTTATAGGGCTCTTTCTACCATCATCTAATTAGGAAAAAAAATCGATGGATATAAATTATTATGGGTAGCGAAAACAAAAGTAGAAATTTGGAAGAAATTTGTACAGAAGCCTACACTCTTTCATTCGTGTTCAGTTTGGTAGCTCGTTTATTTCGCTACGAATAATAATATATGTACCATCGATTTTTTTTATCGTTTGTGCGATTATACGTCAATACACTAGAAAATACAAGGAACAATCAAAACACACACACACATACACACACACGCACACACACACACACACAATATATATATATATATATATATATATATATATATATATATATATATATATATATATATATATATATATATATATTTTCGGTTGGGTGGAATTAAATCCAATAGTGTGCTCGATTATTCTATAAGAGCGTAAATGTGCTTATAAATGATGTCTGTAAAATTCATATATATATATATATATATATATATATATATATATATATATATATATAATAATAATGGTAATAATCCAGGTGAAAATATCCACAGGGTGGTAATCCAGAGAATTTTAACCGAGTTTATAAAAAGTGCTCAATATCAAAATAGAGCTTTATATATGATAATTATTTACACAGACATGTACAAAATCTGCGACACTGGCATGTCGATGTTATCGATCAACAGTTAGAATCCGATCTTAACCTCAGATCATGCACACACACCTATATATGATCTGAGGTTAAGATCGGATTCTAACTCTGCCTGATGAGATCTCAGTTTATAGTAACTGTTGATCGATAACATCGACATGCCAGTGTCGCAGATTTTGTACATGTCTGTGTAAATAATTATCATATATATATATATATATATATATATATATATATATATATATATGTGTGTGTGTGGGTGTGTGTGTATGTATGTATGTATGTATGTAGTTGTAGTAGCTATATTTCTAAGAAAATAGTGTTCAATATTGTTAGTAGAGCGTATGAAGACATAGCTGAGTGGCAAACAATTTTACTGTTTGCGTTCATCAGACCAAATAACCTCCACATGGTTGCTGTCAATATATATATATATATATATATATATATATATATATATATATATATATATATATATATATATATATATATATATATATATATATATATATATATAGTAATCAACAGACAGCTATTTTTTGCGTTTCGCGATTCATCCATGTGGCTCGACGTAGTGAGCTCATGAACTTCGGGATTTGAAACCTGGACACTAAGTCACTATAAACCGTGACCACTGGTGTAGTGTTATCATATGTCTTACCGTCTGAGCCAACCAATCTTTCACGGGGAGGGGGACAAATTATATTATTATTTTTAAATGAATTTATTTATTTGTTTACTAATTCATACTGGTAATCGAGAGGACTCAATAGTTTTACGGAAGTGTATTGCATTAAGTCAAATGGAGACCACTATTCTATCTACCAGAGTGAACCATCACAAGGGGCACGTATTTATATATAAAACTAATACAATACCCATTCCAGGATGGGTTAAATGAATTCCTTGGACAGAACACTTTTGCAGCACTTGTGTGTGCACTTACGAAGATAAAAAAAAAACAGATATAATAATACTAAACATTATGTCTAGAAAACTTATTCCAAATTTAATCAAAATTCATTATATCGTACTGATTCTAGAAATGTTCTATAATTTAAGGTTTAAGCATAAGGGGTCTTAAGAATGAATTGAAATTCGCTGAATCTTACTTTATTAGTGTGTAATGACTATGGATTAAATTTAATGCGATCTGAAATATTTGAATTTGTAAATGTAAAGTTGTGATCATATTATAGACTCCCCTAAAACACATTAAAATACTCCAAATAAACTGAAATTTGGGGAATATTTATTAATTGATGTCTAATAACTAGTGTAAAAATTTCACACATAAAAATCGTAGGCATCTGAATTTTTAGAAGGTCTTACACCCCCATTTTCATCCACTTTGAATAAATTTAATAAAATTAAATACAGACCATATTATGACTCCTTACTCCTAAGACCTATGTTGAAAATTAAGTTAAATAGTTTAGGAGTGAATCCTATACATACAAATATATACACATATACACATACCTAACTATATATATATATATATATATATATATATATATATATATATATATATGAATATATACACGAATATATATACACATATATATATATACATAGTTATATATATATGCGTGTGTGTGTGTCTTTATATATATGAATGAATGTATATATATATACATATATATATATATATATATATATATATATATATATATATATATATATATGCCTGTTCATGTGTTTATGTTTACTTCTATAACTATATATATGTATATATATAAATATATGTATG
>OY744519.1:71156811-71159311 GCA_963556195.1 Sepiola atlantica
TCATCACTAAGCTGAAAATCATTCTATATATTTAACTCTTGTCCTCGAGTGGCCTTTGGCCTTGATTAATCGTAACTCATTAGTATAAAAATGTATAACGATAGATGAAGAAATTATCCGTAGAAATTCCACGGGGTCCGGTACTAGTAGATTAATGAAACCAGAACAAGTATACACGCAATATATACGTCCATATTTATTGTAACAAAAACACGGTACATGTTCTCTTACGTTGTGTGTATGTGTTTATATATATATATATAACATCATGTAAACCATAGTTATTCAGAGTAACATTCTATATTTTTTTCAAAAAGACTTTATTTACAAACAATTGTTTCTGCTCATTTGAAGAATATATATTTCCATGATGTACAAAATATCACTAATATTAATGGAGAGGCTCTATCAGTGTACAAAATTCCACAGGTAGGCTGAAAGCATTAAAATGCATCATGTAATTTGGTATCTTCAGTTCTACGAACGTATGGATGCATTTTAATGTTTTCAGCATGACCATGGACTGTTTCTCTGAATAACTAAGATTTATATGATGCTAAATTAAGAGCTCTAGTACACGATTGGGCTGTAACATAAACCTTTGTGTTTACTTTAAAATATATATATATATATATATATGAAATTAATATGTGTGTATGCATGCACTGTTCCAAACACTTACTCTGATACACGTTCACGTGCTAAAATACATTTATTTATTAGAGACTTCGTTTTAGTCACGAAAGACTATGGATACCAACTGTAAGGGAACATGCGCCGAAAGTAAAGCAAGGACTGTGCAATCCGGAACCGCAGCTCTCATTACTTGAGTCGCCTGAAAAAATTACCGGATGACAGAGAAAGACAGGTGTTATTTCAGAGTGTTCCTACTTCCAGACTAGTTGGATTAACAAGGCTTTAGAGGATTGTCTACCCTACTATTAACCCCATAGCTGGAAGATGTATATATGGATGCATATCTTTTGCAAGTCTCAAGTGTATTAACGAAAGTGCTGCAGTAACCTTAACAGTACGCGAACCCACAATCCGCATTTCCCTCTCGCTCTCTCCCTCTCTCTCTATCTCTCTTTCTGTTTCTCTCTCTCTCATATATATATATATATATATATATATATATATATATATATATATATATATATATATATATATATATATATATATTATTATTATTATTATTATTATTATTAATTAATTTTTACGTACATAAAATAATCCATGGACACGTGTTTCTGGCTATCAGCCGTCATCAGCATGGATAAACTGGACAAGGATCGAACCCTCGATATTATTGTCTGTCGTCTGACGTCTTACAACCAGACCATAACACCTTGCTGAAAATATGTTATTGTTTTCACTGGCGATAGAAGAAGCTCAAAAATAAAAATAAAAACAGCTCTGCTTCTATCGTGTGGCTCAGAAGAACGATCGGAGCGTCATGATCGTCAGGGGAAGCTTCCATAGTCTACATAGGGGGGGGGGGCGAGAGCATCCTGTGTTAGTCCTTCTGATTTTAAGTAACAGAATAAAACAGACTAAATACAGGTATGATCAGCACCGACCAAAGATCCACACAGAGGAAGAAACGGACCACAAAGAAAATTGGATTAACACATTACTCAATACGTTTCGGCCCTTGCATATAGATGGGGCCCCAATAATTAAAAAAATCATATTATTTTTATAAACTACTAATGTTTAAATGACACGTGTCAAAATTTGAGCCCAATCGGATCATTAGTTTACAAATTACAGTTATTTAAGTGAAGCTACTATTGAATTTCGTGTGTTCATAAAGCATTACTTACTGATGGAAAAAAATGCTGTTCACGCAAAGCAAAAGTTTTATTTAGAATTTGTTCCGTCATATACAATTGTTAAGAGGTGGTATGCTGCCTTTAAACGCGGTAGTACAGACACAAATTATGCTGAAGGCAAAAATATTCTTTTGCTAGTATACTTCGCAAAGTCCTATCATAGATATTTGATTTAAGAGTACTTCTGCAGTTTACATCCGTGCTGAAATGATAACGTTATTATTTAGAAACCCATTCTTAACATTGAAAGTGAGGCCTTTGTTAACTATTATGTACTTTCACCTAACAATTTACTAAACAAATGATACTATAAAAATTTAATTTAACTTGAAAATTCTATTTTTAAAAATAGCATGGTCTGTAAACTGCAGAAGTACCGATTTTAGATTATGGAAAACAAATGGGTTTCTTTTCTCATTACCCGAAAATAACAAATTGTTACAAGTGACATTGATACGAAACAGGTTGAAAGATGGAGAATTGCAAGGGTCGACAATCTAAGGAAATGTCTAAGTTCTGTTACGCAGAGTTCTGTATACTTGTCTCCAAGAGATAATGGTAAAAGTTGAGTTATTTACTCGCTTCTTTCTGTAGCCAAGTTAGACATTGAGTCAGTTTAACGTGTGGAGAATATCCAGCACCCTGAGGGGGGGGGGTTCTGGAAG
>OY744519.1:71164311-71179311 GCA_963556195.1 Sepiola atlantica
ATTTTTGTACCGTGTTATTGGCAATATAATAGCATACTTAACTACAATTTATGTAAAAAGTTACTTAGTCCGTACCAAAATAAACATCAACTCCTTAAAAACAATCACACTCTAAAAAGAACAGAATAAAGACTTTATATAAGACCATATAAAGGATTCAATATCTTTTTAGATGACGCTTTAATTATATAAACGATAATACTTTATAATAAATAAGCCAATATAAGATAAGCCAAATTTATCATTTATTAATTTTATAATTATATCTATATATGCATTTATATTTTAATATAAAGTTTTACTTCGTCAAAAAAAAGGAAAAACAATTTAATTAGTGAAAATTATACTAAGATTTAGCTGTACTTACTATTGAGCACTATCTTATAAACACCGTAGTTTCATGACTAAATCTTAGGAATAAAAATAACTTACAAACAATATATAAATACACACACACATATATATATATATATATATATATATATATATATATATATATATATATATATATATATGTGTGTGTGTGTGTGTGTGTGTGTGTGTATGTGTATGTGTGTATGTGTGTGAAAAATCTTCGCTGTTTCTTAAGAGGTTCATTGATCTGAAGAAGAAAAAAAGTCAATCTTTTGTTAATTATTCCTTGTTCATTTGTTTTTCTATCCTTTCTTTCATACATTCTGTCTTCACGACTTTCCATTTCATGCAATATCGTGTATTTTATCCTCATATATATATATATATATATATATATATATATATATATATATATATATATATATATATATATGTGTGTGTGTGTGTGTGTGTGTTTGCGTGTGTTTGTTAGTATCATGTGTGCGTATGTACGTGTGCATTTGTGTGTTAATATGTTTTGTTGCTTGTATGTCTGCGTGTATGATCGACGGAGCTGTGTGATTTTATCTGTGTGAGAGCTTGTGTGCATATGTTGCTTCTTTTCCTGGAGTAATTGCGTCCCTTTTATTATGTGTGCGCAAATGTGTGTATGTGTGTGCGAGTGTGCAAGTGTGCGAGTGTAGTTGTCTAAATATCGAATGTGCTTTTATGTCAGATAAATATATATTTTTTAACTTTAAACGGATTTTATGAAAATAAAACCTCGACAAATTCGCGCTTCAATGTTAATAATCATGTATCGCTTGATTGATTTTCAGAAGATCGAATTTAACACATACACACAATATATATATATATATTTATATATATATTATTTTATTTTATATTTTATATATTATCTTTTATATTTTATATTTTATATTAATATTTTGATTTTTTTGACATTATTATTATTATTATTATTATTATTATTATTATTATTATTATTATTATTATTATTATTATTTATTATTTATTATTTTTATTTTTTATTTTTTATTTTTATCTTTTATTTTTATTTTATTTTTTTTTATTTTTTTTTTATTCTTAACGGTCCCAACCACGTGACTTTACAAATTTAAATTTTAAATTTATTTATTTATTTATTCTCCATTTCATTCTTTCCAAATATGATCTAGGGTTAAGATCGGATTCTAACTCTCCCTGATGAGATCTCAGTTTATAATAGAAGTTGATCGATAACATCGACGTGTCAGTGTCACAGCTTTTGTACATGTCTGTGTAAATAAAAATAATTATATATATATATATATATATATATATATATATATATATCAATAAAAACAACTTTATTCTTAAGATACTTTACGGTGGCTAAGTAATTAACAACGCGGACTGAATACCTGAGTGTGCCGGGTTCGCACACAGTGTGTTCAACAGAAACACTTTCAACAAAACCTACACCTAACCTGGTGTCTTACCTCCTGGAGGGGATGGAAATAAAGTACTTTTGAAAAGCACACTTATTTATACAACACTTCATACGACGTTTGAGGTTGACGGTTTTTATCTTGATGCTTTTACAGCGTTTAAGTTGATTGCAGAAAAAAGTTTACTGAAGAAGTCGTTTACAAAACCTATCTTGAGTTTATCAATTATTAAGAAATGGCAGAAACAATTGTATGAATAAAAATGTTTTTTTAAGTAATCATTTTTTGTTTGACTGAAAGGAATTTAAATAATATATATATATATGTGTGTGTGTATTTTTCAATTTTCTTATCGTCTTTGTTTTTTCTGGGGATGGGGTACCCTACCGGATACCAGACAAGCTATTCCAGCGAATCCAATGAAGAGATCTTTTTAGGATTCTAATTCTTAGTTCACCGAGTATATTCGCCAGGTAGTTTTTGACATTCGTGATGGAAGTCTTTCTAAGATTCCAGTTTCGTTACATGTAATACATAAGATATTCGTATTTAGTTATCTTCTCCCTTTCAGCTCTGTTTAAGCCAACATCATTAGAGACACTTTTTTTAACCAGGGTAGCTATTCTCTCCCTCTTATGACATATCACTATGTCTGGTTTAACAACCCCGTTTTCTAGGCATGTAGCTGTAGGGATTGCATAGTCATAGTGGATGGTGTATACATATATATATATATATATATATATATATATATATATATATATATATGCAAATGTGTAGCCAAATAATGTTTGAATGAATAAAATGTTATACCAAATAAACAGCTGTATGTAGTAGTGTTCGCTTTGATATAAACACAGTTAGTTAGTTCCTTGATAAGCTCCTGGGACTGACCTTCTCTTCAGACTTGAAGTGGAAGACTTATGTCAAATCTGTTGCTAAGACCGCTGGAAAAATGGTTGGATCATTCTACCGCTCCAGAAAGTATCTCACACCTGACGCAATCCTCTACCCGTACAAAAATGTCCTAAGATGGAGTACTGCTGCCACATATGGGAAGGTGCTGCTCAGAGCAACCTTTCCTGCCTTGACAGAGTCAAAAACCGACTTCGAAATCTAGTGGGGGTGTCCTCTTCTCTTCCCTATAATCACTCTCTCACAGAAGAGATGTTGCTAGTCTTTCTTTGCTCTTCCGTTATTTTCATGGTAGGTGCTCGACTGAGCTCAAATCTATGCCCTCCCCTTGTAAAACATTCACAATAAGAACCCGCCTAGCTACTACCACTGTCAATAGTTTCCCTTTCTTTTTCTACGTGCCCAAGTTAAAACGAAACTTCCATGGGCAGAGCTTCTTTCCTAGAACTGCCCGTCTGTGGAACACAGTGCCGCGAGCTTGCTTCTCTGCTTACTACAATATGGTCGTCTTCAAGTCCAGTGTAAACAAGTGCTTGTTGAACCGTCCACGTAAGTAATCAATGTATGCCCTACTACAAGCATCGTGCCGGTGAACGCGATGTTGTCTCACCGTCCACCAGTCAAACTCTTTAACTCCTATCCTCGAGTCCAAATCTTTTAACCCTTATCATCGAGTCGCCGTTGAGCCTTGATAAGCAGTGATTTTTTATTTAAAAAGATAAAAAAATTTAAAAAAGTTAGTATTCACTGGATTTTTACCCTGTGGATGTAAAACAGCTTTCGCTAGATAACTATATATATATATATATATATATATATATATATATAAATGAATAAATGCGAAAGTTTTTTTCATTCATTATACCTATATTACATACACAAGGGATTTAAATAATACAACATCTAACCCAGAGATTAAAGATGCAAACAGAAGTTTCTGTACGTCTAATTTGCATAATTATATTTTAAACTGTTAATAATAAATTACTATTTAGTGTTATCTACTTCTTATTTCACTTCGCTATTTTCCCGATATATATGCAATAGTTTTGCCGAGATTAATAGTAATTAATTGAAGTGATTTAATAGTAAAAAGGATAAATTACCAAAACCTTTCTTAAAATATATTGAATTATTTTCAAGGGAGATAATTGGAATGGCAACTGTTTTTTTTTGCAATGATCATTGTTGATAGTACGAGTACAACCAAAATATTGCGCACAGTAATATTTTTCTGATAAAGTCTACGAATCGAAAAATTTCAATTAAGTTCTAATTGTAAAATTAAAAGTCCTTATATTTATTTATTTTTTAAAATTTGTGTACGTTTTAAGCGTCCTAAATTATCTTTGAAACGTCATTGTATACGATTATTCGATTTGTTGGTTCTAAAATTACATTACAATTTAAGATATAGTAACAAAGTAATACTATTCATAAAGATTTAATGTTGTATCGTCTATATTTTTAATAGATATTTTTATCTTCCTTTCCTGCATGGGATTTTAAGGGTGCTCTGTTCCCTAATATTAAAGTTAGAAAAACAAAATAATAAGTTCTCTTAAAAAGAGAATCGATATTGAATTAAATTTTTATTAATATTTGTTACTATATCTTAAATTGCAATGTAATTTTGAAACTACTAATCGAATAATCTCATAGAATGTCGGCTTTTTGAAAAGAGAATTTCGGACGCTGAAAACGTACACAATGTAAAATAAAAACCCTTAAACAGCTATTCCTATTTACTTGCCTCCCCCCGAGCACAAAGTTAGACAAAAGGTCGATGTTTAATATGTTGTAATCTTACTCCCCCTAAAAGAGCACTCTAAATATGAACAAAAATTTTAATTACCTCGGTCTAGAAGGGCTTCTCCTTCAAAGAGTGAGGACAGATTAGACAAAGTGTAACATCAGGAAGAACAGATACTACACTTTGTTCTAAATATTCTTATTGAATTATCATAATACAGTTTTCAAAAGGAAGTTAAAATTGATTTAATTTTAAATGTTTTGCTATTTTTTAGCTTAGTTTTTTTAAACTCAGTTTGCCTTTCCTCACAAAATATTTTTTTAAATAAAACATGCACACACACTCTGTATTTGAAATGAAATTGGCTTATTTGTTTCCTTCGACATGGAATGGAATTGGAAGCATTGTATTTTTACTACAAAATGATGTATTTCTTCATTTGTTTTTAAATATTGCTTCAAACATTACATTTTTGTACCCTTCTGTTTTAAATCCGGTATTTTCTAACAATAGAAACAGAACTTTTAAATTAAGATTTAAAAATGTAAAAATGACGATATATTTAAACTATAGCCTTCTCCCTCATCCTCGATTAATTGCTAATATATATATATATATTTATATATATGGGGGGGGGGGTATCGATCGCAGGATGAAGCTGTGATACAGCAAAATATTCTCTGTGAATGATTAGATTTAACAACCCCTTATCAAAGTGCTTCCTCAAATACTCAGCAACAAATCAACACGCCGCGAAAACAACGTCTCAGAGTCGTTCAACTCCTCAGGCGTGAAAATTATGTGTTCTTCTTTAATGCAACTTCTTGTTCTTCAAGCTTTCTCGATTGTGTATATTGGAACCCCCTGGCCTTCGACGTGCCTCCAAAGCAGACGTCAATCAGTGTGAGATCAGGGGACAAGGAGGCCAACTTCTCTGGAATTCTTTCGAGATCACATTCTTTTCTCTGAATGATGCTTCCAAGAAATAGTACATCACTTCTGCGTTAGGAGACATTTTTTCTTGCTTTTCTTTCGTGTTGTGACATCATTCTCTCTATCTTTCTCTCTTTCTCTCTTACTCTCTCTCTCTCTCTCTCTCTCTCTCTCTATATATATATATATATATATATATATATATATATATATATATATATATATATATATATATATATATATATATATATACAAGTATCATTAAAAATAACGGACATCTTGTGTCTGGTTATTTTTTCTAAGATCCTTTCCGTTTTTCTGATTAGGTTCTTAGTTTCAGACGGAAACTGGCTAATAAAATTGCCATAGCTTCCCAAAGCGCTGGTTAACATTGCTCCACTGACGATGGACCTGGAAGGGTCCGAAAGCGCTTTGGGAAGCTATGGCAATTTTATCAGCCAGTTTCCGTCTGAAACTAAGAACCTAATCAGAAAAACGGAAAGGATCTTAGAAAAAATAACCAGACACAAGATGTCCGTTATTTTTAATGATACTTGTATAAAAGAAAAGATGCTGCCAAGATACACATATATATATATATATATATATATATTCTTTCAATCTCTCTAGCGAATATTATATAACATTATTGGTGCGTTTGAAGGAACAAATCGCCAAAAAACGGCCACAAATAATGATGAAAAGGTGCTTTTTCGCCAAGACACTGCACAGTGTCACAAGTTGATCGGAACGATAACAAAATCTACATAAATTAAACTTCGAACTGCTTCCTCACCCACCCTATTCTCAATAAGTTTTTTTACATATCTCAAATAAATTTGCCAGGGAATAAGATTGGGCTCCAATGAAATATCGGAAATTGGGGCGTGTTTTGAGGTTAAAGAAAAATGGTTCTACAAAAAAGACATCGAATTGTTCGAGAAGCGTTAATATAAGTATGTCACCCTCAAATTAGACTATGTTGATGAATAAAGTCGAATTTTGCATAAAATTTATTGTTTTTATTAGGTGGGCTTCGGACTAATTGAGTGATGTGTTATAGATAGATAATTGTATGTAGGCTACTCAAGTTGGTGTTAATTCCCGCGCTCATGTTTGTGTTTGTGTTTCCGTGCAAATGTATTCTAACGTTTAAGTATTTCTTCATGACTATACTTATGTTTATGCAATTATGTGGGTGTGCTATCCATGAACATGAGTAATTTCCATTGGACGCGCACATACACACACGCGCACACACATGTATATATATATATATATATATATATATATATATATATGTTTCCAAAAATCTACAGAAATTGCTTTCTTTTTTATATTTCTTTTTAGGTATATTTTTCATGATACATACATTTCTTTTCATGTTCTATCGGCGGAAATTCTCAGAAATTAAGAGGCCCCTATTCTGGGGCTACGACTTGATTTTTATATGAGATACATAGAGATCCGAATGTTTCATAAAAGTTCTCCTTTACCACTCAAACGTTGAATTAATAAAGAAATGAAAAACATTAATTTTCCTCTTCCCAATTGATCAGTTAACTGTGTCATGTTGTATTTTCCTTGTAGTCTCTTGACCTTACCGGATTGTAGGACAAGAGTTCATCTTTTCTGGTGGAGTATCCAGTTGAGTACTGCTACTAGACGCCACATCACTTGGAGAAGGCGGACAATTCCTCGTATAAACTAGGGTGTAGCCGAAAGGATCTTGTTTGGGCTTCGAATATTACATTCTTTTTAATATTTGGTCATGGTTCACTTGTAGATGGAAGTATCCCTAGGCCAAGTTGCCTTGAAAGACTCGTGTAAAGGGAGACCTTAGACACTCGATTACAGTGTCTAGTAGGCATTTAGAATTTTCTTGTAGACATTCTAATTCTCTCTACATGTATATATATATATGTGTGTGTGTATGTGTGTGTATATATATATATCTATATATCTATATATGTGTGTGGGTGTGCGTGTGTATGTATGTATGTATATATATATATATATATATATATATATATATATATAATTAGCGGGGCGTGGAAATACCTGGTATTGTACCAAGGTCCGACGCTACCCTACTCGGCGTGATGTACCCGTAGATTGTGTTAGATCTTCCATCTAAGACCCGGAAACTCTTATATAAAACCTGCTCTCTAAATCGTCTCCCGACTATCTTGCTTCCGCTTGTCACTGAGGCCAGGCTATGTAGAAGGTTAGCATGCTCTGTGTGTCGTACAAGCGCACAGCATGACAATCTACCTGTACAGATATCCCTACAAGACCCACGGCGATGAAGAAATGACGATGTATACGGCTGTTCATACCGGCAAGTCTAGTAAAGATAAATCGGGCTTACCGAGCCATTTGCGTGTCAACACCCGGACACATATATATATATATATATATATATATATATATATATATATATACTCTACAAAATCGCCCTTGAGTTTGCCGAGATGTATACTGATATAATGACCAATGGATTAAAACAAAAGTGGCAAACTCCTTTGATTTGGCTATGGGTGCCCTTAACTCTGCGGAAGGCATCAGATCTTATGATGTTATTTATTTTATATACACTCACAAATATATTTGATAATACAGATATCGACCTATATAGAGATGATGGATTAGCTATAATAAGGGATTCCAACAAGTTCAAGGGAGAAAACTTTAAGAAAATTATACATATGCGGATGAAAACATTAGGACCAAGGGTAGAAGTACTGGCTAATATAAAAATAACTCACTTCATATATGTCACGTTAAACTTTACTGAAAATACGTACGAGCCATATTTAAAAGATAACGCTAATTCAATATACGTAAACCCAAAGTCCAATCACCCCCATCAATCATAAAACAGATTCTTAATTTTATCGAACGTAGGCATATCAAAAACTCAAGCAACGAAAATGTATTTAAAAGATCAAGCAACATTTACAATACAGCTCTAAAAATAGTTCCAGGAAAGACGTTGACGATTTTATTCTTTTTTTTTTAATTCATTTGTTAAATATGGTTATTTATACCGAATTCAAAACCATAAATCTATATATTTATATATGTACAATTAAAAATATATACTTAAACTGTAACCAGATATACTTATACGTAAATTCTTGTTTGTCTGCCTATCTTGGGATCGCTCAACCAGGCTAGTAAACTTCTCGCGCCTGCTTGTATCCTATATCTCTATACAACCACCATTCGCCCATGCATGGGGTATTGTTGCTACATCTGAGCTGGTGAACTAAACCCTAGTCTCTCTCCCTTGGACAGAGTATAAAAAAGAGTTTCTAACTTAATGGATCCCACACTGTCTACCAATCTCCAGTCCCTGCCCCATCGCCGTAATGTTGCATCCATGTGCTTGTTTTGCAAGTACTTCCACGAAGTATGCTCTGATGCACTGATACACTGATACACTTGCACCGCTCTACGTCAGACAACCCTGACTAGCAGCCAAATCCTACCCCATCACTGTAGGAGTCCCCAGATGCCGGAAAACCTTATACTCTAATAGCTTCTTTCCTCAGAGCGCTTGCCTTTCGAATTTCCTCCCTGCTCCCTGTTTCCATGACTGTATTAATGTGCAGAAATTTAAATGTAATGTGAACAAACATCTTGCTGCAAAACTCCCTCACTTAGAGATAATTTGAATGCCTACGAGGAGAATTTGAATGTTTACTGCACACTGTCCTCGAGTGTCTTATGTCCTTCTGTAAAAGTGTTTGTCAGAACAACCTGGCATAAAGATACTACCCCTTACGAGTAAACCCTGACTAAATATTCAAAATAACATAGCATTCAAAGCCCAAATAAAATCGCCTCGACAAAGCTATATACTGGTTCATATGAGGAATGAGGCACCTTCTCGAAGTGATGCTGCCTCTAGTAACAGCACTAAGCTGGATATTCCACCAGACCAGATGAATGTTTGTCCTGGGATCCGTTAAGACCAAGACACCACAGGAAAAATATGCTACAACATATTTAACTGGTCAATTGGGGAGACGAAAATGAATGTTCTTCATTTTACTAACTCAACGTTTCAGAGGGAAACCTTTAATGGAACACTCGGAGATCTATGTATGTCATATAGAGATAAAGTGTTTGCTTCAGGAACGGGGTCCTTTTATTGTTTAGAACTACACTGAATCAAAATTAAGCAAAAAGGATATATACATGATATATATATATATATATATATATATATATATATATATATATATATATATATATATATATATATATAATATTCGTGTACGCTCTTTACTCTCTGTACAGTTGGTTATCGAAAAATATGTGTTTGTTTACTACATGTATACAATTGTATACATTATGTTGTATTTATACACATACTTATATATGTTAATATATATTTTAGGTACAGAATACATTCCTAAACTAATTAACCGATCATTATGAATCTTGGAACACAGCTATTTAGTGTGAGGGTGATGTGAATTATATTTAATTTAATTGAGTTTTATGCAAAGGGATTAAAAGGGGTTTTGCAGTCGTTTGAAAGGTTTTGAGGGTGCCACATATGGACATAACCTCAGATTTGAAAATTCAAATATTTCAGATTTGCAATGAATCTAATCCATCGTCATTAATTAAGCAAGATTCCTTCAATTTTAATTTCTTCTCCAGACCCCAAAAGCTTAAGCCTAAATTTTAGACATTATTTTTAATCAAAATCATGTAATAAATTTTTATCAAGGTTGGAATACGAATTTCAGATATAAGGTTTCGTTGTATTATTACTTGATTTCGTAAGGGGACATAACATTGGTGCAAAACTATTATTTTCGAAGAATAAGTCTTACCCGTACTGGGACTGGTATTCTTCTAATATTGTTTTCATTTCCATTGTTATAATTATTCGATGAAAATAGCTTCGAAATTTCATACGAGAAAACTTGCATTTCACACAGTGTGTCATTAAATTAGCAAACTTGCTTTTCAAGAAATCCAAATGAATTTTAGTACATTTAATTTAATAATTAAATTATCTTTTGTAAATAAATTTAGTTTCTATATAATTTTTTTTCACGAACTGACTCATTAAAATAGTTGGGTTTTTTTCTAAAAAACTGAAATGCATTCTAATGGATTAAATTTATTTACTTTTTTTAAGAATTTAGTTTTAACTAATAATCTTCTTGTAATTTAAGTTTATTTCAATAAATAATTCTTACGCGCGTAAAAAGGGTTGAACAATAAAGATAGAATCACCCCTTATTCTAACCGACAGCTCTTGGATTAACTGCCGAACACAGTGACTACTCACCTATGAACAAAAACATGACGGAATAACGTAATGACAATTGGTTTAACTTAGTCGAAATCGGGTTTAAGGAAAATCATAAGCAAATGAAGTTTTCGTTGGTTAGTGCCTCTGCACTGATACTGCCGAGTTGATTACAGCGTGTGCAATGAGAATTTTGACGAAACGACCGATTATAGAATTACAGCATAACAGAATGACTATTGTTGTAACTAAGTCTTATTTTATTTAATATAGATTTGTAATTGTACTTATTGTTTTACGAGTTTAAGTAAAGATACTTGTTTAGATTACTCTATGATTGTGTTAGGATAAAGAATAAAATGTGCCTTAGCTATTGGCCATTCTGTAATTCTGGCACAATGTTAAGCGAAATTAACAAACCCAGCGATTTGTCAAAATATATAAAGACATGTGTAGACGATCCAATGAAAACGCGTATAAGAAAAAAAACCTGTTGGAAGAGGAGGCGTTTCTTGTTTCGTATAAAAATATAGAATATTTAACGTATAATTAAAAGATAGAAATATGAAATTAAAACGGTGCTAGGAAAAATGTGTCATCAAAAATATCTTCTCTATGTATGCGGGTGACACCACGAGTAAATTTTAGAGTGAGGGTGAAAACTTCTCCGTCTTCCTTTATGTATAACTATTTAAAAGAAATGTGGAGCAGAACTAAATATTAGTATCGATGAAATACAGCACAGAACTTACCCTGCCGAAGAATATATATATATATATATATATATATATATATATATATATATATATATATATATATATATATATATATATATATATATTCTTCGGGAGGGTGAGTTCTGGAATCTTTTTGGCTAGGATTTCATTGAATGTTTCGCTCCACTTTTCAAACTTTGAGTAGTGGTAGCAAAACAATAGCACCTTCTTTTGTGCAACAGTCAATCGTTGGGCTTTTAAGCCTCTTATGTTTTTTTGTTGTTGTGGCATTTGATGGAGATAGGGAGCCAGGACCTTTTATCTCACGGTCTGATGGCTGACCCTGGTTGGACTTTGTCATGGCTGGAGTACTATTTCCAGAGGCAGGAAGGTTCACACCATTGCTTACATCTTCCCGCCTGGTGTATGAACGGGTTGATGGGCCCTTTTAATCATGGGTGTCGGCCTGCCAGTATATATATATATATATATATATATATATATATATATATATATATATATATATATATATATAGAGAGAGAGAGAGAGAGAGAGAGAGAGAGAGAGATAGATAGATAGATAGATAGATAGATAGATAGATAGATAGATAGATAGATAGATAGATAGATAGATATAAGCAAACATTGTTTAAAATAACAGAATTCCATGCGTTATTACACCTTTTTCATATTTATCTAATGATCGTTTTTGCGTTAAAATAAATAAAAAATAATGTATGTTCCATAAGTAACGCGAACGTGTTTTATTCTTCGTTCAATTATGTTCAATTGACAAAAACAAATAAACAAAAATGCTGTAGAAAAGAAACAAATTTTTAAAAATAGCCGAGCAATAGGCACGTGAAGAACGGTGCTGCATTGTTCCGTGAAAAGACGTTAACAATTTAAATTCTGCGACGCCAGAATTAAACTTTTTGTTCATTTACTTTTATCATCCGAAGATGATTCGACAAAGAATTGAAAACGGTCGTGATACATATGGAACATATATCATTATTATTATTATTATATATATATATATATATATATATATATATATATATATATATAAAGAGATAGATGGACAGAAAGATAGAGTAATTTACAAACATATTGTTTCGCTGTATAACAACTCTTTAGTGTGGCTAAACTAGAACTAAGGATCTAACCTACGCTCATCTAGTTCATAGTCGGCGACACTTACCACTTGACTACAGGGCAGGCGTTGTTGGCAAGTTACATCTCAATGATTTTTTTATATAAACATTGTCAACTACTAGACAGTTCTCCTTTTGTTTATTTATAAAGAGCGTTATATGTAAATATATATATATATATATATATATATATATATATATATATATATATATATATATATATATATACATTAGGTAGAGGCATGTTATTCGATGCCATGCCATAGCTAATGATGTAATACCTCTAAACGTTAGCATTTCCGTCATCAAAGTAGGCTGAAGGGGTCTAGGCGAGTATCGAACACCCATCAGCTACAAAGTCTCGTGTGGAGCGAGCTTACGTAACGACGCATTCACAGCAAGGCGCCCCCTTTGTAGGTTAAGCTTTATTTAATGGTGAAAATGTTCCTTGCGAAGTGAAATTAAAACAAGAAGAATTATTTTCAAACAAATGCATAAGCAATTACTCCTATACGTTTCAAATCTTCTATGTTTTTCACTATTTTTAATCTCACCCCCTCCTCTATATATCTCTCTCACACACCCACTCTCCCTCTTTCTATCTCATTTTAAATACGGCCACATATACACACATACACGCACACACACACACACATGTATATATATATATAAAATTATTTTCAAATCTTCATTTCTGAAGACGTTCGCCAACACGAACGAAACCGGTCAAACCTTTTTTTTTTGTTTTTCTCGTGCACGTTAACTTGTTTTCCGTTTGTCATTTTTCACACGCACTCACACACACACACACACACACACACACACATATATATATATATATATATATATATATATATATATATATACATATATATATATACACACAATTTATATATGGCTATAATCGTGTCAACGCACTGGTTCTTGAAAGATTACCGGAGGTAAGCGAAGTTTAGGCTGGTCAATGTTTAGATGGGTGACCATATTCGAATACTAGGTGGCCTTCTTGGACGAGAGTAGGTTACCATTCTTCAACAACAATAAATTGTTCAGGAGAGTTCATTGTAACAGTACGCATGTGATGATAGGTATATATTACATTAAAGTACTATATATATATATATATATATATATATATATATATATATATGTATATATATATATATATATATATATGTATATATATATATATATATATATATATATATATATTAAAAGGAGGGTATATCTATATCTATATCTATCTATCTATATATATATATATATATATATAGAATAAATATGAAACTAAAAGTAAACTTTTAGTAGAAAGAACCTATAGTGAAATGGTAAAAGCTCAATATACGAGATAGAGCAATTATAAAGATAGATGGAAAGAAAGAATAATAAACATAATTGTATTACAGAATATACCTTGCATTGAACAATCGAAGTTTGAAATAAATTTAGACATTCGTGCATGTTTATCACTCCATCTATCTTTATATATATATATATATATATATATATATATATATATATATTTATAAAAACTCACACACACACATATATATATACAAAATATTTTTTTTTGGGGGGGGGGTAAAGAAATCCGAAAGAATACTGAATAATTTAATAATAAGAGCATGACACCCAATAATTAAGTACCGAAAAGAAAAAGTGTAAATATAAAAAACAGTGAACTTTCTCCCAGAATCACATACAGCTTCCTCCGAAAATAAAATATGGCTGTAGATGGCCAGAGCGATTTGCTTACAGATATAAACAAACCCAACGAATCATTAATTTTTGATATGGTTAGACGTAGATTTATATACTTTGTATTTATCATAGATATGTGTGTGTGTTGATACCACTTTGTAATTACAGATTGGTATCGACATACACACGCAATGAAATATAATTTTGAGAAAAAATGTTGCTCAGATATGCATATATATATATATATATATATATATATATATATATATATTTAATAAGGAATAGGTAAAATAAATACCTTTGGAAGCATTAAAGATACGATACCAATTTTAAAAGAAAAATAAATCGAAACCGATTTTTTTCCCTCCTTTTTATAAACTCTCATTTTTTTGTTAGTTTAAAGTGATACAGATATTTCGCCAATAACTTGGCCTTTTCAGTGTTTCATATATCCTGATGTTATCGGATTTGTATTTGTTGTTCTCCTCCCGGTTTCTGTTGTTGCAGCCGTGCCAAAGGGGTTTGTTGTTGTTTCCCACTTTCAAATATGAAATCGTGAATGCACACGTGATCGGTATAAAGTGTTTTGAGGTTCATATTTTTTTAAGAAGCATCTATTTGAAATTTAATAAGGAATAGGTAAAATAAATACCTTTTGAAGCATTAAAGATTCGATATAAATTTTAAAAGAAAAATAAATCGAAACCGATTTTTTTAAAAATCGGTTTCGATTGTTTTTCTTTTAAAATTAATATCGCATCTT
>OY744519.1:71184311-71191811 GCA_963556195.1 Sepiola atlantica
TGTGTGTTACAGAACCTCAGAACAATATCGGTACCGTCGGTTTACAAATCAAAATAAAATGGGACGTATAATTGGTCATCTTTTCCAGGTAGGCACACATAAACAGAGGCTGAAGAGAGTTCGGTAAAAGAGACCAATTATAAGTCCCTTTTGTTTGGATTTGAAACCGACGGCATCGATGTTGTTCTGATCTTCTGTAGTACATATATAAATAAAGGTTACGCTCTTATATTTTTTTTATTTTTCTGCTCTCTCCCACTAACCTTATATATATATATATATATATATATATATATATATATATATATATATATACATACATACATACATACATATATATATATATATATATATATATATATATATATATATATATATATATATATATATATATATATATATATATATATATATAAACCGTATGTTGCTACATTCCAAAGACCAAGATTTTATTCACCTTACCAATCATTTTTTCAAAACAAAAAACAACTTAGTACAATGACGGATTCGTTTCGTTCAACAGAAGGACAATCGATATTTGTATGCCAATCCCGGATTTTTTTACCATGAACTTATCAGAAAACCATAAAGTTCTCAATCAGAAAAAATACATAACGATGCAATAAACAAGAATCCGAAAAACTGTTGTTACATGTTTATAATCATCGAGCTTTTACTTTGAAAATATTGGTATATATAAATAATAGAAAGTGTATGCAAAAACATATATTTTCACACACACACACACACACACATATATATATATATATATATATATATATATATATATATATATATATATATATACTAGCAGAGCTACTCTGTGTTGCCCAGGTTAAAGTGTGGGATAGCATCATATGCAACATCATAGTAGGGAGAGTTTACTTTAACAGCAACCTTGATGCTGTCAGCTAGATATCTTACTCACCGAACAATTCAGATATATGTTAATACTCTTAAACTAACGCTAATAAATATATTAATTTCATTGTGTAACATGTTTTAAAATTGTAATTAGCTTCTTTAAGGGGCAGCCATTTACGCAAAAATACTTCCATTATGTTCACATGCAAATTGTGCATGTGAATACAATTATATTTAAAGTACACTTCCTAGTATGTCTTCGTTTTTAGGGACAGACAGGCACAGACTGAGAGATGTTCTCCTTGATTATATATATATATATATATATATATATATATATATATATATATATATATATATATATAATTTGAATCAAAAGGAAAACAGTTTTCCGTGGAGGGATTGTGCCCCAGGGAACCATTTTAATATTATTCAAATTTGCTGATATTTTGGGAATAGACATCATTTTTTTGGTCATTAACCTATGGTTTAAATTTCATTTGAATCTAAGGGAAAACAGTTTTCAGTGAAATGATATATTTCGTATATAGCCTATGACCTTTACTGAGAGGTCAGTAGTCCACGTGCCAATTTTCAAGCAATTCTGTCCAGCGGTGTGGGTGACCATAAAACACAAAGATCAGACGGACACACACAGAGTTACTATTTTATATATAGAGATGCATGTATATATATATATATATATATATATATATATATATATATATATATATATATATATATATATATGCATCTCTATATATAAAATAGTAACTCTGTGTGTGTCATATATATATACAAATTATTTAGTTAAAAACTATATGTTACATACTTCAGAGACGTATCATAGTTTCATTAAGATAAGCTGAATTTTTTTATTTTGTTAAAAAGGTCGTTAGAGCCCAATTCAAATCATCACCGATTCACCAAATAAAAAATAAATCGAAGAATCGTGAGTCGCTGTTATTTGAATTGAACTCTAACGGTCTTTCTAACAAAATTTTAAAAGTCAGCCTATCTCAATGAAACCATGGTACGTCTCTGAAGTATTAACCGTATAGGTTTTAAATGGTGTTTAATGTGTATATTAGCTCTCACATTTTTGTGATCGAGCACTTTATTGATTTTTTTCTACATACACCGAAGCACTATATATATATATATATATATATATATATATATATATATATATATATATATATATATATATATATATATATATATATATATATATTCATTTATGACTCTCCTCATGGGTTCCATAGACGCACATGTAATCTAGCCTATATTCTGTGTGGTGGTGTTCCTTTTTCTTGGGGTCGGCCTTCTCCGCCTGAGGCAGCAATCCACATATGACGAAAAAGAAGAAAGAAAGGAATAAAACAGCCGACCACCACCTCTTATCCCCGCACTCCCTCGACGTCTATTCTGGTGTATTTGCTGCTTCTCACTGCCGACTGCCTTTTGATTTGCGTTACCTCTAAAAGGGGCCAACTCCGCCGACGGCTTTTTTCAATTCACTTTTACTCCCCCGCCCAGTTCTTTGCCCACAACGTCCCAACTTTACTCAGAATCTGTAAGTCAACACCGCTCGCATAAAGTATAATGTTGGAATGAATCGAAAAACAAAAAAAATAGAGTGACCCTTATAGGCGAGCAAGAAAATTGAGGCAAGAACAAGCTTTCTCTACAACCCTTTTCTCACAGAAGAGACGTTGCTAGTCTCTATCTACTCAATCGTTATTTTCATGGAAGGTGCTCGACCGAGTTCCAATCTATGGTTCTTCCTTGTAAGACATTCACAGCAAAAACTCGTCTAGTCATCACTACGGAGGAGGACTTTCCTTTCTTCCTACGTGTGTCTAATGTCGGGCGGAATTTCCATTGACAGGGCTTCTTTGCAAGGGATTCCTGTCTGTAAAAACATTACTGCAAGACGACTTCCCTTCAGATAACAACATAGTCGTCTTCAAATCAAATGTCAACAAATTCATGTCATACAGTGCCCCAGAAACAATCAAACGTCTTTATCTTTCGGCTGACAATCATTTCTGTCTCATTAATCCTCAGCCCCGAGTAGCTCTTGGCCTTGATAAATAGTGATCCAATAGTAAAAAAAGATTGGAGTAAAAAGAAACTTTCTTTTGTAATCTTTTCCATTTTTCGTGCAATTGCATTCGTGTTTGTATTATTATCTACGTTGCGGGTGAGATAAAACTACTATCCAATCTTTAATTGCACTCAGTAGAACGCATACCCCCCCCCCCCGCCAAAAGTAAACATTAAAAACAAAAAGTTATTAAAGTAAAAATTTTAAAAAAAGACCTTATTAAAATATATTTAAAAAACAGATGGTTAAAAGGTTTTCAGGGTGTATAATATGGGCACAACCTCGCATTCGAAAATTCAAATATTTCAGATTTGTATTGAATTTTAGCCATAGTTAAGCAAGATTCCTTTAATTGCAATGTCTTCTTAAGACTCATTAAGCTTAAATGACCAAAAATGATGTCTATTCCCAAAATTTCAGCAAATTTTAATAATATTAAGATGGTCCCCGGGGGCACAATATCTCCACTGAAAACTGTTTTCCTTAAATATTAGATATTTTCTAGAATCAAAATTATGTAATCGATTATGATGAAAATTCGAATATAAATTCTAGATATAAGGTTAAGTATCATTATATATTGATTTTAATCTTCGTAAGGGAAAATAAAAGTGGTGCAAAACAGTTCTATTAAGGTAATGAATTTTACCCGTCCTGGGACGGGTTTTCGTCTAATTACTATGTATATTCTTCTTGCGGTTGTTCTAACCTACTATGTATGATTATTGGTTTCCATATTGTATTTTATTCTGTATTAGTTCTACTTAGGGGGTCATTGTCACACAACATGTGCGTGGCTTATTTGAATTTAATGAGGTGTTCTGATGTACGCCATAGAATATTCCAACATGCCCAACTGTGGTGTATGTTTAAACATCAGATAGGCCATTACAAAATTTTAGTTCTACAGGGCTCTGCTAAACCGATTGAAAAATATTCTGTAGCGCATATATGTATCCTTGAAAAGATTATATGTCAAATTTAAAATATAATGATGTTTTAAAAATAGGCAAGTTTGTACTGGTACAGCTTTCAAGGCAGACAAAACCGACTTTTCGTTCGGCTTTTCCCCGACTGTTTACGTAAACAGTCTGAACATGCCGAAGTGCTTATCCAATCAAAAGGCGAGAAAAGCAGACGACAAGTTAAATTGTAAACTGATTGAATCATAAATTGGCGATTGTCAAGAATTTACACTTGAGAAAAAAAAAACTCAAAATAAAATAAAAGTCAACCAATAACTGTTACAATAAAGGTATGTTTGGGTTAGGGTCAGTTTAGTGTTAGATTAGAGTTAATTTAGGGTAAATTACTAATTTAGGGTAAATAAATAATTTTTCGTACGGTGAATATTTGTCTTGCTTTAAATGTTTTTCATGATTTTTTTCTGTTAGAACGACACCTAGTTTTGATTTTGACGCTGATTCGTTTTCATTCGGCTTTTTTCGGCAATTTACGTAATTCTGCGTCGACAAAAGTCGGTTTTGTCTGGTTCAAAAGATGTGCCAATACCTTCATAATACTTCTTACATCTTATATTTAAAACTAATAACTACTCAGGCGTTACCCAGTAATTAATAAGGACCATCCTGATCAGCTATTTGTATTCTTATTTTTTAATTTCTATCAATTTTTTTTATTCAGAATGAAAAACTATTGTTTTAACTATTTAGACAGTTATTTCTTTTCATGTTTTGAATTTTTTAAATGATATAACATTTTTCTGGCCGCACAGTCACTAATTTGATCCCTGATGATCCCAAATAAACGAATATTACAATAAATTTCGTTTACCATAACTTGCTCGAGGTCGCACAAAATCAGAATACGTAAGGTTTATAAATGTATCTTTTGTAGTTTTAGTCGGAGAGACAAAAATAAATTATCTTCATATAATAGATTATTGGATAAACAGCAGTATTTATCAATTGAAGAATTTGGCTTTATCTTGTTAATAAACCAAGCAAACTAATAACCCACAAATTACAAACTACAGCTAAAGTTTCGCCCTTTTTTGAAGAAGGTAAAAAAGTAACGTATTTTCCATTTCTTTTTACAACTTAACTAAAGTAAATGTTAACGTTTTTCATGTGTCAATCTGCAGTTTACAATAATGACTATAACGTTGAATTTATTTCTAGCATCCGTGTATATGACATCTGTACAACAAGATTATCAAATAATAGGTACGATAATACCGCATTGGAAATTTGACTTTTGTAAATGATCGGGTTACATAAAAGAAACTATATAGCTCATGTTAATTACTGACACATTGAAGTGATTACAGAATGAGATTTTAGTACATTATGCATGCGCTATACGTAGCTAAATGTTCTGCATATATGTAAAATTAACAAATATACATTATTTATGAGTTACTCCGGAGAAATAATTATTTACACGAACACATGTGTGTATGTGTATATATATATATATATATATATATATATATATATATATATATATATAGAGAGAGAGAGAGAGAGAGAGAGAGAGAGAGAGAGAGAGAGAGAGAGAGAGAGCATTGTATATAGGCATGATTCAATCTTGGAAGACTCTGAGGTTTTGCTCAGAGTAAAAAAAAAACTAGATAAATATGTTATAAGTATGAAGAGCAAGCTGTTACATTTGCAGCATACCCCCCCCTCCCTGTCTCTCTCCGCGGCGCTGAAATAGACGATTGGAAAAGCATGCGCCGATACAGATTTTTTCCAATGCTGTCGTGGGAGTTTTCAGAACATCTTAATATACAGCGTGGGACTGCCTTGGGGACTCCGGATTCCCGAAGACTTTCTATGAGTGGTGATGGCCACAAAGCAGCGGAGGTTTGAGATCAGAGATTTACTTCTTTTGAAAGAACTGTCTTTCTAGACTGATGATCCCCATCTATTCACAGAACTGGTTTTCGGATTCCAAGTAACTTGCATTCACTTCTGATGTCGGGCTTATATGTAAACCATATAAGCAGGCAAGGAGCTGATTTAAGGTGTCAGATGCTGTCGGAGAGGGTCGCGGTTGAGCCATTTTATAGACGATGGGAGCGTGTCTCCATTGCGATCCTTCAGCTATGACCACTGTAAAACAATTATATGCATGATAAAAGGTACAGATATTCTTTAAAGGGTTTACGGAAACGTTTGCATGCATTTAAAAGGAGTTGCTTACTAATTAGTTTTCTACCATTCCATAAAAATAACTCGCATTGCTAGAATGACACACACACACTAGAAAAATACCCGTCTCAGAACACGTAAAATTAATTTTTCCAATAGAATAGTTTTGCACCACTTTTATATACTCTTAGAAAGATTAAAATCATGATATAATAATACTAAACCTTGTCTAGAATACTTATTCCAATTTTGATCAAAACTGATTACATGATTTTTATTCTAAAAAATGTTTAATATTTAAGGCCTTAAGAGATCTTAAGAAGAAATTGAAATTAAATGAATCTTGCTTAATTAGTGTCTAATGACCATTAGTGAAATTTAAGTCAAGTTTTAAATAAATTTATTTTTTAATGCAAAGTGTTGCCAAGAGTATTCCCTGTAAACCCCTTTAAATTAGTTCAAAACAATAAATTTGATGAATATTTATTTATTTATGTCTAATGACTATTGTTAAAATTTCACAAAATCGAATGTATCTGAATTTTTAAAAAAGGGCTTCTACTCTTTCATCTGCGCTATTGTATAAAATTAAATGAAACAAAATATTACCAAGACTTACACCAATTAGTTGTGTACCAAAATTCCTAATGATCGGTTAAATAGTTTAGGAATACATTTTATACATAGAAATATATAAACATATACACAATTTTATCTGAATTAAGATATACCAACACACGTGATATTATTATGATATTTTACTTACTAGAATTCACACAAGTCCGTATCAGTGATATATCTCTTGTGAGAACAGGTGGTTTTCCATAGAGACTTAGTGACAGGAAGTCTTCCGAGATTCCAGTACTTTCAGCTCATTTCTATCACATTCTAGACTTCCAGTTGACTGTCATGAATAGTACTGGAATAATGTGGAGACTTATTGTTAGTCAGATTCAAGAGAAGGCCAACAACCGTTAGCAGCAATAACATAATAGTAAACAAGTACGGAGTTCTAGAAATCTGTGGAAAATTATTATCACTCAGACTCCAGGAAACACCAACTGTTTTTACTAGTGAGCAATCATTCGCAATGATTAGTGGGAAAAACTTTTAGTCAATAAAATAATAATAAAACACCTTAAAAAGATGACCTGATATACGCCAAAAATATATTTGGCGAAGCAGAATTAGATACTTTTTGGTGTGTGTGTGTGTGTCTCTCTCTCTTACTCTCTCTCTCTCTTACTCTCTCTCTCTCTCATATATATAAATATATATATATATATATATATATATATATATATATATATATATATACAACATTTATGACATAATTAATTTGAACTAAGTGTGGGTATTTCCACTGGAGATTATCTGAATTGGAATTGATAAAGAATATATCTTTAAGAG
>OY744519.1:71196811-71204311 GCA_963556195.1 Sepiola atlantica
ATATATATTCATATATATATATATATATATACATATATATATATACATACACACACATATATATATATATATATATATATATATATATATATATATATATATATATATATATATACTGAGGGAATACTCGACCTCGAATAGAATAGTTTAACACCATTTTGATGTCCACCTAGCAGAGATTAAAATAAAGATATCATTATACTACTAATCCTTATGCCGAGAATCTTTAATCTTTAATTTTGATCGAAATCGATTACATGATTTTGATTCCAGAATATGCCTAAACTTTAAGACTTAAGCTTAAAGGGGTGTTGTGAAAAAAGAGAAATTGGATGTCGTACCTATATTATGTCCCTTAAAACTCCTTTAAAATACTCCAAAGAAACTGATATTTTGAGAATATTTATTAATTTATTAATTAATGGCTAATACCTATTGTTAAAATTTCACAAAACTCCGAGGTATTTGAATTTTCTCGAAGAGCTTCAACTCCATTCAACTGAAACTAAATATAGCTCACATTACAACCCATCACACCTAGTCACTGTGTCCCAAAAAATCATAATGATCGGTGTATTAGTTTAAAGTGTATCCTGTACAGACAAATATATAAGCATATACACATACCTACATTCAGATAGAGATATGTGTGTGTATAATTGACAGTTTTGAAAGTATTTAACAACAAGACCTTGTGATATATATATAACACTTCAGTCAGTAAGTAACCTATAAATAGCATCGCTAATAAATAAAAAATCCATATGATTTTTATGAGGTACTAGCATTGAAAGGGCACGTGTCAAAGTTTAAACCCAATCAGTTTAATTTTTTTACAAATTACAGTTATATAAGTAAACATACTGTTGCAAAATTCAAAACAATAGAAAAATCTGAGTTTCGTGTTGATAAAGCATAAATTGTGTTGAAGGAAATCAATGTCTTGATAAGTGTTATTTTAACCTTGCTCCGTCGGAAACCACGGTTGATAAGTGGTATGCGGACTTGAAACGCGGCCGTACAGGCACAAATCATGCTAAATTCTTATTTGTTAACTCCCTTTACTAAGGTCATTTCCCTTTAACATGTTGAAGCTTTTAAAAAACAAATATGGCGATTTTTCGTATCTATTTAATCTCTCCTTTGAATTTGACAATATGCATTTTGATGTGGAATTAATTTTGATGATCAATGGTTTTTGCTAAGACAGTGAGTCTTTTCTTGTGATTTTTGTTTTGTGTCTGCTGGAATTTGTAACTTTTGTCAGACATGAATATTAATTGTGTTGTATTTGTAGGACACCTACGAGGATTTAATTTCAATTATTTTCTTCTGAAGAGAGTCTTGTGTTTTAAAAACAAAATCTTAGCTCAGTGTGTGACTTAAAATAAACACTAGCTTGAAACAGCTGTAAACAACTATAAAACCTTTGTGAATGCTCTTTATTTAGAACTTGGATTAAGAAATGATTTAAATCGTCAAAATACACACAGACGCACACACACACACACACATATATATATATATATATATATATATATATATATATATATATATATATATATATATATATATATAATAGACAAGCAATATATCGTCTTTCTGTCTGAGTTGACGCGTAAGCGTATCTGTTTAAATTAAGATTTAATTTTAAACAGCTTCATTCAATTAACTTAATGACCATAAGAGACCTTGATAAATTTAATCTAAATTTCGCAATAATCCCAATTAAGAAATAATAAGATTTTTGTAAAATCACCTCATTTTTTGTTCATAAACTAACTGAAGTACCCATTAATGCCGGGTGTCTTAACTCAAGATCTATTGAATATTTTTCATTTATTTTTATTTAAAAAAGAATATACAATTTTAGTATGATGATTGATATCGGCTAAAAAATAACTGAAACGCTATAGCAAAAGAAATGTGTGTGAGATTCGAACCCACGATGAGATAAAATATTGAACCTGTAGGCGGGCGCTTTATCTACATGGCTACCGATCTAACGAAAACAGTTTGACAATTACTTAAATGAGTTCGGCGTAATGAGTGTTCTATCTCGCCGCATAAATTGTCTAAATATAGATTGTCTAAACATAAACAAACATAAAAATAAAATTTAAAAATCATATTAAAGTAAAAAGTATATTAGTGAACATTTACCAAATATGTTTTTTTAATTTTTAATAATAAAAAGAGATAAATTTGTTCATACGTTTACAGTAGTTTTCGGCTAAGATAGGGACGCTAAAAAATGCCGGAACATTTGTTTCTAATGTTATTTTTACGTACTTTTACTGATTTTACTGATTTCAAACCTGCGATTAGTTTGGCTCTTATGTCAACCGTTTAAGCGTAATGCCGCAACAAAGATATGCACATACAGACAACGTTGCTTTATATAGAGAGATTCGTGGGTTTTAAAAAAACCTCTATATTTTACATTGCATAAAGTGAAACTAATCTTTTCGGGAATTAACACTTATTTTAATTTCACTTTTGTTTCGCTTTGTTTCGCCGTCGTAGAAAAAATTCTTCGCCAGTGTTCGTACTTATTTATCAAAATATATTACTAAAGTATTCATATAAAATTAGAGAATTACGCCAATAATTAAATTGTTCATATATAAATTGTTATTATCATCTCTGATGAAAAATAAAAACGCCGTTCACTTTTTGTTATAGAGTGCAGAATTTCTGAGGGGTGAGTCTGATGTGGTTGTCCGACTTGCTATTTGCTTATTCGCTTCAACTCACCACTTGAAATGGTTTCGTTCGGTAGCTAGAAAAAGCCATGTTTTACTCGCTAACTTAAAATAATTAATATCATTTACTTAAAATTATTTTATATATATATAGTGATGGAAGTACACATACATACATACACACATACTCGAGTTTGATCTTCTTTTGGATTATCAGTAGGATATATCCGAACTCAAGATTCGAACCCCGAGTCAACTGCATGCGAGGCGAATACTCTGCCATTGAGCCGCCACGCCACATACAAGAATGTGTATTAACTAACAAAGACTAAGCAAACTGCGGCGAAGGCCGACTGTTGAATATACCTACTCTTCTCAACAAGGGGTGTAGTCATCTAACTACTGAGAACCCAAGCCGATGTCTATCAAGAAGGATTTTATACTGGCTAGGACGCTGTCATCCAACAAGCTAACCGAGGGAGCAAATTTATATTAGATTTTTAATGTGAGAATATATATGTAATTATTTAACCCATCAGACCGGAAGTCCTAGACACGAATCTAGGACTTCCGGTCTGTGGCTTTCATGGTTCGTGTGGGCTGCAGCGTTGTCTGATGGTGGAAATAATAATATATTTCATCTTACATTATATATATATATCATTTTACACACAAAAGTAATTAATTCAAATTTAATATTCATTCTTATCCTTTATGCACGTTTAATGGCAAAATTCGGATAAGTGTATCTTTTTCTATTAGCCCAATTTTGTCAATCTTCAGAGGGTTGCAGTATATGTTGTTGAATAGCGAAAAAACATGTCATAACAAAAACACCGGAGGGAAAATACGGTGAAAATCACAGTCGATTTCTGCTAAAAATTCGGCAAACTGAAGTATATAAAGGCATAACACTCACTTAGGAAAACGGTTGTCACTTCGGAAAAAAAAGAAAAAAGAAAAAATTCCACCCTCCAATAAGATTTTCACTATCGAGAAAACATACGAATCAAATTTCCCAAAAGATAGCGTCAAAGCTAATATATATATATATATATATATATATATATATATATATATATATATATATATATATATATATATATATATAATATAAAATCAAATATGAAACTAAAAGTAAACTTTTAGTAGATAGAACCTATAGTGAAATGGTTTAAGCTCAATATACGAGATAGACCAATTATAAAGATATATGAGAGAAGAGTGATAAACATGTACGAATGTCCAGATTTATTTCAAACTTCGATTGTTCAATGCAAGGTATATACTGTAATAAAATTATGTTCATTATTCTTTCCTTAAGCCAAGGCTTTTCAAAGATCGAAATCTTATCATCAGAGGAATTATGCAGATAGATAAGTTGGCAGTGGAAAAGCCAAAATTCAACATTTGAAAAAATATTAGGAATGGAGAGTTGAAAAAAAGTTCGTGTAAAAAAGATATGGGGTTTGTCAAGTTGGTAATTGTCCGTTGATAAGGTGTCCAATGAAAGGAGATTTCGATGGAGAAGAAAAGTATTCCGTGAAGGCAGCATAGAAAAGCGTTCAAAAATGAAGTAACTCCAATAGTGAGATGTTGAGTTCAAATCGTAGGTGGAGCGCACTTAATCAGATGACAACAGAAGCTGAAGAGAGAGAGATGGCTAAGTCCTTCTGTGCTTTAAACCGACGGTACGAAGTTTGTACTAATTTTTCTGTACCAATATATATATATATATATATATATATATATATATATATATATATATATATATATGATTCTAAATTGCACCATTAAGAGGATATTCACTCTAAAAAAACATTCGATGAAAACGAGGCCGAAATAATACGGAAGAAAGTGCATTTATTCTATCGTGTGATTTTCACTGCCTATTAGTTTCCTATCTATTATATAAACATTAATTATAGATTATACATATTCGACAGTCAGACTCTCCCTCTCGCACACACTCTTTACTCTCTCTCTCTCTCCTTCTCTCCTTCTCTCTCTCTCTCTCTCTCTCTCTGTGCACTCTTTCTTTTCTAACTTATTTTCATATTGGTTCAATTTTATTCGCTCCAAAACCTTAACTGTTTTTGTTAATGAATTTATACTCATCTTTTCATTTTAATATAAGTTCATTTTTTTATTTGATTATTGTTTGTTTTTTGTTCACATATTTAAATGTCTTTATTCATATTTTGTTTTATTATTTCTGTTTTTCGCACACATGTGTTAAATTACTTTGCAGCTATTCTGCAGATACTTTTTTTATTCTTCGACATTTCATTATTAGCGTCTTTTTTACTTTCCCCTCTTTTTTTAAATTTATCATTCCAAATGAAGTTCGGTAATGTTTCAGATTTTTTCATTAATTTAAGTTTTGAAGATGTATTCTTCTTTTGAACCACAGTGAAATGCACTTCTTTCTCATCATATATACACACGAACACACACACTTTGTAAATATAAAGTTATTCTGTCGGATGTTCGAAAATCCGACATAAATAGCAATTGTATCGGCCAAATTAATATTTGATTCTGGCTAGCCTGTCATCTTTCACATTTATCACAATTTCACAATTATCACTGTATTATTTGAGAGAAAAATTGGAATTCCAATCGCTTTTATCATTTATATTTCTGTTTGGTCCAATAGTTATTTAAGTAAGCGAACATTCCTAATATATACGGTAATCTGTTCTCTCTACATCGCTCTTTTCCATTGGCTAATAATTTATGTTCTTTAGCCAATGAGATTGTTGCCATTTAACAGTGACGAAATTTTAAAATGTGTATGAGATTGAAACCTTTGCGACTTTCTGGAAGTATGACATTTTATTAAAAATCGTTGAATATGAACCAATCTAAATCTATAGTTTCTGAAAACACATGCCAATAATTGACCTAAGCCCAATAACGCTACAGAGGAAAATCTCACTCTACTTTATATATAAGATTAAGCTTTTGAGTTAATGCCAGATTAAATTTACTGTTATGTAACGGAAACGCTTAACGGGGGACCTTTATTTACTGAGGTTAAGGATGAGTATAAGATGCATAACTCAGAGTGTAGACAAGTATATAATACTGGACAACCACGGAAAGAAAAGAGTCCACCTCCATCCATTCTCCTACCCCCTCTCTCTCTCTCCTCCTCTAATTTGCAGCTCTTTCTCTAAGTGTGTCGTGTCGAAATCAATATTAGGTGTGACACAACGAAATACGAGAAAAACCACCCCATTTCCCTGACAACTGATTGTTCTTTCCAGGTTAGTTTTAGATTTGAATCGCTGTTGTCAACATATACGTACCTGATAATAGACGCACACTCACGATCATAAGCCAAACACACACCCAAACACATACACACACACACACACATATATATATATATATATATATATATATATATATATATATGTGTGTGTGTGTGTGTGTGTGTGTGTGTGTGTGTGTGTGTACCATTTAAAAATGTTCTAGACTTTTTTGTTCTTTCTTTGTGCGTTTGTACCCAAATCGTAGGTTTTGATTGGTTGACAGAAACGGACTAGCTAACATTCGGCATTCCATTGAATAGACTTATTATTTGTAGTTGTTAACGTTTTTGGTGATTACCCTAATGGTTTGAGTTCGAATGGCACGATATCAAATAAAGTTTTCGTTTTTTTTAATTTCTTATTTTTTAAGGGGACGGATATAAAATTTCCGAAATAAACATTTCTATTTTATTAAGTTCTTTTATTTTAAACTGAGGGAGAGAATAACATTTATACTTGACACGAGGGCAACGACGGGTGTGCACACACACAGATACACACACAGACATACACACACACACACATATATATATATATATATATATATATATATAATTAAATAGTTTGCATTTTCTTAGACTTAAATAGCAATGGATCTGACAACTCGATACTTAATTCTATCTAACCAGTGAAATACGGAAACTTCAAAAACGCAAAATGGTGAACATCGGTATGGAAGCCATTGTGAACCGAATTTTGCGTTTGTTTTACTTTTTCTTTCTGATTGTTTTTATTTGCATCGTGGTTGTTTTCTGTGTTTTTTTGTTTTTTTGTTTTTTGCTTTTTGTCTTTTGTTTTCGTGTTTTGTCCTTCGACATGTTTCATAACCATTGTTTAATCTTTTTATCGTGAGCGAAGAACAAGCTTCTGATTCTGCTTATTTCTCTATTTAGTGGACCCCCCCCCCCCAATTCTCTATGTTTTAATCTTTCTCCGAAGTTCAGAATATAAAAATTGTTTTATGCTGAACTACCTGAATTGTATTTATTATACAGATTTTTTAAACAACTGTAAAACCGATGCATTGGTTTTCGTTTAAATATCATAAAATTATATAACAATAAATCTTGAAATAAATTTATATGTATAAGCTCTATTTATTGCGAAGTATTTAGCTTGTCTTTTGTGATTGAAATTTTATCCGTTCCGGAATCATTTTTATCTAGATCAATTTAATTTATATTGATATAATCTCACATATATATTGTTGGTTAAATTTACATTAAAAAATATATGTATTCAATACACTAGTGTACACTCTGCGTCAAAAATACCGGAAGAAATTATGATCTGTAGTGTTCGTACTAATAACCATATAAAAATCATAGAATTACGTCAGTAATATAATTTGTCATTTATATATTACTATTATCCTTTCTGATTACCTACAGAAAATAAACATCAAGCGTTAAGTTTTTATTTAGAGTGGAGGATTTTTTTTCTAATCCATTTTAGACGCTGTGGATCGCCTGACT
>OY744519.1:71209311-71251811 GCA_963556195.1 Sepiola atlantica
AATCCGAGGCAGGAACAATGTGATATAGGTACCGGAAGGTGGAACAGATGAACAAAAATAAATGAGAAGAGAAAATATGAATGGAATCTCAAATCAATTTATTAATATTTCACGGGTACCAGAACAGTAAATAGAAAAAGTTACTGTCAAGCAATTTAAAAGGTCCGGAAAAAGGGTAAACTTTAAACTTTAATTTTCGAGAGTTGAACCTCTCATTATCAAAAGAAACAGATAAAAAATATGACCAAGTGGTCGAAAAGGCGACAGTGGTTTCCATCTAACCTTTTCGACCACTTGGTCATATTTTTTATCTGTTTCTTTTGATAATGAGAGGTTCCACTCTCAAAAATTAAAGTTTAAAGTTTACTCCTTTTCCGGACCTTTTAAATTGCTTGACAGTAAACTTTTTCTATTTACTGTTCTGATATTTAAACCCGTGAAATATTAATAAATTGATTTGAGATTCCATTCATATTTTCTCTTCTCATTTATTTTTGTTCATCTGTTCCACCTTCCGGTACCTATATCGCATTGTTCCTGCCTCGGATTACGAACTTACATTTATATTTACCAGCAATGCTTCAAGCAAACTTTCCTTTCATATATATATATATATATATATATATATATATATATATATATATATATATATATATATATATATATATATATGGTGTTGCAGCAAAATCTGACACTTGGCAAAAAGAAAACGAAATAGACAATAAAAGCAAAAGTTGGATGTTAAGAGACCCGACACTTTATTTAGCAACACTTAGAATTACATACTACATTATTTTTCAATGTAACCGCCGCCGGCGAAGACGACTATCTCAAGGCTGGCACGAAATAAGTCACATGCTTTGGCGACCATGTCTTTGTCTATACTGGCGAACATATCTACAATGGAACCTTTCAGAGATTCAACCGTGTTGTGAGTATGCTTGTTGGTATTGGCCCTGATCACGCACCATAAAAAATAGTCATGGGGCGTCCAGCCGGGTGAGGAAGGGTGGCCACATGTCCATCGGCCAGTGGTAAGGAGTATAGTTCAACAGTCACGCCTGGGTCGTCTTGGCCGTGTGTGCAGGAGCGGAGTCCTGCTGGAAGACCTAGGGGCGTCCAGCGTCGATCTCGTCAATTCAAGGGTTCATCACGCTCCTCAGAATCTCTTGGTATTTCGTTTACTTTTTGTCACGTGGCTGATTTTGATTTAACACCCTGTATATAATCATTTTTATAATAAATATTTGTAATATCTACATACATATATGTTTCCTCTTAATGAAGACTCATCAGTGTATCTATATATAACTGTACCACCAATCATTGGATGAAAGTCACCTTTGTCTTCACGGCTGCTGAGACAGCTATGTGAAATATTCCTATTTAAGCATATATAGAGAGCTCGTTCTCTTTGAAAGGTGAGTGAACTTCGCAATATTGCTTTAGAGAGAAACTTTTCATTTTTTCGCTACAGAGTACTCTGTCTTTAGAGAGAGATTTTTTAAATAATTCTTTTTATAATAAATATTTTTTTAATATCTACATATACATATGCATGTGTGTCGTCTAAATTAAAACTCATCACTGTGGTTATATAGTACTACTAGTTCAGGAATTTGAACATTGGACAAAAGTCATCATTATATATAGTTACCACAGACAGATTTTATTTCTTGTCAAGACTCATCAGTGTGGCTAGACGCAGCAAGTGTATGCACGCCGTGATTAGAAACCTGAACGGTCGGTACTACGTCCATTGCGCTAACAAACTCGCCAAATCAGTAGAATACATTATAGCACTATACATGCTCTTTCTTTGTTTAGATATATATTTTTACCAGGCTATAGAAAACCAGAGAAATGTATTCTCTACAGATGATCAAGTGGAAACCGTTCTTTCCTCCACCAGAGCGCCTAGCGTATAAATAAGGGGTAGATATATATATATATATATATATATATATATATATATATATATATATATATATATATATATATATATATATATATATATATATATATAATAATAATAATAATAAAACATGTACATCCAATGGCAAGCGCCTGTTTCGTCTTATAAAGATTCATCAATGTGGCTATATACAACTCACCGCACGGTTCGAAGTCAGGTCAGATAATTCGACATCTATATCCATGCGCCCAACGATTCGCTTGTACAAATGAGAAGTATAAGTACTGCATCTTATCAGAACGATAGATTGTCTCTTCAGAGGATTCAACATCAGCTTTAGACAGGAGGGATAACCTTGTATTACAGCTTTAAATTGAAAGAATTAATTCTTCGCAAACAGAGTGCCCTCTTTTCAAGGGCACCAAAAATAATAATATATATATATATATGGGGTGTCTTAGAAAAATATATATTTCAGTATATACTCTTTATAATATCCGAAAGTTTTCCAAATTGCATGCTCAATGAAGTTGTATTACAAGCTTCACATCAGATATATTTTATAGTTGCATTCCAATGACAATAGGAAAAATCAATTCATAATCATAACTTTGTTATGTTCTTTCAATTTCTTTATTTTCATACCCGAATTGAATGTTGTTGTAAGAGATGTTTTGAAGAGTCATTTGAAGTTTTGGGAGCAAGATTTTCTTGGAAGGGGTTGGTCCTGGACTTTCGTCACCATTTTTCGTTTTAGTTTTTTCATGTATTTTTTTGGCTTAGAACTCTTTTCAAACTTTTCCCATCTTCCTGTCTCATGTATTTGGAATAATGTGTTTTTCCTATTACTATTGAATGAACAATTTCTCTGATGATCAACAAGATTAACATGAAGACTATGTATTTCTCTTGATTTTGCTGTGAAGCGCGCGTAAGATGGAGAAAAAGTATCGAATTTGAAGTAAAATAAACGTAAATAAATTAAATATAATTATATTTAAAAAGAAATTGTTTGTGAAACAAAGAGGAATGACTGATATATGAAAATAAAGACATTGAAAAGAACAGATAAAAGTTATGGTATTGGATTTATTTTTCCTATGGTCATTGGAATGCAACTAAAATACTATATATATATATATATACAGGGTGACCCAAAAAAACGGGCCCCAAATCTAATTAGGCCCCGTTAGTGGCTATGAAATGAAATGAATTTCTGGTCATAACTAGTTTATTATATTCAAAACATCACATCAAAACACTAGAGTCTTTGGCCTATTTTTCTCCGTTCTACAGCATGTGTTCTAGATGGCTTCCATTTAGCTCCGTGCATTTCTTGAGGCGCAGAACGAAGTTGTCCATGACGTTCTTACAGACTGAATTGGGAATGGCGCTCATCTCCTCCCTGATGGCTTCCTCGAGTTCCGTGATGGTTCTGGGTTTCCCTGCTAACACTCTGTCCTTAAGATAGCCCCAAAGGAAAAAATCTGGGGGGCTTAGGTCCGGGCTATGGGGTGGTCACTCAAAATTAGTCTTGAGACTGATCACTCGGCCTCCGAAGTTCTCTTTCAGCCAATCTCGGGACAGGTTTGAGGTGTGAGAACTTGCTCCGTCTTGCTGGAACCAGAACTTGCTCATGAGCGACGGGTAGAGGGTCTGGAGCTCACTCTTGAAGATTTTTAGGACCTCCACATACCGCTCCTTGGTGACTGTCACTGCTGCGCCAGATTCTTCGATGAAGATTGGTTCGATGATGCCTCTGACCAAGATTGCAGCCCACACCATGAACTTAGGAGAGCGCAGGGGCTTGGTGGCTACTTCATTGGGTCTGGAGGACCCCCAGAAGATATTTGTCTTGGAGTTCGCCTTTCCGTCAAAATGGAAGTGGACTTCATCTGAGGTCCAAAGGAGGTTAAGGAAACCTGGTGTCTCCTCGATCTTATCGAGCATCTTTACTGCCATAGCGCTCCTCTGCTTCTTGTCTGAGACGGTAAGGGTCTGCAGCGTCTGTATTCTGTATGGGTAAGCCCTGATATCGTTCACCAGCACTCTCCTGCAAGTCTCACGGGAGATCCCGAGTGACTGACTTCGCTTAGGTACAGAGCGTTTCGGACTCTCCTGGAGAGACTCTCTCACACTTTCGACCAGCTCGGCTGTCCGCTTCTTGGGACGTGCAGAGTGGCTTGGACGGTTCTCACTGGCAGCGTTGAGGTTCTCCACGGTCCCATACTTCTCGAGTGGTCAACCCAGTTCTGAATTCTGCTTTTGGATGGAGCCTTTTCACATTCGAACTGATGCATGAAACTGTCCTGGGTTTTCTTAAACAAGCCTGTCTTGTAGTAAAATTTAACACAGTGTATTCTTTGTCCCAGCTCCCACTGAGGTATTGGTGTACTCACGTTTGTTGATTCTGCCATGTCCTGTAAAATAAGGACAATCAGTGAATAAATAAAGGAGATATCACATAAAGTGTACACGGGGGCCCGTTTTTTATGGGTCAGCTATATATATATAGTCATCCGCATACAGCTGTTTCTTCTTTTCAAGACTCGTCAGAGTTTATAAACGCAAGTGTATCCAGTTGTTCAGGCCGAAATTCGAAACTCGAACGACAGAGTGATAGAAAGAGAGATAGAGAGAAAGAGAGAGAGAGAGAGAGGGAGAGAAAGAGAGAGATTACATGACCGGATATAAGTTAAACATGTAAATTACACAAATATCTAGGTATGAAATATTTTGAACACCTTCAAAATGAGCATACGAAATCCATACTTTGTATCTGTATTAGAACACCGATGATTGCCGATGATAAGAAGTAGACACACAATTATACCCACAAGTACACACACACACGTATACACATACACACACAGAACTAAAATATGATCGTCTTGATACGTGTTTCAAAATACAGCTGAATCAAGACAGCAGATTGTGAACATGGAAAGGACTCAATATATTTGTAATAATGCGTTAACTCGAACTGTTATTTATTTTAATTTTCAATATTTCAGATTTATTTATTTCTATATTCAATCTGTTATCGTTATTCAGTGTTTAGTTAGCGTAGATCATAATGAACGGCACGGGACCAGCTGTCTTGAGCCAGTCCCATACAATTACGTCCCAGATTTCGTCGCAGTGATTCACGGCATTTTGTTGCCGGGCGGCGCCACTCAGTCACCATCACCGTCTGTGTCTATCATTTGTCCTCACTTTGGCTAACGATCAACAACGACAACAACAAACAAAATGCGCTTCGGCACCCTACACGGCGCTACAGCTATTTAATCAGCGGTAGACGGCCGATTTCAAGATGCCGACTAACAGACCGGCCAACACACCTCAACTTTGCAACATTTAACTCCTAGATGCTGATGGTGTCCAGGAAACCTGACTTGGACACCATCACATTTAAGATATATCTAATATATAACATTAAGTAAGTCGGATTTTAAACTTTAGACCTAAATAGCATTACCTTTGACAGATCGATATTTGATTCTAAATACAAATTTCTTACTTGCACGATATTCTTTGCGCGCGTGTTATGTACTTTGCTGTACTTGATTTCAAAATATACTTATCCTAGCCCGAAAGATTGGTAACATGATGACATTTTCCAATAATGACCTAAAACACTAAAATAAGCTTACGCGATTAATAAAAGGTTCAACATTACTCAATCTTTTACAAGTGTCTTAAGCAATTACATTTGGGTTTTCTTATTATTTCTTGGATATTGCAATTAGCGGAAGACTATTTTGTGTTCACTAAAGTATTGGGGAATGAAATCTTTGTTTTACAGACAAAAACCTCGACCGCAAATTAAACAGAAATATTTAGAGTTTAATAAAATATAAGAGAGATAAATCTGATTTTACTTTGAAGGTCAGAATATGAGTTTTCTCCCCTTATGCAAAATTCTTTTTTCATTTCCCTATTAATACCATTATGTAACCACTTCACGTGTTCACAAAAAATGAAGTAACATGACATTACTGAATCCCGAACAATACTATGTAAGTACAGTTAGTTTGTATATAAATGTATCTGTATATGAATACTAGTGTGAAATATCGGTTAACACTGGGTTTCTGAAACCTTTCTCTTCTGTGCGTCAGTTCAAATAAAACAAAGTTTTATTTGTTTTTTTTACGTTAAATCTCAATAAAATAATTTAAAAAAAATAATATTATTCAGATTTAAGATGATGATTGAAATCGGCAAAGAGAATTACTGAAACCTATAGCAAAATAAAACACACAAAAACAATTCTTTTATTATGAGATTCGAACCTTGAAAATGGCATAAAACCGAACAGAAAACGAATGCTTTATCCACACCGTCACAAAACGAAAATATTTAGTTTCAACCTACTTAGAGTGTTTATGGGTTCGGCGTAGAATCTCTCCGCATAAATTTGTAAAAATACGATTGTCTAAAATAAATAAATAAACATAAAATGTCCTCATAATAAAATAATAGAAATGGGTGATTTGATTTAAAAAACGACAACTTTGACTTATTTTTATATGTTTATTTTTTACTGCTAATGAAAAAGTTCAGAGTATGATAAGTATGTTGTTCGGTCGTCTAGAAAAGGAACGCTAAAAATGGCGGAACATTTGTTTCTAGTGTTATTTTCATGTGCTTTTAATTTTGTATCACGGGGTTTAAAAAAGGGGCCAATAGCTTCTTATATCGATGAGGACATCGGTTCGATTGTGCTGATTCTAAATCTGCGGTTAGTTTAGCTCTTACATCAACAGTTTAACTGTGTCGTCACGACACATGCACAAATACAGACAACGTTACTTTATATATAGAGAGAGATAACGTTTATTGAATGCATACTCATTGCACGTGAGCACGTGCGCGCGCACGTGCGTATGTAGGTGACTGCGTACATGTAATTTAAATCTTCGTTCTTATGCTAACAAATGGCGTAAAATTAACAACTGTTTTGAAGTGTGCTACAAATTGCTTTTTCATTTGTTTCAATCGCACAACAAACGTTGAAATTCAAACAAAACATGTGTTGGCTATCTGTGTATACATAGGAGCGGGTGATTATAAAATGCTTCAGAAATTTTCAGAATGGCTGCAGCTCAAAATTTGCCCCAAAACTTCGGTGCGCAAATAAAGAAAATAGCGTTTGATTTAAAGTATAACAAACGTGTTTTTTACACATTTTCTACACTCGGCTTTTTTCACATATTTTGGATTCGTCCAGTATTTGATGGTGTATAAGACTCAGATACGTCCTGGTAGGTTCTTTGCTGTGTTCCAATCTCAAGTTTCCTAACCCCGACTATAAAACATTCACAGCAAGACCTTGTCTTACTACCACTGCAAAGAATTTCCCTTTCCCCCACTGTAAAGCAAACACAAAACGGAACGTTCATGAACAAAATTTATTTCCTTGATCTTCTCATCTGTGGAACACAATGCCAAACTAAACAATCTATGAGCCGAGTATGGAAGCCGAACCACATAACCAATGTGGCACCGACAAACCTCAAGTGGGCTGAAACGGAATGCCGCTGGATACGCGCAGCTAGAAGTATAGAAGTAAAATCCAAGGAAGTTGAGAGGGTAGATATAATCTGATACTCCCTCCCCTGGTCCGCAGTAAAACGCTGTGTCACTAATATCAGTTGCTGTAATAGAAAATGGTCATGGAAGGTCTGTGGAGACCAAAGATTAAGGAGCAAAAGCTCCATCCAAACCTCAACTGGAAGGGCACGAATGGTTCTGTAATCTTTAGGGGGCTTATCTTCACTTGAAATCCATAGAAAGCCATCAGCTGTTATCAACGAGAATTCAATAGTAAACAGATGATGCGCAAACGCAGTATAAATTGAAATCATGATCGTAACGGCAGATTATATATTAATGGTCATAACTTATCAGGGCCGAGAGGCCATTCGAGGATAAGAGTTAATAAGATTGTAAGTTGCACGATAAACAACACCACGAGAGGAATGCAAACAATGGGTGGAATGAGAAACATTTGATTATCAAAGAGGACGGCTCAACAAGTATTTGGTAACATTAGACTTTAAAACGACCATTGGAAGCAGCTGTGTGGTACTGTGCCGCACAGATGGGAAGCTCTTGCAAATAAACTTTGTTCAGTGAAGTTCCGTTTGATTTTAGGTTCACAGATGGAGAAAGGACATTTCTTTGCAGTGTTCGTAAATAGACAAGTCGTTGCTGTGAATATTTTACGGTAGGAACTAAAAATTGGAGCTCAGTCGCGAACCTACCAATACTCCACGTTATGAGGTATATGACTCTTATCAACCACCAAATACAGTACGAATCCAGAATATGTGAAAAGACTGATTATGTGCAACTAGCAATAGGTCATGGAAGACCGAACACACAGTAGAGCGTGTAGTTGGGCAATTAATTATTTAAATGTTTTAATTGGTTGTAACGCTAATCCCATAAGGAGAAAAAGAGGAAGACAGAATTAACCGAAAGTATCCATTTTATGAATTGGACTGTTAATTGCGTCCTGTCGTAAAAAGAAAACATTCATGGAGACCGGTATTAGTAAAGAAAATAAAAAAGCGTAAAGAAATGACGAAAATTGAAATCAATGATTCTACCCGTAACGAGGGTTAAGGTTAGGGTTAGGGTTAGGGTACATTCGACAGCGTGTGGAAGTATAAGAGGGTAGTATTCCATATGTGGCAATGGCTTCATGATCTACAAAATATTTGAAAAATTATGAACTCTTTGGATTCCAGTTTAAATAAGCGGTACACTATTTTTACTGTTAACATTTTCGTTTCTGATTGCTGAGACTAAACTTATGACAAACTCGTTCGTCCTTCGTACTTGACTGCTGATCACATTTGGGCGAGATGGTCGCTCGCGTTCCAAATCTTGACATGGATATACTTGCTACATCTAGGCACATTGATGTTTCGTGAAAAAACGAAACAGCTATCTGTAGACGACCATACACACACACACACACACACATATGGAAATTAAAAATACAAAATGGTTTCACCGCGTAACGGAAAAAAATAGGAAATAAATCTGATGATTCTTTTGGTGAAAAAAAGGATCTGTCTTTGTAGTTGATGAAACGGCTGTAATTCTTTGAGATAAAGACAATTTCGTTTTTTAAGATCTTGTGGGTTTTTTTGTCGAACACTGGTGAGTCATAATTATTCTGCCATATATGATGGAATATGTACACTAATATTATATATACAATAAGAATTCAATATTATTTATCTATAGACAAGCTATTTCGTCTTTTGAAGACTCAGCAGTATAAATTTAATTATCCGGCTCTTCTTCCAACGGGCTCGAACTAACAACCTTTGGTTTAGTAAACCAGCGTCTTTAACTTTTTGTCAAGCAAGTCGGCTGCGATCGAGACAAGTAAATACGAGGAGGGAACTCTAGCGTTTCTGCCTGGGCTATGTAATTATGTCTCAATCTGATTGCACTCCCTTTTATTACGAGGTCACATTTACAATAATAATTAAATAGTATTTATTTATCTAGAGACTGTCCTTTTTCGTCTTTTTAAAACACATCAGGATAGATTTAAACATATATATTCTATATCTATATAAAACAAAACATTTGTGTGTGATGTTTGTGTGTTCCCTAAAAAAGGAGAAGTTGGAGAATCTACACAAAATCTAAAACTATATTCATATGTAAAATCTACCGGAGAAGACAATGGAACTGTTCCCGAATCTCTAAGTGGGCTATGAGGACATCACCCCTTAACAGTTCAAATGTATCCTATTGTTTATGAAATTTAAATCATATGCATGAAATTCTCTGGTGAAGCCAATGGAAATGGTGCCGAATCTCTAAGTGATTTCCTAACCTAAGGGGGGTATGAGAGTCGAACCTCCTTTAAAACTTCAAATATATCCCATTTTGATGAAATTTATATCATATGTATAAAATTTCCCGGTGAAGACGAGTTGCCCATAATCTCTACGTTAACCTCTATGTGCCGAATATCTAACTGACCCATATGGATATAAAGATCTTGAAACTTGAAATATCCAATACTTCTCATGTCTTTTTATTCATATCTAGATTGTTTTGTTAAAAAAGTATCAGACTGAAAACATCGAGTGTGCGTTTTCGATTCTACCCCCCGATTTTTTTAAATAAAATTATATGAAATAAAAGAATATACTTTTTCTCTTTTTTAAGGTAATAAAATGTAAATGACGAATTTTGGTATATTTAGTACGTCACGCCTCTGCGTCTGTCTGTCTCTCCGCTTTTCCCCTTTCTCTTTCTCTCTCTTTCTCTCTCTCTCTCCCTTTCTCTTCATTGATCTCTATATCTTTATATATATATATATATATATATAATAAAGGAGAACACTTCTCTGTCTGTATGTATGTTTGTACCTCTAAACGAAGACATACTAGAGTCGTACATTAAATACAATTGTATTCACATGTACAATGTGCATGTAAAGGTAATGGTAGTAGTTATGCGTCTCAAGGTATCACTTAAAAGAAGCTAATGACGTATGTCTAACATTTTATATGATGTAATTAATCTATTTATAAGCGGAAAGTTAAGCGTGTGAAGATAAATCTATATAACTCACTGGGTTAGATATATACCTCACAACATCAATGTTAAAGTAAGCACTCCTTAATATAATGTTGAATATGATTCAATCACACACTCTAATCCGGGCAACCCCAGGTAGTCCTGCTAGTATATATATATATATATATATATATATATATATATATATAGTGTGTGTGTGTGTGTGTGTGTGTTAGAGTGAAATAAATTCCAGAAGGAAATCCGAGTATGAGAGATCAATGTAATAAACAGAGCAAGAATAAAATAAAGTAACACAGAATCACATAATCACCGGTGCGATTATTTATTTCGACCCTCCGGCCTTATTCAAGCATCCAAGCGAGGTGATTATATTTTAAAAAATTCAAAAATGTAATCGCCTCGCTTGAATATATATATATATATATATATATATATATATATATGTATAATAGTTTTTGAAAGTTTATACGTGTTAATTTATCCTGTATTATTTTTGTTAGTGCACTCACATGTGACGTTTAACGAAATAAAATATAATTGCTTCAATATGTAACGTTTGTTAACATGCATTTTATATAAAGACTTTATATGAAATGAACGTTTTTCGTAAGAACACCCACCCACCACAAATTGATATTTAATATATATGCATATATTGATATTTAATATATATATATATATATATATATATATATATATATATATATATATATACTTTATTTTTGCATTACGATAAGTATAGGAAATCAATCGAAAACCATAATTTTTACTTGTTCTTACAATCTTACTATTTCCGTATTTCCATTGAATTTCCTTCGGTTGGAGTTCCGAATGCTTTTCTCTTTGGGGGATTCCTTCTTTAGATTTGTCAACATACCTCATATGAATTTTTGATTTCATATATTTCAACTTACTAAACTTTTACTAGAACTTCACCGTATTTTATTTTCTCCTGCGTTCCGATGTAATATGTTTTTCACTACAATTCCATCACATGTACTACTACTACTGTCTCACGATTGACAAGGTTAAACTAAAAAATACATTTATCCTGACTTGCAATAAAACACGTGTAAGAAAAATGAGTATTAAATTTGAAAAGATTATCTTTTAGTGTAAGATGAAAGAAGAAATATAATCGTTCATCGAAATACAGAAATGAACAGATTGAAAAGTACAAGCAGGAGTACAAGAGTATAAAGTTGACCTTGGGTTTACTTTTCGCAGCCTCGTAACTCTCACTTCCCTTATTTTGTCATTTAGTCCTCACATTCCATGAACGATGTTTCTTGACAAAGAGCAGAAGAATTGATGTTTTCTAGATCAGAATCTATCCATCTATCGTTGGTTAGTTTTTGACCTTGAAGTAGTACTTTTTTTTTAGCTCCTTACATAAAGTGGCTTCATGCCTTGTCTGGAGCGTCTTCTATAAAAAATGAAATTTATTGTTTTGGATAGATTTTCTATCGTTATTGGAATGCAAAAATAAGGGATGTATGCTCTAAATCTTGTAACACAACTTCATTAAGCTTGCAATTGGAAACATTTCGAATATTATAAGGATTACACGCTAAAACTATATTCTTTGTAAAAACACATATGTATCTACATATACGTATTTTTTTAATAAGTTATGACCATTCGATTCACGTAGTGAGAGAAATTGTGTAATTCTTTAGATAACTATACAGGTCACAGGATACTATGTTTGTTAAGTTCCGGTTCTAGATAACTGTTCGGAGATGAATTTCTACCTATCTATTACGTTTTGCAACTTTACAACAAAAACCTTTTCTATTGTAACGTTCTTTATTTAAAAAATCCTTATATTATTCTATTTTTGTTCTTTTTTCGTATTATTAGCTCATTTAATTAATTTATTATTACTATTTTGTTTTAGAGAAGATAACGTCGCGTAGCCTTTACTTAAGTTATTTTACACATATACACACACACATATATATTTATATAAATATATATATATTATTTTTACGTACATATAAAAGTATCCATGGACACGTGTTTCCGGTTATTATCCTCAGCAGCATGGCTAACCTGGGAAGGGATCGAACCTACGATATTACTGATTGCAGTCTGGCGTTTTACCACTAGGCCACAAACATCTTGTCGAAATAAGTACGATTTTTTATCGGTATAATGTTACGTAGTTTTTTGTTATTGTTTTTACTGCTATAGCTTTTTTCTTATATATATATATATATATATATATACAGGGTGGGCAAAAATAAGGGTCCTATTTTTAAATATTCATAACTTTTTTATTTATTGATTTTTAAAAAAAAATTTTTTTAGAATAAGTAAAGGACCCCTTCCGAAGCAAGCATGAGCCGTATTAGCCCTAAGGAACGTACCCTCATTTAGAAAACATTATTTTTGCTTAAAAAACTAAAAACAGTGTAAAAAACAATACTTTAGTTTTTGTAAGTTTTAAGAAGTGTTTTTCGGCTAAAATTTGTTTTGTTTATTTCAAAAAATCTCGGAAGGGTCAGTCTACACACACATAAAGTTTGGTGAGTTTAACTTTTATTTTGTGGAAGTTATTCAAATTCAAGTTATTCAAATTTAAAGATAGGACCCTTATTTTGGCCCACCCTGTATATATATATATATATATATATATATATATATATATATATATATATATATATATATATATATATATGATTATCTTTATTTCTCCAGACATGTACAAAATGTGGGACTATATATATATATATATATATATATATATATATATATATATATATATATATATATATATATATATGATTATTTTTATTTCTCCAGCATGTACAAAATCTGAGACACTGGCACGTCGATGTTATCGATCAACAGCTTTTATAAACTGAGATCTCATCAGGCAGATTTAGAATCTGATCTTTACTTAAGATCATATTTGGGAATGATGAAATGGGGAAGAAAAGAAAAGATATAAAAAATTTTAATTTGGAAAATCACGTGGTTAGATTTGAGACCGTTGAAAGTCTAATATAAAATGAAATAAAATGGAGTAAAATGAGATATGAGATAGAATATAAAAATATAGAAATATAAATTATAAATGCATTAAGCATAGAATCAATGAAGAAGAGAGAGAGGTGAGTGGGAGATAAGGGGAGAGGGAGCAAAATTTCAAAAAAAGGGGGTGAATAGAAAAGGAAATTTAAAAAAACACATAGCTAATGTCTGAATTTTTTTGGTGGCAGTTGACGACGCGTCGATATGCTGTTGACGCTTTTCCCGTCTGGTTTCTATTTGTGTTGGGATGTTAATAAATTAGGCTCTAATGTTGTTGTTTTTTTTCCTTTTTATCTTTTTATTTGTCTTAGTTATTTTCTATCTTTTAATTCTTACGTTTACTTTTTTGATTTAATCTTATTGTTATGAATTAATTTGTTTTGTTAATTTATTTAAGCCGAGTATAACACATAATTTGGAGGTGCATTTATTAAACATTTTCTCAAGTATGATTAAAATGATAAATATGATCTAAACAATAATAATAGTAATGTTAATAATAATGATATCGATAATAATTTTTTAAAATGCAATAGTACTGGTATTTAAAGTCATATTAAGGTGTGTAGAATTCGAGAAAAGTTCGTTGTGATGGAGACAACACCAACTATTTTAATGGGAAGTTTACGCAATAAGCGGTAATGATAATAATAAATAAGAAAATACCAATAACAATAATAGTAATAAAAAACTAATAATAATGATAATATTAGTAATAATAGTGCAAAAAATAAAATATAAGTTAAAAATGAAAATAATAATAATAATAATTATGATCATAACAAAAATGATGATGATAAATAATAATAATAATAATAATAATAATAATAATAGTGTATATATATATATATATATATATATATATATATATATATATATATATATATATATATATATATGTTACACCGGCCGTTCTTACACAGGAGAAACTACATCGGTTGTCACTATAAATAGTGCGAGTCACCAGAGACACTGAAGAAAAAGCACAGTCTTGTAACTGTCTAGCCAAGAGCTAGTCAGTTTCTTACTTTGTTAATACACTTGTTAAACCAACCCTCGACGTGACTTCCTTTATTTATTATTTACTGTGGGACAACTTCACAACAATATATATATATATTTATATATAAATTCTCTTCTTTCTCCAGCTTTTTTGTTCATTTGCTTTTGACACCTGATGATAATTCGACGAAGAATCGAAAACGTGGAACATTTATTATTATTTTTTATTTTAATACAAAATTAATTCTCAGAAAAATTGAAAAAATAAAAAAGATATGATTAAACAGACGAATTCTGTTATTTTTAACAATGTTTGCATATATATATATATATATATATATATATATATATATATATAATGAAGTAAAGAAAAATGTGAAACCAATTCGCTGAACCAATCTAAATTAATGAATTGATTTGACGAAATTAGTTTTACCAAAAATTGCTAGCAAAGTGCTCAATGTCACGAAGTTAGAGCTGGTAACAATGACAACCTATTACGAGAGTTGTGTTAACACAGGCAGACCTGGTAAAATAGCTAACACAAATAGACTAAGTTCATCCTTATATGTACACAACAAGAAAATCAATATGATTAATTCAGTTGCCCATACAAACAGAACACACATTTCATACGGTGAACCAGAAATGCCCCGAAGCGTTTTTTACATACATCGTGTGATAGTACGCACGATAACCTGTCCTAATAAGCCGCTAACCAGGAGTGGTAACATGGTTTCGGTGGTTAAAGCAGTACAGGTATCCCTGGTGCCATCATCAGTTTTTGGACCAGACATGATATACAAACAACGCTTATTTATGTACATTAATAATGTCTTCATTAAACGCGCTTACTTTCGGATATTGATGACATTACGAGCCATCAACGAACGCTGCTTGATGGCACGTAAATATGATGTAATTGTAATTTGTTGCGCGCGTTTTATCTTCGCTTATGCTTTGCTCAATTCCAGCATCATGCCTGTTGATCTCTGGCTGGAAGATGGTGTGACGTACTTTTCAAACTGTGATCAGTCATGCTCATTTTTAAGAGGAGGGAAATGTTAGAGCGTCCTAAGAACTCACGACATCCGCCCTCAATAGGCATCACAAATATGTACATCCTTTCATATACATATATATATATATATATATATATATATATATATATATATATATATATATATATATATATATATAAAGATAGAAGGAATAAGAGTGATAAACATTTACGAATGTCCAGATGTATTTCAAACTTCGATTGTTCAATGCAAGGTATATTCTGTAATAAACTAATGTTTATTATTCTTTCCTATTTATTATAGAATATACCTTGCATTAACAATCGAAGTTTGAAATAAATCTGGACATTCGTACATGTTTATCACTCTTATTTCTTCTATCTTTATAATTGTTTTATCTCGTATATTGAGCTTAAACCATTTCACTATAGGTTCTATCTACTAAAAGTGTACTTTTAGTTTATATTTGATTCTACTATATATATATATATATATATATATATATATATATATATATATATATATATATATATATCCCTGTGTTAATATTAGACGCTTACGGTCTCCTGGTTTTGTTTCACTGTTAGATACTTAACCCCCCTTTTTTATTTTATTTACTTTTTTTTTTAAATTTATTTATGAATTTTCCAACGAATGTTAAGTCTGCAATATCTTGGATTTAGTTAGTTTCTCTGGGAATTTAAACTGCATTTTACTTTTTTCTTTTTTTTTTCTTTTGTTTAAAATGACTCAAAGCTTCTTTAGACTATATATATATATATATATATATATATATATATATATATATATATATAGTATCATTATTTTCATTATTCATTATTATTATTATTATTATTCAAACTTATTTAGTCAACTTTGCTTCGTCAATGCATTTTCCTATATATTTTAATCACACAAACTATATGTTAAACTATTCATCAATACTTTGATTGAGTTATGCTTGAAAATAAAAATAAAACATTTCACTTTTTCCAGTTAAACGTAGATATAACCCTAACCCTAACCCTAACCCTAACCCAAGTGACCCATCTCTTACTAAGTTTCTTTCTATCACTTTCACCCCTGTATGTTATTTGACCCTTCGCTTTTATTTAATATTGTGTCTAGAACATTCGATTTTGTTTCTCTCTCACTTCCTTTTTCTCTCTCACAGTCGCTCTTTATAAACAATCAAATATAATAATTTGTGTTTTTTAATGGAAATCGCTTGATGTAAATAGCTACCAAAAACAAAATGTGATTATCGCTAAGACAAGAAATGCCTATTGGCATTAGTCTTGAAAAGCTCAAGGTCATAGGTAGGAGGAAAACAGTCAGCAGAAAAAGTGTTCCACAAGCTTTCAGTTCGTGGAAAAAAGCTACTCGAATAGGAAGCTGTATTACAATGAAGTATCAAAACAGCGAATTAATGGAGACCACTAGACCAACGAATCAAACGAGCTGGAAAGAAGAAGCAGGGAATAGATCACATAACTCTGAAGAACACATGCCATAAGAGTACTTATAGAAAAGACTGAGACTAGCAACATCGCGTCTGTAAAAGAGAGGGTGCAGAGAAGAAGAAAGGATGGAGCCAATTAAATTGCAGATACGTTTCTGCACCTTATTAATAACCCTCAAATGGGACAGAGATTCACCAGTCCAAATATGACAACAGTACTCTATACATTGTCTTATGGTAGATTTGTAAAGATAGAGAATATCCTCAGGTGTAAGAACGTGTTTTGAGCGATAAAAAGATCCAACTTTACGAGAAGCAGTAAAAGCAATGGGTCTAATGGATGAAACCCATGAAAGATTTGATGAGAGAGAAAGACCAAGTCGATTTCTCCTCAATGGTAGAGCCACCTATGAGAATCTCAAGAAGAACAGGGGCACGCTTACGATTGAAAGACACGGGTTGAGTCTTAACAGGATTAAACGAAAAAAGCCATTTTGTACTCGAATCCACAACTGAACCTAGGTAAACTTCCAGATCAGTTGCATATTTCGACTGATCTGAGGGAGATGAGCAAGAAGCAACACCAGAATAGAGAGTGATATCATCAGCATAGATGTAAATTTTCGGGATAATATTCTCTGGAAGATCATTTATTTAGAGAAGAAACAATGTTCGGCTTAGAATAGAGCCCTGAAGAACACCAGCATTGATAAGAAATTAGTACGGCTCCTCCTCTCGCCACTTCTTTTAACACTATGATTCCTCCCAACTTATCTTTCTATATTAATGAGGAAACACAGCGAGAAAAGTGTAGAAATACTATTTAACAAATATTGGTAGAGGGAAAATAGAAAAACAAAGGGAAAATGAACTAGAAAGAAGAAGACACAAAGAGAGAAAACTTGACATTTACAGATACCATATTAAATAAGAGCGGAAGATCACATAACGCGCGGAAAAAAAACAATTTTGGATTTTTCTTTTTATTCAATTCTTTGAAAATTTAACTGGTTTTGCAAATTAACTTTTCATGATTCAAACAATCTAATTAATGACCCAGCCGGTCACAGTTTTTGTCATATATCTATACAAATTTTGGTGTTCAGCACTTTACATCTGCTGTTAGGTTTCGCGGCGAACCGGAATTATTTGTCTACGTCCGGTTTTAAATATGATCGGAACTTAGACCGTATTTTTAGCTATTTAGAAGCTTAGTAAAAACACGTACCTATACAAACTATACTTATATATATATATATATATATATATATATATATATATATATATATATATATATAGTTAAGAAAATTAAGCTACACAGAGGAGTCCACGTTTCATCCCCGCAGGGAATCGTCAAGCTAAGAAATCTATACACAATATATTATACTACCTTATATTATTTACGTGTAGACATGAAATATTAATAAGTTATATATATATATATATATATATATATATATATATATATATATATATATATATATATACATATATATATATATTAAAGGGCTGATGGTGTCCATTAGTGGGGTGAGAATGTTAGCTATGGCACGTGCGATTTTGTGTGCGGTACTACCTACGCTTGATACAATGGGGCGAATGGGGATATCCGGTTTGTGGGTTTTAGTGAGCCCGTATATTGAGTATCACCCTATCATTCCTACACTCTACGGGCTCCCCAAAACCCATAAACCGGACATCCCCATGCGCCTCGTTGTATCAAGCATAGGTAGTACCACACACAAAATCGCACGAGCCATAGCTAACATTCTCACCCCATATATATATATATATATATATATATATATATATATATATATATATATATATATATATATATATATATATATATATATATATATATGAAGTAATCCAGGTAAAGTAAACATCCACATGATAAAAATTCAAAGAATTTCAACCAGGCTTAAAAACAATGCTCAATATCGAATAGAATTTTTATGTATAATTACTTTTATTTATAAAGACATATACATAATCTGCGACACTGGCAGGTTCATGTTATCGTTGTGTATATATATATATATATATATATATATATATATATATATATATATATATATATATATATATATATATGAATGATGAAATTGAAATGAGTGATGAGAATAAAAAGAACACTGCTTTTTGAATCATCAAGTAGTTTGAACAAGGAACATGTAAATACACTTTTTTCCTACCTTAACCCATGGATTTTCAAAAAAGCAAGCTTTTATCTTCACAAGAGATGACAGGGATAAATCAGTAAAAATATTATTATTAACACAGATTTAAAAAATATAAGAAAATATTCAAAAATACGAAAACAACATTCAAAAATGTTATCGAAGTGAATAAACTTCCACCCATTTATTTAGAGCAAAAAGAATCAAAGCGAGAGACCTAAAGAAAAAAGTCTATGGAATAAGGACATGAGCTTAGTTTTTTTTTAAGGTTTCTCTCCTTTAATCTGAGATGTGAAATAAACTCGTGAAGTAAGAAGAAAATGTCCACAAGTAAAAATGGAGGAGACGCCCGGTTTGCATTTGTTGTTTATGTCTTGTTTGCAGATTTTGGCGGTTTGCTTCTTTGGCGTTTTTTCCCCCATTTTCTTTTCTATTTGTTTTTGAATTTTGTATTTGTCATTTCTCCTTAAATTTGAAAAATGTCTTCCATTGGACATGCAAGAAGATCTAACGGAGACGGATTTTAATTAATGCGTTTTTAATAACCACATAATACGCTTTAAAGCCGAAAAATATTAATGAACGATGAGATGAAATAACGAAAATCGGCCATGCTCTGGGGGATTTCTCGTATTTGCTTTCGCCGCTGCCGCCGCTGCTGCTGTTTCTTCTTCATCTTTTTCTTCCTCTTCCTCTTCTTCTTCTTGTTATTCTTATTCTTACTATTATTATTATTATTATTATTATTATCATTATTATTATTTTTAGTATTTCGTATTTTTCTTATTGTTATTTTTTTCAAAACTTGCATGTAATAACATCTCCTACTCACCCCTCTCTCTCTCTCTCTCTCTCTCTCTCTCTCTCTCTCTCTCTCTCTCTCTCTCTATCTATCTCTGTGTCTCGCTATGTCTCTTTCTGTCTTTCTCTCCCTCTCTCTCATTCTCTCTCTTACTCACTCTCTTTATAATGTTATACAATCGTTTACATTCGTTCTTTTTCTCACACATACTTTCTCTCTCTCTTCCCTCTTCTGATCTATTCCCTTTCTTGTATATTTCCCCGTGTGCCTTCCCCACCATCTATCCATCAAGTTTTCGGTTCTGCTCAGCTTTCTTTCTCCTTTTGCATTAGTATTTCGTTTTTTTTCCTTCTCCACTTTCTCGCATTGTCTGCCTTTTCTCTCTTAAACAAGTTATCACTCTATCTTTCTCTCTCTTCTTCTTCTTCCTTTGTTGTTCTCTACTTTATCAACTGCATTCCCCCCTCTGTTTTAACTCAGATTGATATATAAAAATATATATAATAGTCAACTGTTCTTCTTCTTTTCTTTCGTGGTGTTGGCATTAGTCTTTTTGGAAAGACATCGGGTACTTACGGGAAGGACCACGAGAAGGTTGCCAACATCCCTAAGTGAAAGTGGTACTGTGGAACCGACTGGATTCGAACTTGAAACACCCAGGTGTTCAATCCGTGTCGATATACACTTAACCACCGTCACCTCCCAAGTGAACTGTTCTGCCGATCGCACGTTTCGAACCCAAACACAAGTCACTTTTTACTTAAAGTCTGAACTTGTTTGCCTATGCGGCTCACCTAACAGCTGTGCGGAAAAAGGAAAAATAAAGCGATTTATGTTTTTACATGCGAAAATATAGTAAGCTGTCACACAGTTTTCGACATCGTCAAGAGACTGAACTCGGATTTAAGCAATAATTTGGCAGCTTATTTTTATTTTTTCATAAAAGGGCCCAACCGTAAAAAGCTATGAAATAATATTATAATAAATATTTTTAATTATTATACGCATGCGTACATGTTTCATCCTTTTTGGGAATCATCAGTGTGGAGATAACTGTTCTTCCGGTCGCACAGTTTAAAACCCAGACACAAGTCACCTTTGAACTCAAGTCTGAACTGCTACGCCCATGTGGCCCACGATATATATATATATATATATATATATGTGATTTTATGAAGGCTTACCAAAGCATTCCTTTCAAGACACCAATGATCACCATTAAAGATATTTTTTCTTACAAATACTATTTATTCAAATTAAATGTTTTTTCCTACACGTGTTTCACTACCAAGCAGTTACTTGCTTGGCAGATCATCAGGGAAATTAAATGTCTGGAATACTGGTTTCAACTGCCGACAAAACACAATGTGGCGTTGTAATAGTTGAGGTCACTTAAGAAAAGAAGAGGAAAAAAAATAAAAAAATAAAAATAAAAGTCAAACTTAAAAAGCAAGGTAAGAAAAGAAAGTCCTAGAAAAGTCTTAGAAAAGTAGCTTGTGCATTATTTCTTCCACCAAGCCAACAAGCAAGTAGTCGGTCCCAAATGCATTCAATAAAACCACAAAACCGGAACAATGTGCGATAATACACTTTCACGTTAGCTGAATAAATCCCCCCCCCCCACACACAATAAAACAAAAGAACTAAATCATTCAAGATACCGCTCACAAGTTACCATTCCAATCCAATGATAGTATGGGAATTCTAAATCCAACTTCTCACAAAGAAAAGTCAACACAAATGTTCGTCCGAGTTCAAAGAGTCTTATTTCAATTGTTGATTTATTACCCTTCGAAATAAACACACGACGAGTTGAATGTCAATCCCGCAGAAAACTCCCTTCCATCAAGAAAAAATCTTAATATAGAAACTATTTATTCAAAATACTGTTTCTAAAAATATTTATTATTAAACCTATTCCTTATAGAAATTAATCATCTAGTGTCTGGGACGTCATTTTACATTTTGTGAAAATATCCTTCATTTAATTAACTGCCGAATTGTTATCGTTTTGTTGTTTAACGAAGCGAAAAAAGCCTATCCCGCAGAATTTGTTTTTAAAAAAATTATTCATATATCAAAATAAACTGTTATTATAAAAAGGCCTTCTACAAAAATCTAGTTATTGTTTTAAATCATTTAAAATATTTCCTTAACGGCTGTGTCTGTTTGTAACTCTCTGTGGAGAATATTATTCTATATTCCATAAATAAATGTTACAACGGAATATCGTAATCAGAAATCTATTTTCTATTTTGAAAAAAAACAAACTTTTTTTTAATGGACCGGTTTATTTTTTTGTCAACTTTACGGGAAAATATCACTCTTACTCATTAAATGACAGGAGACTTTATTATTACCAATTTAAAATCCCGTACAAAATACTTTTTTTATAAAATTCAATTGTTTCTATTTTTAGAAATTAAGTCCGTGTCGGCATGCATGTTTTTAAAATTATTTTTTCCTTAATTACTTTTCCCCATTCCTGCCACCAAATTGTTTTATTTATTTTAATCTAATTAAAAACTAATTTAATTTAACCTAATTTAATTAAATAGTGATAGCATCCAGGTTGCTATTTCTTATTTTTCACTTAAAATTACTTGAAATCCCCAATGCATTTCGTATAATATATCTATTTCTGAGAATAAATTGTGATTTATTATTTATTATTCCACTATCTTTTTATATGTAACACAATTCCCCCCCTCTATTCCGCTGAATAAGTATTTACTATAGTTGACTATCACTGGGCCTTATTCCGATAGAATATTCCTACCTTATCACCCCCAACCTAAGTCTCGAGTATCCGCTAATAATTGAATTAAGACATATCTTAGCATAAGTACGTGTTACTAATTCTCATCCTCCCTATTATACACTAATTATTGCCCCAGATTGCCTCAGGAAGTGTCCATCTTGCCTATCTCTGCTGTAAGTTTATACTTCCCCCAATTCCCCTCCTATCCAGGTTTTAGGCTTGATAACAGGTAACGGTTTCTATGCAGACAGCATTGTAGTATTTCCTGCCTAGCGTTCAGTAAATTATCTCTAGATGTCATGATGTGGTACGACTCCAATGCACATAGGTTGTATCTCTTCTTTTTGTTCGGTTTATATTTGTTAGCCCTCCCCAAAATTGACCATTTCAGTTCGAAAGGGTCTTGCCTAGCAATGAGGTTTCTCACAAAACGGCCAACAGAAGTGTTAGGCCTATCTATGTCTTCCCTTTGGCCTCCCCTGAAGGAACTCATGTGGTTTCTGAATCTATCTTTGAACTCACCCCCGGTTGAACCGATATATGATTCCCTACTACTCTCTGTTATCACATCGCATTTGTAGACAATGCTTGAAACTCTACAGTTCCCCCCCAGTGGACAGATGTTAGAAGCCCTGCAGTTACAGTTGTGTGCTGGGCCGTTGCTGGATGTTCTACTACTATGGTTATTTATAATGGAGGTTCTCACTGAACTGGTGTTACTGGGATCAACACCAGAAGAGAACATGGCTTCCCTTGTTTTAGTTATCTTAGAATTATTATATCCTATGATGGATGTGGCTATATTTCTACAGGTTGAATAAGAGAGTTTTACAGTATTTTTGTTAATGATTCCCCCCAATCTGCTATCCCTTGGAAAGTTTTTTTCCACTATGCTATAAAAAATCTTTGGGATATTAGTCTTAATATGCTGGCTATAGGGGGGGTTGAACCATGTAGTGGTCCTTCTCCTATTTTTCTTCCTACCTTCCCCCCCGGTTTGGGTAGCATGTGAGTTCAATTCGTTACTTCCAGCTTCACGAATATTATCATCAACCGGTTCCCACCCTACCTGGTTTACATTACCGTGGGATACACCAGGTCCCCTATATCTAGCCTTGCCCATTGCCCTATTATATGAAACCATTGATCGAGAGGCAATCGGTCTCCCGTTTAGTCCCCCATTCCCAACCGAAGGAGGCACAAGGTAATTAATTTTTTCCTTGTATCCTGATCTGTTTAAAGCCTCATTGTAGAATTGCTTACTGCTGTCGAATATTTGTTGATTCTTGGACAGCTTAGATATCCTACTCGATATTGCAGGAATAATGGCTCTTTTCACCATCGGTGGGTGATTCGATTTAGCGTCGATATAGTAGAGTGTGTGGTTGGGCTTGTGATAAGGTTCATATGTGTTGTTGCATAGATCAAGCGTAATATCCAAAAAATTGACCCTCCGGTAGTTTATATCCATAGTTACGCTAAGTTGTATTGAGCTGAAGAATATATTGAGTTTTTTCTTCTTAGTTTCTAGATTCCTTATACTTGTGTTGACAAAGAATAAAGTGTCGTCCCTATATAGACCGCCCGCCAGTTCAGGTATTTTCATACAAATTTCTCTGAGGATATATATCCCTACCAGGTCAGTAACCTGCGCTGAGTCCGGTGCCCCCATAGTAATATCGAAATTGTTTTCCCTATCCTTTCTAGTCCATAACTTATCATTGTAGGATATTAGCGTCCTTCTGGCTAGTCTAATTATATCCATTTCTAAGTTTGTGATGTTTGATTCATTTCTAGCCATGGTAAGCGCCTTTTCAAGTAAAGTAGAGGATATGGAGGGATAGTATGAATCCATATCAAACATTATAAATTTACTTTGATTAGTAATGTGTAATTCTTTATACCAACTTAGCACTTCCTCTGATGAGGTCCACAGATTCAATTGAGTTCTGCGTTTAATTCCTGGCAGTATTCTGTCTAGTATTTTTTTGCTGATTACACCCATGTCTGAAATACACGGCGAGATCAGTCTAATGGATGGGTTATTACTAAAATCTGGCTTATGATCCTTAAGAGTGAAACGAGGGCATTTAGGGGTATATATCTCAACATTACCTTCCATACCAATCTCAGAGCAGATCTTAAGAGCGGCCAAGTTAATATCCTGTAACACCCCGTTCCCTACGGTCTTGTAGTTTTTATTCAGTTCCTTCAGGATTAGGTTGTTGTATGTTTCCATATTCATGGAGTATGTGTTTAAAGTTTTATCCGCCGGAACTGTGATGTTAGAGTTATTCCTAATCCGTGTCTGTGTCCTATGGATATGTTCAATGGTAGGATTCCAATATTGTGATCTGTTTTTGGTTTTGATGTTTTTAACCATATTATGCATATCCGCTTCGAAGCTTTCTAATGCAGGGATGTGAGGTGGGTTCTTGTGAGTTCCTATTTTATAGAATTTTCTATAGGAGGCTGTTGGTAAATTATCCTCAGTGTCAGATGCATACTCAGGGGGTTCAGACATCTGACACTGAGGATAATTTACCAACAGCCTCCTATAGAAAATTCTATAAAATAGGAACTCACAAGAACCCACCTCACATCCCTGCATTAGAAAGCTTCGAAGCGGATATGCATAATATGGTTAAAAACATCAAAACCAAAAACAGATCACAATATTGGAATCCTACCATTGAACATATCCATAGGACACAGACACGGATTAGGAATAACTCTAACATCACAGTTCCGGCGGATAAAACTTTAAACACATACTCCATGAATATGGAAACATACAACAACCTAATCCTGAAGGAACTGAATAAAAACTACAAGACCGTAGGGAACGGGGTGTTACAGGATATTAACTTGGCCGCTCTTAAGATCTGCTCTGAGATTGGTATGGAAGGTAATGTTGAGATATATACCCCTAAATGCCCTCGTTTCACTCTTAAGGATCATAAGCCAGATTTTAGTAATAACCCATCCATTAGACTGATCTCGCCGTGTATTTCAGACATGGGTGTAATCAGCAAAAAAATACTAGACAGAATACTGCCAGGAATTAAACGCAGAACTCAATTGAATCTGTGGACCTCATCAGAGGAAGTGCTAAGTTGGTATAAAGAATTACACATTACTAATCAAAGTAAATTTATAATGTTTGATATAGATTCATACTATCCCTCCATATCCTCTACTTTACTTGAAAAGGCGCTTACCATGGCTAGAAATGAATCAAACATCACAAACTTAGAAATGGATATAATTAGACTAGCCAGAAGGACGCTAATATCCTACAATGATAAGTTATGGACTAGAAAGGATAGGGAAAACAATTTCGATATTACTATGGGGGCACCGGACTCAGCGCAGGTTACTGACCTGGTAGGGATATATATCCTCAGAGAAATTTGTATGAAAATACCTGAACTGGCGGGCGGTCTATATAGGGACGACGCTTTATTCTTTGTCAACACAAGTATAAGGAATCTAGAAACTAAGAAGAAAAAACTCAATATATTCTTCAGCTCAATACAACTTAGCGTAACTATGGATATAAACTACCGGAGGGTCAATTTTTTGGATATTACGCTTGATCTATGCAACAACACATATGAACCTTATCACAAGCCCAACCACACACTCTACTATATCGACGCTAAATCGAATCACCCACCGATGGTGAAAAGAGCCATTATTCCTGCAATATCGAGTAGGATATCTAAGCTGTCCAAGAATCAACAAATATTCGACAGCAGTAAGCAATTCTACAATGAGGCTTTAAACAGATCAGGATACAAGGAAAAATTAATTACCTTGTGCCTCCTTCGGTTGGGAATGGGGGACTAAACGGGAGACCGATTGCCTCTCGATCAATGGTTTCATATAATAGGGCAATGGGCAAGGCTAGATATAGGGGACCTGGTGTATCCCACGGTAATGTAAACCAGGTAGGGTGGGAACCGGTTGATGATAATATTCGTGAAGCTGGAAGTAACGAATTGAACTCACATGCTACCCAAACCGGGGGGGAAGGTAGGAAGAAAAATAGGAGAAGGACCACTACATGGTTCAACCCCCCCTATAGCCAGCATATTAAGACTAATATCCCAAAGATTTTTTATAGCATAGTGGAAAAAAACTTTCCAAGGGATAGCAGATTGGGGGGAATCATTAACAAAAATACTGTAAAACTCTCTTATTCAACCTGTAGAAATATAGCCACATCCATCATAGGATATAATAATTCTAAGATAACTAAAACAAGGGAAGCCATGTTCTCTTCTGGTGTTGATCCCAGTAACACCAGTTCAGTGAGAACCTCCATTATAAATAACCATAGTAGTAGAACATCCAGCAACGGCCCAGCACACAACTGTAACTGCAGGGCTTCTAACATCTGTCCACTGGGGGGGAACTGTAGAGTTTCAAGCATTGTCTACAAATGCGATGTGATAACAGAGAGTAGTAGGAAATCATATATCGGTTCAACCGGGGGTGAGTTCAAAGATAGATTCAGAAACCACATGAGTTCCTTCAGGGGAGGCCAAAGGGAAGACATAGATAGGCCTAACACTTCTGTTGGCCGTTTTGTGAGAAACCTCATTGCTAGGCAAGACCCTTTCGAACTGAAATGGTCAATTTTGGGGAGGGCTAACAAATATAAACCGAACAAAAAGAAGAGATGCAACCTATGTGCATTGGAGTCGTACCACATCATGACATCTAGAGATAATTTACTGAACGCTAGGCAGGAAATACTACAATGCTGTCTGCATAGAAACCGTTACCTGTTATCAAGCCTAAAACCTGGATAGGAGGGGAATTGGGGGAAGTATAAACTTACAGCAGAGATAGGCAAGATGGACACTTCCTGAGGCAATCTGGGGCAATAATTAGTGTATAATAGGGAGGATGAGAATTAGTAACACGTACTTATGCTAAGATATGTCTTAATTCAATTATTAGCGGATACTCGAGACTTAGGTTGGGGGTGATAAGGTAGGAATATTCTATCGGAATAAGGCCCAGTGATAGTCAACTATAGTAAATACTTATTCAGCGGAATAGAGGGGGGGAATTGTGTTACATATAAAAAGATAGTGGAATAATAAATAATAAATCACAATTTATTCTCAGAAATAGATATATTATACGAAATGCATTGGGGATTTCAAGTAATTTTAAGTGAAAAATAAGAAATAGCAACCTGGATGCTATCACTATTTAATTAAATTAGGTTAAATTAAATTAGTTTTTAATTAGATTAAAATAAATAAAACAATTTGGTGGCAGGAATGGGGAAAAGTAATTAAGGAAAAAATAATTTTAAAAACATGCATGCCGACACGGACTTAATTTCTAAAAATAGAAACAATTGAATTTTATAAAAAAAGTATTTTGTACGGGATTTTAAATTGGTAATAATAAAGTCTCCTGTCATTTAATGAGTAAGAGTGATATTTTCCCGTAAAGTTGACAAAAAAATAAACCGGTCCATTAAAAAAAAGTTTGTTTTTTTTCAAAATAGAAAATAGATTTCTGATTACGATATTCCGTTGTAACATTTATTTATGGAATATAGAATAATATTCTCCACAGAGAGTTACAAACAGACACAGCCGTTAAGGAAATATTTTAAATGATTTAAAACAATAACTAGATTTTTGTAGAAGGCCTTTTTATAATAACAGTTTATTTTGATATATGAATAATTTTTTTAAAAACAAATTCTGCGGGATAGGCTTTTTTCGCTTCGTTAAACAACAAAACGATAACAATTCGGCAGTTAATTAAATGAAGGATATTTTCACAAAATGTAAAATGACGTCCCAGACACTAGATGATTAATTTCTATAAGGAATAGGTTTAATAATAAATATTTTTAGAAACAGTATTTTGAATAAATAGTTTCTATATTAAGATTTTTTCTTGATGGAAGGGAGTTTTCTGCGGGATTGACATTCAACTCGTCGTGTGTTTATTTCGAAGGGTAATAAATCAACAATTGAAATAAGACTCTTTGAACTCGGACGAACATTTGTGTTGACTTTTCTTTGTGAGAAGTTGGATTTAGAATTCCCATACTATCATTGGATTGGAATGGTAACTTGTGAGCGGTATCTTGAATGATTTAGTTCTTTTGTTTTATTGTGTGGGGGGGGGGGATTTATTCAGCTAACGTGAAAGTGTATTATCGCACATTGTTCCGGTTTTGTGGTTTTATTGAATGCATTTGGGACCGACTACTTGCTTGTTGGCTTGGTGGAAGAAATAATGCACAAGCTACTTTTCTAAGACTTTTCTAGGACTTTCTTTTCTTACCTTGCTTTTTAAGTTTGACTTTTATTTTTATTTTTTTATTTTTTTTCCTCTTCTTTTCTTAAGTGACCTCAACTATTACAACGCCACATTGTGTTTTGTCGGCAGTTGAAACCAGTATTCCAGACATTTAATTTCCCTGATGATCTGCCAAGCAAGTAACTGCTTGGTAGTGAAACACGTGTAGGAAAAAACATTTAATTTGAATAAATAGTATTTGTAAGAAAAAATATCTTTAATGGTGATCATTGGTGTCTTGAAAGGAATGCTTTGGTAAGCCTTCATAAAATCACATATAAATGCTCTGTACTCTGTAATCGAGTATCATCGAGCTTGTTTTTTATTGGAACAACCCCGGTCTTCACTGAATGATCTATTTTATAAGTGAAAAATCTAAATCTATATATATATATATATATATATATATATATATATATATATATATATATATATATATATATATCTTATTTATATAGACATGTGCATAATCCCCGACACTGGCATATCGATGTTATCGATCAGCATCTGTTATGAACTGATACACACATACACACTCGACCTAGCCTGTGTAGACCGAAGGTTTTTGAAACATCACTTGGAGATCTTTAATGATTCAAGTCCACCATAACGTAGTTTTCACGTACAAAATGGTAGAATAAATTTAAGAGGAAACATTATTTTAATCAATAAAAAGGGCGGGTGGAAAAAAAAATTGCTAAAATGTTCGTTAAGGTCTTATCGTCTGACCCTCTAAGAGGAAACGTCAGAATGATAAATTAAAATCTAAGAAAATTTAATGAGATATGGAGGGAAAATTGTTTAAGTTGGAGAAAACGATTGAGAGAAGAAAAAAGGGTAAATAACTCAACGTTATGGTGGACTTGAATCATTAAAGATCTCCAAGTGATGTTTCAAAAACCTTCGGTCTACACAGGCTAGGTCGAGTGTGTATGTGTGTATGAGTTCATAACAACTGCTGATCGATAACATCGACATGCCAGTGTCGTAAATTATGCACATGTCTATATAAATAAGATATATATATATATATATATATATATATATATATATATATATATATATATATATATATATATATATATATATGTAGATATACAAGCCTTAAAACATGATGAAAATCTAAGATCTCACGAAGAGACACTTCCAAAGTTGAAAAATCCGGACAGAAAAGGGTATATCTGATTGCCAGTTCAAAAGTCCCCTGAAGGCAACACAAGAAAGTCAGAACTCTCGTGTTGGTTAAAGCGGCTAGCCAAAGACCGATTCCCGCTCTCGGTAAATCCTACATTTATCTTCGTTTTCAGTTTACGATGAAGTTTTTATTAACGATCTAGCTAGTCTTTCTCTACTCTATCGTTATTTTTATAGTAGGTGCGCAACTCAGTTCCCCATGTAAAATATTAACAAGAGAATCTCTACATCGTCAAACTAGAATCACAGCAAATAAATTTCTTTTCCCCCTCTATGTATCTAAAACCAAACGGAACGTCTATGAACGACGTTTCCTTCCTATAACATCTCAATTATGGAACGCAATACCACTGGGCTGCTTCTGAGCTGACTAAAACCTGATCGTTTTCAAGTCCAATGTTAAAAATACTTGTTGAGCCGTCCTCTTCAATAATCAGATTCTACTCATTCAACTGATCGTTTCTATTCCTGTAACTCACAATTTCAGTAATCCCCCTGAGACTCGATAGGTGGTGACCGCTTGGTAAAAAAATGGTCAGCTTTAAAATATCACTAACCTCTTGGTAAAAAAAATAGTCAGCTTTAAAATATCACTAACCTCTTTGTAAAAAATGGTCAGCTTTAAAATATCACTAACCTCTTGGTAAAAAAATGGTCAGCTTTAAAATATCACTAACCTCTTGGTAAAAAAAAATGGTCAGCTTTAAAATATCACTAACCTCTTGGTAAATAAATGGTCAGCTTTAAAATATCACTAACCTCTTGGTAAAAAAAATGGTCAGCTTTAAAATATCACTAACCTCTTGGTAAAAAAATAGTCAGCTTTAAAATATCACTAACCTCTTGGTAAAAAAAATGGTCAGCTTTAAAATATCACTAACCTCTTGGTAAAAAAATGGTCAGCTTTAAAATATCACTAACCTCTTGGTAAAAAATGGTCAGCTTTAAAATATCACTAACCTCTTGGTAAAAAAATGGTCAGCTTTAAAATATCACTAACCTCTTGGTAAAAAAAATGGTCAGCTTTAAAATATCACTAACCCCTTGGTAAACAAATGGTCAGCTTTAAAATATCACTAACCTCTTGGTAAAAAAATGGTCAGCTTTAAAATATCACTAACCTCTTTGTAAACAAATGGTCAGCTTTAAAATATCACTAACCTCTTGGTAAAAAATGGTCAGTTTTAAAATATCACTAGCCTCTTGGTAAAAAATGGTCAGCTTTAAAATATCACTAACCTCTTGGTAAACAAATGATCAGCTTTAAAATATCACTAACCTCTTGGTAAAAAAATGGTCAGCTTTAAAATATCACTAACCTCTTAGTAAACAAATGGCCAGCTTTAAAATATCACTAACCTCTTGGTAAAAAAATGGTCAGCTTTAAAATATCACTAACCTCTTGGTAAAAAAAATGGTCTGCTTTAAAATATCACTAACCTCCTGGTAAAAAATGGTCAGCTTTAAAATATCACTAATCTCTTGGTAAAAAAGGGTCAGCTTTAAAATGTCACTAACTCCGTAGAACTCTCTTAGATGTGTACAAAACTTTTTTTCCTATAAAAAGGCAACAAGTGTGAGGAACCCAGTTACCCTATTTGATTGTCCCCCACGACTATAGAATTCGACACCAGATTTATTTGCAATGCTCCCCCCAAAATGGGGCACTCTGAATTGGGACAAAAATAAAAATTATCTCAGTCTACCGAGCGAAGACCGAACATATGACGTGAAGTATCAGAACAGACACCACTCCTTCCTCCCAAAAACCTAGTTACTATCATCTTAATGTAGTAATGGTTTGACAGACGGGTAGGATGATCATGACCTCCCGGCGAGGTTTTGTTCGTTTGTGTCTCTGGTTGCGGGAATTTTGTTTGTTGGTCTGTTTGTCTACTTCGGGTCATGTGTAGAGAAATGAAAATTCCAACTGTGTTTTTATTTGGCGTATATTTATAGCTTTTCAATTTCATAATGTCGTGCTTCACTTCCTTGGGCAAATCGCAAATTAATTAGCCAGTATTGGTTACCAGACATTTTCTATGGCAATGTGTCTTTCTGTTTCTAATTCATCAGGTTCGTCTTACTTCCTACGGAAAAAAACTATACTAACACACACACACTATTATATATATATATATATATATATATATATATATATGTGTGTGTGTGTGTGTTTATGTATCTGTGCCTGTGCTTGATGGTTTATATATATATATATATATGGGTGTGTACATATATATATATATATGTATATATATATAATTATATATATGTGTACATTTATATATAATTATATATATATATATGTGTACATATATATATATAATTATATATATATATATGTGTGTGTACAAATATATCTAATTATATATATATATATAATTATATATATATATATGTATATATCTAATTATATATATAAAATTATATATCTAATTATATATATATGTATATATAATCATATATATATATACATATATATTTATATATAATTATATATATATATATATATATATATAATATTAGCATTTTAGCCTTAAGATTCCCCTCGGGGATGAAATGCGGGAGTCTCTGTGTAGCTTAATTGCCATAAATATATTTTCATAGCTTACTATATATATATATATATATATATATATATATATATATGTGTGTGTGTGTGTGTGTGTGTGTGTGTGTGTGTGTGTGTGTCTGTTTGTGTGTGTGTATACCTAAGATTATGAATAGAGAGATAAAGTCAAGTATATATATATATATATATATATATATATATATATATATATATATATATATTTGCATGCATGTACATATTTATCTCCTAAACTGATGAACGGATCATTATGAATTTTGCAATATATAGTCAAAGTAAGACGGTGAGTAACTTTTTTTATTGTAAATTATAACATTTAGGGTGGACATATATATAAAGTTTGGTAATACATTTCGTTGTACATTATAAACTTCTTAACTAATGAACTCAGCATTATGATTTTTTTTGATCTACCGAAATTGCAAGTAGCAGTGGTAGAAATGATATGTAAATTTAGCAATTCATTTATTTATAAGTGTACGATATTGATAACCGAACGTACTCAATTATTCGTACAGAAGAGTATATATAAATATATATATATATATATATATATATATATATTACTGTTTCATGTATATAGATATATTATAATATAGTATATAATACGCATATCTATTTTAAATACTTACTTCGACAGTGCTCTAAACCAAAGGGGTCATCATCTATTGGTTGATGGAAATAAATAAGGGGGTAGAGGATAAGTTAATACAACTAACGAATCTGATTGGTTAGTAGCTCAAATCAGATCTAGTCAGATATAAAAGTAACCCTTAGACATAAATCCACGCAATTAGCCTGCCGATTTGCAACGAGAATGGAACAAACGTTTCTGTGTAGCTTACTTGCGATAAGTATAAGAGAGGATAAGAGATGGTGAGAGAGATTTACGGAGAGAGGGATGAATTTAGAAAGGGATGAATGTACATATTATAAAGCTCGAACAACAGAAAACGTTTAATCTCTTTTTGTAATTCTGTCTTCGCTTTTATAACTTAGTACCGAAGAAGAGAAAAAATGGCATAATTTAGATCAAGCGCCATTTTTTTCTTCTTCTTTTTTTTTCTTAATCATAGCGCACCCAAAGTTTCGGTCGTTTTTCTTCGCACCATATCTTTAAAAAAAAAAGAACGGGCTATTAGAGATAAAAAGAGAGGATTCAAACTGCCAGTTAAGTTTCAACATTAACAATATAATTTTCGTAGTTACTTTTTATTCGCTGTCTGGATGATTGCACAGCAATTTTGTTCGTTCTCCCCAACGGATGCCATCCCATAAACAAGTAGGAAACGGGGTGCTGTTAACAAAGGGGCCAAGCCTCATGAATCTCACGGCGAGACGTTTGTTTATCTTGACAAGCTATTTCGTCTTCGGCTTTTGTCGATTTGCACGCATCGTTCACAATGTCACCTCGAATACACCTTCTATTCTTTCTTTTCTCTCTTCACGCACACACCCGGGGTGCATGTTGCGCTAAGAGAACGTGTACATACACGTTCGGGGTCCATGTGATAATTACTAGGCATGGCTTTAAATGATATAAGGAATAAGTTGGGAGAATATAAAATTGCGTCAACTTTATAGACAGTCGCTTACCTCTCGATCCGGTGTCGTAATTTTTATGGTAGCTTTTAGTTGTGTCTGAACGTTAACATTTAACGTAAGTTTCTTAGATACCAGTCGCAGATAGATATGAATAGCCTGCGATGAACAAACATATAGATAAATAGATATAAACTATATATATATATATATATATATATATATATATATATATATATATATATATATATATATCATTATTTTTTAATTAAATATTTAAATATAAATAAAGTTTCATCCTTGCGGAATCATCAGTGTAGTTATAATTATTCAAGCAAATCGCAACGATTCGAACCCCGGGACAAGAGTCACATTTAACTCTAATTCAGAGCGCGCTAATCAATAAGGCTACCGTAAATGGCTACGGACGAGATGAGGATTAAAGCTTATATATGTGTCAAAAAGACGGACAGCTATTGTCTGCCGTCATAACAGTGTTCAACGGGAAGAAACATGCATCATAGCTTTTGACGGCTTTTTTATTTACTCATTTAAGGGCCCAGCTGAGAAAGGGGCTACTAATAATTATTTTAATAATAAATATTAAAATATTATCTACATTCGTATACGTTTCATCCTTGCGGAACTATCAGTGTAAAGATAACCATTCAAGCCCGTCGAACGATTCGAACCCAAGAAAAATAGTTATATATATATATATATATATATATATATATATATATATATATATATATATATATATATACATATATATATATACTATTTGACCCAAGCCCCGGCGTTGCCCGGGAAAATTCTTTGCCAAATCTGTAACTATTGAATTATTTTATGCTTATGATTGACCATCGCGAACACAGACGCCACAATGTTGATGTAAAGCAGCAGATGCAACAATTAATGCAATACTTTGAGTAATAACATTCTTGCACTGGTTAGTTGTTGCAATCTCACCATTGACATGCACACGCATGTTTGCAGATAATGTAACAGTTTTAATATACTTTCACAAATATGACGATTAATTTAAGCATTCATCAGCGGGACTTCTACATAGAATCATAAGAAGTATTTGTCAGAAGTCTGTGTTTTCTTTAGTTGTGTAATACCATCCGAACAATTGACGCTTGCTCATGGGGTTGGTGTCCCAAAGTTGTTTTGGATGAGCCATTGCACGTGTAGTGAACATGATGGCAAACAAATGTTTCAAATATTCAGATGTAAATGCTTTTTGGAAAGTAGCATCCCAGTCATCATCGTCCTGTTGTAGTCCATGTGCAATGCATGCATCCCTGAATGTATTCCTAACTTGACCAGTGATAGTATCGAGATCATTTAAGCTCTGTGGACCCCTAACAGGGTGTAAAAGTTGTCTCAAATAAAGAAACAGAAAGTATCAGTATATTTTAGTATATTGCGATTTAGTCACGTATTTTTAGTAAATCCTAGTTTAGTCGCGTAATTTTTCATGAGAAGATATACGTATGTATTCCGGAACAACTGACGTTTTGCTGTTAGTGTCGGCGATTAATTAACTTGGTAAACGAAAATATTGCTCATTGAACTAGGCTTCCGGTGATGAATTTATAAACAGGGTATTTATGCAGTTTACAGAGCGGGCTGAAATCATAACGTTATAATTTAGAAACCCATATTTAACATGGCGAGGCGGGGGTTTATTAACTATTCTGTACTTTTACCTAATAATTTAATGAACAAAAAAATTGAAATTAACTTGAAAATGCTCTCTAAAATTTAGCCCGGTCTGTAAACTGTATAAGCACCTTAAAGAGGCAAATGACGTATTATATAATGCCTGATGTTTCTTAGAAATAGAAATAACGTCGAAGTGTAGGGTCTGTTATACTGTACTTAATCATTTCTCTCCTCGGTCAGTGAATGGGTAAATCCTTCTAGACTGCGGAAACTTATATTTTTGCCCCTATCCGGAGTGTCCGTATTTGACGAGATGGATTTTTCCCAAAATGTAAGACCGACCTTTTGTCTATCTATGCCTTCGTTGGGAGACAAATAAATCGGAACCACATCAATGGTAAACCTGTCAAATAGTAAGAAAAAGTAAAATAAAATGTATTATATCCATCGGCTAACATTGAAATAGAGAGCAGAGTTATCCAAAATGTAGGTACTTAATTGAGGAAAATCCAGCTCCCCACAAGAACGTGCTTCTGTGATTGGGACAAAAATAAAAATGGCTGAAATCTAGAAAGGTTTCTTTATCTACGAACGGGTATCTAATTAATAACGTTATTATTTCAGCAAAACTGCAGGAGTACCATGAAAAATACTAAGTATAAGATACTACAGTTTTAGATAAATGTATAAATCGGGTATTCAATAAATAAAAAATCGAAATAAAAATAAAAGTAATTCTGTCTTTGTTTTAAAATGGTTGCGATTGATTGTTTAATTTTAGTCACGTACGCAAATACTTCATTGTGATTGGTGGCGACGAGAGGCGGCGATAAAAAGTGCAACCTCAGTTTTTATTAAGTGTTCATGTTGTATTTTTGACAAATAATATGGAAGGAAGTTTTAAAATATGTTAATTTTTTGGTGTATATATATTAGTAAAAAAGTATATAACAAATTGAATGTTAAATGTTATCGTATTTGATTGAAAATCGAATTGTTTTGTTTACTATTCACGTAAAAAAAATGAATGAATAACTGCTTTTAAAGTAGGTATATGATTATTTTATTGTTAAGGCATAAATAAAAAATACTTAAAGTGTGAGTAATATGTTAAGAAAAGAAGTCCATTTAAAAATGTATTGGCGAAAATGGTAAAAAGCATGTGAAAAGCCCACTGTCCAAAAATACACTTGCCTGTCAGCATGGGCGTTGACGAATGCGTTCGTTTACAGGGAATGCGTTTATTGAATAACTTGTAAATAACATGCAGCTAGAATTATAGAATAGAAATTTCAGAATCATGGATCTGGTGGTGCAGTGCGGTGAATTTTCTTCTCCCTCTATAAACAAAGCTCACGGTGTCAATGGGATGAGTAGAAGACTAACTCTATAGAGACAGATAATCATTTTCTACCCTCTCTTTCGAAATTTTTTTTGTGAGACATGGAAATCTCGGGCTACTTTTTGAATGAAAATGTATATATTTTAAGTGAAACACACATTAAGAATTGATGTTGGTGAGGAGGTGAAATGTTGAGCCTACCATGCATGTGGTTATTTTCTTTCTATCGTCAAAGTGACAGGAGCAAAACCGTCTACTTTATATATATATATATATATATATATATATATATATATATATATATATATATATATATATATAGTCATCCACATACAGACTGTTTCGCTGTATCACAGCTCATCAATGCGGCTAGACCATTTAGTGCTTCAAACCGGGATTGAAACTCAACCGTCGAGCTGACGGTCGTCGATCCTACCCCTACGCTATCATACGACACTGACTGAATGTAGGTAATATCTCAATGTAAACATTGCAAGTGCCGGGTGCTCGAATTAGTTTTATCTAATGATTTATGCCTTAAAGCTAATGGCAGTTGGCGATATTCTTACAAATGAGCTCTACCTATATATATATTATATTGTATTAAATATATTATATTGTATTATATTATGTTATATTATATTATATTATATTATATTATATTATATTATATTAATACAATTCCAAGGTCCATGCAAACAGCAATCCAAAACATAATTCACATCAGTTACTTAAATTTTTTTATTTCTGTACTTCAGTGGAGAATCATAATTTACATTTTTGTCTTACATACAAAACCATCAGTTTTCCATGTTAATCTATTCGTAGACCTACACGTATTTTTTTACGGATAGAAGAAAAATTACAATATCGACCGTCTATCCGTCAGTCATAAGGCAATAATAGAAATATATGGTCGAGTTGTAGAAACAAAGGCAGAAAAAAAAAACACAGAAGAAAAAATGATGAGAGGTCTTCAAAAATTCTGATAATTCAGCAGGGCATGGAATAGACTCACGTGAAGAAAAAGACAAATGATACCCACCCACCCCCAAAACATCACATCATATATTTGGCAGCAGGCTTATGTTGTTGGACTGTTGCTGGATACTTGATGTTATTTTTAATCTCTTTGTCCATGTTCGTCCACTACACATAACTTCTCATGAGATTTTTCAATTTCAAAATTCGCGGATGACCGGCATGAAATTCTTTTAGTATAATTTTCTGTGATGCTGCATGAATAATCACTCAATCGCTGTGCATAACTACTTCATCACAGATTGAATACACTTCTGAGATTCGTTGATGTTTTTATTTTATTTTATTCTTTATGTTTTTAAAAACATCGTCGTCTAACGCCTTTTCTTTTATTTGTTCGAGTGTTCCCGGAAGCTCACTAATAGCGTTACACGGTATATTTTTTACTTTTACCTCAGTTTGTAGAGTAGCAATCACTGCGGCTAAGTTTAAATAATTATTTGCGGGTAAGTCTAAATAATTATTTGCGGGTAAGTCTAAATAATTATTTGCGGGTAAGTCTAAATAATCCGTAAATATGATTCATTTTTTGACGATGGAAGACAATCTATTTTATAATTGTAATTGAACTGAATTGTCCCCCATCTCCGCAGTCTCTCTGCAGTATGTGTTGGTATATCCTTTTTTGATCTATAAATAGTTAGCAGTGGCCTATGGGTGGTTTGCAACATAAAATCTGTTCCATGAACAGATCAATGAAATTTGCTGACTGCTAAAGTAATACCTAATGCTTCTTTCCCGATTTCTGAGTAAGTTTTTCTACAGGTAGCAACACACGAGACGTGTGCGTGAAAGATCTTAGTGATTCGTCATCCATTGTGTGTCATATTCTAGCTCCAACGCCATACGAGCTAGTATCAGTAGCCACAATGATTTCGAGACATGGATTGTAGTGCGTCAAAAATAATTCTGATGTGAGGATATATTTTTTTTAAATGCTTCCTAATATTCTGTCGTCCAGACCCAATATTTTTCTTTTTAATAGCTCAATTAAAGTAGTTCGCAAATTGTGAAATTTGGAATGTGATGATACGTTTTACGATGTCAGCATATTTTTTATCGCCTTACCTCGCTCTGGGTCTGGCTTTCTACCATCTTTATCACTAATTTGACCCAGATATTTTTCCATGAAACATTCGCACTCTTCCCTTCACTTCAAATCCATAGTCTTGGATTCTCCTAAATACTTTGTGTGCATGTAATTAGTGCTGCTCGGTGCTCTTACTGATCAGTAGAATGGTATCTAGGTAGGCTACGACAAATTCCAGTCTGCTAAACAATGTGTCTATTATTTGTTGAAAAAATACTGGTGCAACTTAAACACCTAATGGTAATCGTTCTAATTTGTACAAACCCCATATACGTATTTATACAAAGTAGCTTCAAGAACTCCTTGTCCACATGTATTTGTAGATAAGTATCACTTAAATCAACTGATGAAAAAACTTTCTTCCGTTGAGTTTTGTGAAAAAATTATTCTAGACTAGGCAGAGGATAGTTGTAATCGTTTAGCGCATGGTCCAATCCTGTGAAGTAGTCTGAACAAACACAGACCTCTTTACCTTTTTAGACGAAGCCCACTCGATGTATTCTACCTTCGATAATACTCCTATTGCTTCGACTTCTTTTAATTCCTCATAAATCTGATTTAATGACGCCAATGGAACATTTCGTTTCTTTTAAAAACTGGTTGAATATTTGGTTTTACTTCAAACTTGGCAGTCACTTTTTATATATTCCCAGTCCACCAGTGTACACTTCTGGAAAGGTTTTTTTTTTAATTCTTTCTTTAGTCTCTCTGCTTAGGCATTTAAAGTTTCAATATTTTGACAGAAAGAATTTATGGGCATATTCCATAACTGAAATCTTCCCATCCAGCCTGTGCACAAGAGATTGTTGGATTTGTTCATTACAAGCATTCTTAATCTCAAAGTCTTTCCTTTTAATGTAACGTTAGAGATTAGCTCGTCTTCAGATTTTATTTGTTATTAGCTTTGTTGCGCGTTTTCATCAAAGTTGTTTCTTAATTTTTTCAACGTTTGAATATTTATTATTCACAGAGTCATGTTTTAGCTTGATATATTTTTTTAAATATTTTTACCTTCACAAATTTCCTGACACTTTCAGCATCGTAATTTTTAGCAATTAAACCTTTTTTTATTTGATTTTTACTCTGAATGTTTAATTTTACTTCAGTCGAAGTTCTCAGAAATCAAGGGGCCCCTTCCTGGGGCTAACACTTGATCTCTATATGAGATACATAGATACCCGAGTATTCGATTAAAATTCTCCTTTATTTCTCAAGCATTGAGTTAGTAAAAAAGTTAAGAATAATTTCTTCTCTCCCCAACTGACCAGTCAATATGTCATAGTATATCTTTCTTGTGGTCTGTTGGGCTTACCGGATTCCAGGACAAGAATTCATCTAGTCTGGTGGAGTATCCAGCACGTGGTGTTACTTGAGGTAACATCACTAGGAGAAGATGCACTATTCCTCGTACGAGGGGGATCTTATTTGTGCTGCGGATACTATGTTATTTGAATATTTGGTCAGGGTTTACTTGTAGGGGTAAGTATCCTCATGTCAGATTGTCCTGACAAACCCTTGTACAGAGAGACCGAAGACACTCGAGGATAGTGTCTAGTAGGTAATTCAAACTCCCCTCTGCGGTGTGTCCTTTTGTGTGTCATGTGACCGCAATTAAAACACTTTTTTCATTTTATTGGGCAATCTTGTACCAATGCAATTGCTCGCAACCAAGACCCGGTTTAGGAGGTAATTTAATTTTTTTTGGTTGTTCAAATTTAGTTTTCTTTGGTTGTTCAAATTTATTTTTCTTTGGTTGTTCAAATTTAGTTTTCTTTGGTTGTTCAAATTTAGTTTTCTTTGGTTGTTCAAATTTAGTTTTCTTTGGTTGTTCAAATTTAGTTTTCTTTGGTTGTTCAAATTTAGTTTTCTTTGGTTGTTCAAATTTAGTTTTCTTTGGTTGTTCAAATTTAGTTTTCTTTGGTTGTTCAAATTTAGTTTTCTTTGGTTGTTCAAATTTAATTTTCTTTGGTTGTTCAAATTTAGTTTTCTTTGGTTGTTCAAATTTAGTTTTCTTTGGTTGTTCAAATTTATTTTTCTTTGGTTGTTCAAATTTAGTTTTCTTTGGTTGTTCAAATTTATTTTTGTTATGTATTTGTCTATGTGACACTCCGTTCAATGTCTCAAGGTCTCTTACATCTTGGCCAGCGCTAATAAAATCTTGACAATATTCTGCAATATGTTGAAGCGTTAAATCATGTTCCATCTCTAGTCTATTGAGAACCCTTCGTCTAATTTCTGCATCCATATTTAATACTAAATTACGTGCGAAGATTAGACATTTAAAATTGTTAGCGCTAAACTCCGACAATTTGAAATCATCGCAGTGTTTGTTAACTACGCTAGCGAAAGTTGTATAATCTTCGTCTTCTTTCATTGTGAGATTCATACATTTCTACCTTTTGTCAAAAAGATACGTTTAGGGATAAACAATTTAGTTTATAATTGTACCGCTTCAAAATACGTATGGTAGCTGTTTATTGTGGCAATATATAATTGATGAATTTAATATGTCCAACTGTACGCAATTTATTAATAGCAAACGGACCTTTTTAAAATCGATCCAATTAGCAGTGTTTGTACTATAAAGAACTTCGTATCGTCTAAAATACCAAGCAAACATAATTTCGTCTTAAGGGTCGTAAGTACAATTATTGATAGCGCTCTAAATACACTTTAATCTTCAAGATTTTGACCCCTATTCGACAATTCGTCTTTGGTGCACTTTGTGTGTTAAAAATACAGTGTGGCTTTTAACTTCTCGGTGTTACTGTTGTTATTACAAAAATTCAGGAAGACCACCTAAGTCTTTTTGAAAATCCAACATCCGAGTTATGTTATGTCCGAATAAGTCCGAGTTCCTCGTCGCCAGTGTTGTAACCTTGAAAGGCTGATGATAAATCAGACAATACGGTT
>OY744519.1:71256811-71274311 GCA_963556195.1 Sepiola atlantica
TGCCTTGACTAATGATTCTGAAATTCTGCACACTTATAGAACCTATCAAATAAAAATGTTGTGCAAAGTGTTAACTAATTTTGTTTATTGGTTTTTGAGTTATGATTGATCAAAGAAATGAAATTTCCAGCCAAGGCCATTCGTGGCGTCTATTAAAGGATAGAGCGCTCTCGCGCCTCCCTTGATTTTGTTCATTATATCTGTTTTTCTATTTTGTTTAAAGTTTTCATATTCGATCGATAAAGACATGTTTCAAAGTAAACATATAAAGAATAATCATTTATCACCAATAAAGAATAATCAACCGTATTTATTCGTATTAAAGTTTTATTCTCATTTTTTGTTCTTTTTTTCTTCATTCTTACTCCTTTTTTCAAGTGAAAAAAAAATGAAAATGTGTGGGGGTGACGAATTACTTCAAATAATGCTCGAGTGTTTCCGACTATTCTTTGAGCATTATAGCAACTGCCGTCATCTGTTGGTGAAAGATAATCCCAATAAAGTAAATAATTTTATCAAATGTATACGTTTATAATAGGCTAACTTTACATCCATGCGGGCATCAAGACTAGCATGTAACCACTCAGCTGCATACGAACAGATTTAAACTGAACGGTTAGATAAACATATCGCTGATTGTAGAAAAAGATCCCTAAGATCTGCCTCGAACTTGATGACACGAAAATCGTCTTAAATATCAGAATAGCCCTTCTTTTCCAGATGGCGAAGTAATTTTGTTGGGAGGGGGGGGCTATCAGGGTGCGCGTAAAATGAATACGGGACGGAACACGTGGGACTCTTAAAATATAAATATGATGTCATAAAGAAAGGGGAAAGTGACTTAAAAATGGTTCAGATAGAAGCATAATGTCGAATGTGTTTTTTAATGGAAGGAATCTGATTTACGGCGAAGCTAAAGATAGAATTACAACGGCTACGAACATTTTACGTACATGAATTTAGTTAATGCCTGTTAAGACGTTCAGTGCCAAAGGACAGAGATACACGTTTCCGCTTTTTTACCTGTTCAGAGTTAATATTTATTTGCAGTTTTACAGTATTGTGCTGACAGTGGCACGTGGCAGATTTCGGGATGGAAAGATGGAAAGTCAGACATTGCTATCTCAAAATAGCTGAGCTTCGCATTCCGTGATGCGTTTTACAGTGGTGTTTATATTGTATTTTATACAAAGAGAAATGTGGGTTTTATCAATCTCAATATGGAGGCCTAGACCCTAACACTAACCGGAACCTTAGACATAACCCTAACCCGACGCTCATGTATAGATAGGAGTAACAAAGGTAGGTCATGGTCGTGTGCCCGCACTGCGCATGTTTGGTGATGGTTTTAATGATTTATTTATTTTTTACAAAACTCAGTTTTCAATTAGTGGCGGGGCTCTTCTATAGAAAAATACAGATTCCTATACGAAGAACAAACAACTTTCTTCGAGTAATTTTTTTGGAGTAATCAAATAGTAGCATGAATGTTGTATAAGGGTTTTATTTTAGAGCTTATATTGTGGGGTCTGCGTTCGCGCTTAATATGCACCAACAGCAAAGACATTTTATTTTAATGTATTGCATGGCTCTTAAGACTGACTTTCACTTCAGACTGTAGATTGAAGATTTACATCAAATCTGTTGCTGAAGGCGCTGGAGAAATGGTTGAATCATTCTACCGCACCAGAAAGTACCTTACTCCTGGTGCAATCCTCTACCTGTATACGAGCCAGATACGTCCTAAGTACTGCTGGATATCATTTTTGAGGAGGTGCCGCTCGGAGCAATCTTTCTTGTCGTGATAGAGTACAAAATCGACTTCGCAATCTAGTGGGAGATGATCTTTTTCTCGTCTTACATCCCCTTTCACACAGAAGAGATATTGCTAGTATCTCTCTACTGTATCGCTATGTTCATGTTAAGGGCTCGTCTGAGCTCCAATCCGTGGTCGCACTCTGTAAATCATTGACAGCAAGAACTCGCCTAGCTCACATCTCACAGCTAATGAATTTCTCTCTCTCTCTCTCTCTCTCTCTCTCTCTCTCTCTCTCTCTCTCTCTCTCACTCTCTCTCTACCAAAAACAAAACGGAACTTCCATGAACAAAGTTTCTCTCCTAGAATATCGAACACTGGGAACAAAATATCACATGGCTGCTTTCCGACCGACTATAACTTTGTCGTCTTAAAGTCTAATGTAAACGAATACTTGTTGAGTTGTTCTCTTGAACAATTAATTTCTCTTAAGTAATATTCTGTGCATTCCACTCCCCGTTTTCAATCTTCTCGCAGTGGTGACCGTCCAACAAACAATCTATTTGACTCTTGTCCTCGAGTGACCATCGGGCCTTGATAAGTGGTGACCCATTAGTAAAAAACATTATTAACACCTTAGAAAATTATAGACATTAAAAATAAAAATAACAATTGTGACATGTGGCTCAGAGCTGGGAGCAGGAGTACACGGTGGTCCACATTTATTTCCAAGAAACGCCCGCTGCCTGTTAGCACTAAATAAACCTTAATAGCTATTTACATTGAACAGGCGAAAAATATGAAATCTTGCAAAAAGACCACAATCACTCTCTAGTCGGTCCAGAATCACTGTCTAGTCAGCCCAAACCCCAAAGAGTAACATCCGTAAAGATGCCTACAAATCAAAGTTTCTATCATCTAAACAAAACAAAAATAGAAGCCAATAAGAGAATTGAACTGATGGTAATACTTTCTGGCTAGGATATAAAAAAGTTCCCTACTTTTTAGTCAATCTATGCAGTATCATTGAACTCTGCGAGAGTTTTCGATCTACACCGGTTGAGTAGCAGAGGGCAGACAAGGCAGTGCTGTTTCGTATGGCATTCCTCTCCATATTCGCAGATGTCTGGGTCAATTTTGTAGCCCCAACTAGTCATATAAACTTTTGATCACCCCATTCTTTTTCTCAAGCAGTTAGGCTTCGATCATTGGACCTACGTGCTTCTCAGTCAGGGAGTTCAGAAAGAAAGAATCTCCGTATCAGTAGGAGGGAGCCATTCCCTAGTCTTTTGGCCAAGAGATGTTCTTATGGACTGGAAAAGGCTGGGAAAATTTCTCCTTGAGTTCAGCTGTTGGACCGTTGATTTACGTCCATGAAGATGACGTGCATCACTGGAAGCCTTTGTCAGCTCAACTCAGCTGGTATATCCTCGTCTCACATCTAACTTAATCAAGATCGAAGAAGGTTATGTCAGAGTCAGAGAACTGACAAGCACGTTGCGGACTGGGATTAAAGTGTAGTATCTGTTCTATACTCAGTCAGAGGAGGAACAAATCCTTTTTGGAAGGGGCAATTTTGATGTTGGCCCCATTCAGTGTAACTTTTTTGAAAGGGTAGATATCTTCATTATATAAACAGACTGTGTGTAACTTCGCCCTCGTCGGGAGGCAAGTAAATAGGGGCATCCCTGTGCCGAGATGACGTCAACATACTCGACTCATTTTGAAGTTTAACCGCATTGATAGACCATGATCTTTCCTCCCTTTAAAATATGCTCTCACTCTTCGTAGTGTCGTTCCAGATACATTCTGCATTTAATATCTGTTTAGTCTGGGTTTTCGTTCAGGGAATATGAAGAAACGTTCAAGGTTATCGGTTACTAGCAGAAAGACTCGGTGTTGCTTTGGATTGAGTGAGAAATCCTACCTTCTTTTACACCGAGCCTATTACATCATATTCTTGTTATATTCTTGTGTTTTACATTTTATAATATTCAATTTTGTGAGTTAGGCCGAAATATGTACTCATGAATTGATTAGATGAGAGTGGCTGTAATTCTATTTACGTCCTCTACAAAAGGTTAGATAAGAGGTTAGACACAAGGTCATACGAGGAGTTGAAAAGCCAGCGCACAGGGTGAAGCACACTCTGACCTACAAACAAATGCCTGAGCAGCCTGTTCGGCATTCCCTTGTAGGGGAGCCTCGGGCGATTAGCAATAAACTAACTTCTTCTCAAATAAAGAAGGTAAAGCATGAAGGGCTGAACAACACCATACCTCACCCCAACTTCCGGACTGATTGTCGAGTTCGTATCTCAGACTTGTACGAATAAAACCTACTCAAGCTGGGCCAGGTAATTTCCGTAGATATATAGTTTTCAAAATCCGTCCCTCAATGCACATGTGTCGTTACCCGGGAATAAAAGGGATCCCTGTGTACACCTGCTCTTCGCCCTTAAACCTTTTTTAACATTTCCATTCATATTGTTTTTATTCTATAATTTTGAGGTTATAAATAAACGAAAGGGGAAAAAACGTATTTCATTTTTGTGGAAATCAAGCGGAATTCTTGGCGATTTAATTTCGTTATTCACTTATTTTTTCATAAGATTTTTTTAAAGATTTTTTTATTTTCGCTATCACATTTTATTTCAATAAATATTCGATTAATAGTAAATGAAAATAATAATAATTAAATACGTAATTACTTACGTTACGTTGACAGGTACACCCAAAGACATACGAGAAGTTGTCACACAATTTTATTAATATAAAAATTAATCGAATAATTATTGAAATCATAAATGAAATACATAAAATAAAACGAATTTTTTTAAATCCTATCTTTTAATAATTTATTTACCAAATTAAATCTACCAGAATGCATTTCGGTTTATTAGCTATCTTTTTAAAGAAGAAACATTCTCTCTCTTCCCTTCGCTCAGACACCAAATCAACATGTAGCCTTCTCCTTACATTCTTCACGTAAACGTTTACTCCCTCTCTTTACAAACACGCCTGATAATATTGTAAACGGGCAAGACTGCTAAAGATAAGAAAACCTATATTTTTTCTATGTTAGTTATTGTTTTACAATAATTTAGTCCCAACTTTACTAATGAATAATTATTCATCGAGGGCAAAAGCCACTCGAGGATAAAGTGGATGTAATGGATGATGGATGGATTGTCAGTTGAATAATGAAAAATATTATGAGAGGTTTGAATGTGATAAATAGAATTAACTAAGTTTGGTTACTTATGGAGGAAGGGTTGATGACAAGTATTTGTAGAGTACAGGGAGGCAGTCTCGTGGTAATATATTCCACAGATGGGGAGCTCTTGGAAAGAAACTCCGTTCCTGGAAATTTCGCCTGGCGCTAGGAACACGGAAGGTATAATGGAATGTTCTTTTCAGTTGTGGTAAAGAGATGAGTTCTTGCTGTAAATATCTTACAAGGAGCAACTAGAGATTGGAGCTCAGTCGATCACCTTTCGTGGAATAATAGTAAATCAGAGAGGGACTAACACCGTCTCTCCTATGAGAAGGGGGTTGTAGAGAACAGAAGAGATTAGCCCCGCTAGACCACGAAGTTGATTTTGCACTCTGTCAAGACAAGAAAGAGTACTCTGACCGGCATCTTCCCACATGTGGCAGCAGTACTCGATCTTCGGGCGCATTTGACTCTTATATATAGAGGATTGCATTATGAATTAGGTATTTTCCGGAGCGCTAGAAAAGTCGAACCATTTTGTCCAGCAACTTTAGCAACAGATTAGATATAATTCTTCCATTTTAGATCTGAAGTGAAAGTCAGTCCTAGGAGCTTATCATAATAATTTTATTTCAATGTTATTGTGTCTTATCGACATACAGAAAATAACATGGCGGTCGTGATTATCGCTTAACTTCGCTATCTTAGGCGATTAAAGGTGGTTGTTTACGATGTATTTCGTTTTGGGGTAAGGCTTGCCGCTAAGAATTAGAGTTAATTGTAGGGTAAGTACTTTTTAAACTATATTTTCAGCAAGAAGTTAACCGAAAATAAACCATCACCTTGGCTGTCATTTTGCTTTTTGCATAGCGATAAATGACTTTTTGCATAGCGATAAACGACTTTTTGTATACCAATAAATGACTATCGGAATAAAAATCTGAAATAAAATAATCTTACAAACAGTTTCCATACGTTAAAAGTATTCGAATCTGTAGATAATTTAATTCTACTGCGTTCGCTATAAATTATTTGTTGTTTTTATTTTTTGTTTACGAATTCTCGCCTGTTACCGCTTGTGGCTTTTTACCTGTCCAGTTGGCATTGATTTCCCCAATTCTTTCTAAAATTACTTATCGGAGGGACAACGTTAAAATTGAAAACATCAGTAATGAAAGGGATGCTATGGGTTCAACAGATTTAGAACTTGGCACGCCTAGAGCTTCAGTCCACATCGGTATACCTTCACTACTGCCATCTTCCGGAAAAACTTTTTTATACTACTGGGTCATACTACTGGTTATCAAAACACAAGACGCTCGAGAATATGGGGTTAAAGAGGTTGTAAGTTTGACAATGAACGTCACCACGAGAGGATTGGAAACAATGGGTGGAATAGGGCGAAGATTAATTAATAGGAATTGATTATTCAAGAGGGCGGCTCAACAAGTATTTGTTTATATTAGACTTGAAAACTTGAAGTTAGTTGGGAAGTAGGCCTGTGGTATTTGCTCAACAGGTGGAAGTTACGTTTGGTTTTTGGTACAGAGAAAGAGAGGGGGAGATATCTGCTGTGGTTGCAGCTAAGCGAGTTCTTGCTGTGAATGTTTTACAGTGATGGGGAGGACTAGGGATTAGAACTCATTGTTAACCCTGTACTTCTATTTTTGATGTACAATTGCGACTGTTTGAACAAATAAATGTAAATTATTACAATAAATAAATTCATTCATATCGTATTGTTGGCATTGGTTTTCTAGTTTGAATTCTTTCGTGAAAGTCATCAGGTACCACGTAAAGTTTACAAATATATTAAGTGAAGCTGTTTCTGTGGAATGAACTGGATTCGAACTTACCACACACAGGTCGTCAGTCCGCATCGTTAACCACTTAACCATCGCCACCTCTTGATAAATAAATAAACTGGACAAACGAACAAATAATTTCAGTACAATTATTTAGGTGTTTGTCCAGTTTTTTGTGTGCTTTATTCTTTAGTACTTTCCTTGAGAGGTCAAGTTAAACAGCAAAATTCAAGTTAAACAGCAGAATTCAAGTTAAACAGCAAAATTCAAGTTAAACAGCAAAATTCACAACGTGACAAGTTTGTTTTTTTTATCTTACCTACAATGACCGAATGCAATCGTATGGCTTGCGTTGAGGGATCCGATTTAATTTATAAATCACATAAAAAATCCTAAAAAAGGCAAACCTATCACAGCTCGTCTGTAACGACCAAGTTTAAGGGTATCGTGTTAATATTTCAGTATACCGTTTCCTCAATTATCCATAAATTCACTTCGTTTTCTAAATATTTGCGCTCTGTATGATCGTATAAACTCGATTTTTATCCGATTAAACTTTTTTAGTTTTTTGTGTTTTTTTTGCTTTTTCGCTTTTTCGCTAGGCTCGAAAACAGATTCAAAGTCTAAAACATCTACAAGCCGGTATCGGAAAGTTCGTGAAGTGGCCTAACGAGTAATGTCACGAACTATGTATTGCAAATTCAATTCATATCGAATCTACTATATTCATTATTTTCTTGCCTCCCTATGAGGACCGGGTTAGACACAAGGTCGGCTTTTAATGTGGAGAGAATGCAGCCCCCTAAAAATAGGAACTCTGGATTTGGACAAAAATATAAATGACTTCAGTTTAAAATGGTTTCTCCTTTACTGACCAATGACAGAAAAGATCAAATGTAGTATAATAACATATACTACACTTTGCCCCTAGCCAAAAGGTATGCACTAATGCTGTCGGAAAATCTACGAACCCAAACCCCCTTGGGATATTTTGTAGAAAAACCCTACCATAAAAAATACTTCCGACACTCTAAAAACAGACGAAATGACGGGTGTAAAAAAAAGTGTTATTACTTACTTGAGAGGATGGGATCCATTCATGCCATTGAGTATTTGCATAAAAAGATCGTTTCCCTTTTACTTCCCCTTATACTTCTGACACGACATAAACTCACACAGATAGCTGTCATCCATTCCGCGATGCGTACCATAGTGGCGTTTATTCTGCATTTTGTACAATCTAACTTTTATACTAACCCGAACATGACACTTGTCTAGACAGGATTCACAAAAGTACTTCAAGGGCGTGTGCACGCACTGCCCAGTGGGGCTATTTTTACCAAAATCTTTTGCATTAATGACACTGTCCAGCGGGGCTATTTTTACCAAAATCTTTTGCATTAATGACACTGTCCAGCGGGGCTATTTTTACCAAAATCTTTTGCATTAATGACACAGTCCAGCGGGGCTATTTTTACCAAAATCTTTTGCATTAATGACACTGTCCAGCGGGGCTATTTTTACCAAAATCTTTTGCATTAATGACACTGTCCAGCGGGGCTATTTTTACCAAAATCTTTTGCATTAATGACACTGCTCACCTGCAAAAAATCTTCCCATCGGCTAAATTTTCAATGAATCGTATAGAATTGTTAAAGTACTGTAAACGTTGTTTGTCCCAGTTACTGTAACAAATATTCATATTGGAACAATTTATGTAGGAGCAAATACGGTCTTTAAATTAAGTGAAGGGATGAAGGTGAAAACATGTGCGATTCGTACGATTTATTACTGGAAACTATCAGAAAATGCAATTCATATCTCGTGCAAAAACGCGCTGCTACTACTAACATAGCCAATAGAACGGGATATTCCTCTGTCACACACACACACACACACACACACACATATATATATATATATATATATATATATATATATATATATATATATATATATATATATATATATATATCAGTGCGTTGGCACTAACAAAATTAGGACATTATATATATCAGTTCCAAGAATTCAAACACGACGATTAGTTGTCGTACGATCGTTTCCAAAACAATTTTGAAAAATGTTATTTTGTAATATACTTTATATAACTTCAAACCGCAACTTCATCAGCGCCCTTTACAACATCACATACAGAAGTCATTTAAGAAAAGAACATCAGATCTCAGTATTATTTTTTTAAAAAACATATATTCAGACAATACTGGAGACATAACCTCCCATTATGCAACCATATAATACTCTTTCAGTCCGGTCAAAAAGACGAATAATAATAATAATAATAATAATAATAATAATAATAATAATGATAATGATAATGATAATGATAATAATATATATATATATATATATATATATATATATGATTATTTTTATTTACACATACATGTACAAAATCTGACAGACATGTACGAAAGCAGTTGCCGTCTTCTATGCATACACGGAAAACTAATATGCGTACATTGAATGTGTATATGAGTAAAATACAACAAGAGTTAATCGTGTCTCGGTATTAAATAACCCAAAAACGGTTAATTTGTCGTAGAACAGACAAACGAAGACAATCGTTTCTGAAAGAGTGCACTTGTAATAGAAGATTATCTGCAACAAACTGTTATCGATAAACTATAGCAGATCAACCAGCAAATAGTCTTCGATCTATCTATTCGTGTCTAGCACCTCTTTTTCAGTGAATGGTTTTGTTGTTTTTTTTATTTCGATTGTCTGGAGCGTCTCTACCGGAGAATTCCGACGGGTTTGTTCATGGCTATTTTTGTACACAGCCAAGGTGCACTCTCGGGGGGGGGGGGAACTTCCCCCATATTCCGGCGTTGCTGCAGTGGAAAGTAAGTGAATGACTAGCTGGGAACGCAAAGCAACGGTATGCATACTTTGAAACAGTTGTGTCCCTGTGTTAAACATAGACTTTCTTCAGCGGTACGCATGTTTCAAACCTGTATGAGGGGAGTTTCAAGTTTATTTGAGTTTAGGTTTATTTTTAGATCTAGTCCAAAAATATGTAAAAGAATGAAAAAAAAACGAAAGTAATTTTGATACATCTCAATATATTAAACAGAAGTATATGTCTCTCTGATGAGAAAGACAACCCGTACCCGAGTGCGCCATCTAGCGTCTTTGTGTGATAGGGATGGCATCGCGTGTGATTATATTTCGTATGTAAAATCCATCGGTATTTTTTTTTTATTCATTTATTTGTTTAGTTAACCACTAAAATTTATTTTTTCTTTCATTTTTTTTCACATTGGGTGGCATATGGGTTTTGTATTTCATGTTACTGCATCCCCCAACCCGGCCATCAAAATGGATCTAATTTTATTGCTATTTTTTTATTCTCGCAGACGTGTTTTTACTTTCCGTTTGTTTTCGAAATGAATGCACTAATATGAAGTCGTTTAAACTAAACCCTGTTTCCTTTCTCTGAACGAACTAAACATAACAATTAAATAACTCGAAGAGCAGAGAGAATGAATAGCATTTAATTAATTAAAACACCACCGGCACCAACGAATTAGGGATAAAGGAAAACAGAGTTCGACAATAAATGTTTGGTTCAACTTCAAACGCCAGCATCGCGCCAAAAATAAGCCGATATTCTTACGTCATTGCATTAATTAAAATCGTTGAAACCGACCGGAAGAAAAATCCCTAAAAAGAAGAAACTTGGCAAGATTGTTGACGCGATTAATTAGGACTCTTGGGGATCTGTGTTGTTATCAGTACGATGAAAAAGAAGAAGAAGAAGAAGAAGAAGAAGAAGAAGAAGAAGTAGTATGATATAGTAGGTTGGAGGAAGGAAGACGTCGGGAAAAAAGAAGGAGGCAAAGGCGTAGGGGAGAGAAGAGTAAGAAGAAAGCAAGAAAGAAAGAAAGAAAGAATTAAAGAAAGAAAGAAAGAAACTGGAAACGGTGCAAATAAACAAGAAGAACACTAAGGTATAGAACTGGGGAGTGAGGGGAAGGAAGAAGAAGCAGTAAGACGAGCAAGGAATGAAGGAACGGAGGTTGAAGACGTGGGAGAGGGGAGAGAGTGGTGCAAGACGACGTCGGGAAGAAGAAGAAGAAGAAGAAGAAGAAGAAGAAGAAGAAGAAGAAGAAGAAGACGAAAAAAAAGACGAAAAAGAAGAAGAAGAAGAATGTGTCAGTCTCTGACGTCTTGTTATTTCAACATATAAGAAAGGCTAATGATTATCCCTTCTGTCGTTAGACCGGTCTTAAAATATTGCGATTATTCTTTATCTGTATTTAATACTTGCAAAACTTGCGGATGGTTAGATATTTCTACCAAATAAAAAAAAAGCTCTGTAAATTGTACTTGAATATGTATCTCACAAAACTAGCATAAGTTTTATTCTTGTCTTCGGGGAAGATATTTACCAGAATCAGTTTTAGGCTCTTTTTATTCACTTGATCTTTTAAATGAATTCCAAGGCCAGCTCTGTATAATAAAACATTCCAATATATATATATATATATATATATATATATATATATATATATATATATATATATATATATATATATATATATATATATATATATATATATTGAAGATCCGAGGTAAGCAAATTTACGGCATATTCATTTACATACATACCAAGAATTCAACATAAGCAACACATTTGTGTGCGATCGTTTCTGGGACGATATGGATTTTTATTGATATCAAGTCTTCATCAGCACAGTATATATATATATATATATATATATATTCATAAAACCCTTCATAAAAAATAACGGAATAACGTTATGCTTCGCCAGTTTCACGCTAATATACAGAGGCACGTCAGTAATGAAATTGTTTATATATGAATTATTATTATCTGATAATATAAAGAAAAACAAACACACACGGTTGATATTTTATTTCAATTCGAGGGATTTTCTGACTTTCTATTTGCTGTCTTGCTTCCCCTCAACATTTGAAATTGTTTCGGCTTTAAGCTAGAAAAATGAACATATTTCACTCGCTAAATTTCATGTGACGGAAAAGGTTTATATTTATCAATATAAAATAAATACACATTGTTCTTATATATAGTCATCTACAGACAGCTGTTTCGCCCTGTACGATTCATCAGTGTGGCTACACGTATCAAGTGTATTCACGCCGAGATTCTAAACCGGAACGGCCGTTCACATTCAAATGTGATCAGCAGCCAAGTAACTCATTCATTGCGGTAACAAACTCTACACTGGCAGTAATTTAACAAATTATAGTTTTATAAATGTACTTTCTTTGATTATATATCTTTTACCACATTACCAGTAACCGAGACAGATCTATTCTTTACAGAAATAATTGCTTCACACTAAATGTTAACCGTTATTTCCTCTACTAAATAGCTTAACCGATAAATAATGGGCATATTTATTCAGTCATCCACAGACAGACTGTTTCGCTGTATCACATCTTTTCAGTGTAGCTAGTTATACAAATGATTCAAGTTGAGATCGAAACTTGACCATTTCTTTGGACAATCGGTGTTTCTATACGTCGGCTCGAATTTGTTGTTTGAGATATTTGTCTCAGCTGCCATGTACACGATTTTTTTTTTAATAAATATTGCCAAATTATTTAGTGAAAGGAAATGTTTAACTTCTAGTGAATTTTCATGACATTGTTGCTACATCATCGATGAATGATTTTCTAGAAGATCCATTATCTTTAAATCATTGACTGCTTGGAGAAATCCGCAGCAAAGAAACCCTCTTCAATATCCGCTCTGATCTGAAAAAACTCTCTTAACATTAAAGCAGAGTTGGTTTGCATAATAAACAAGGTGGCTGCACCTATTTGCTCTTTAAAGATTTCGTTCGTTCTTCTCGTATACTTGATCTAAAGATATATGAGCAAAAATGTCAGGAAGTTTTTTTTGGGGGGGACGGAGCAGAATCACTGCTTATCATTTGTTGATAAACATCTGGTTGAGTTTTCGGAAAAGAGATGACATCAGACACGCTAACTGTAACCAAACACGCAGAGAGGGTGTGATCCAGAGTAACAAATATCTTTATGGATGTCTGAAAGAAGAAAATTTTCCTCGCGGATAGAATGAGCAGATATCAAGATTTCAAGTTCAAGCTGTGCTACCATATTGCCACTGTGATAGGAGCCAGATTTATAAGGAGCCAATCTGAATTCCAAAGTCAAGCGATCCGAAGAATGAAGTTATTAGAGTGGCAAATCTTCCGGTATCTAGGGACCGCTACACTGAAGGGGCTCGATTTTGCTGCTTGTCTGATGGGTCGTGAGTATTTTCGCTGAGGGAGGACGAGTGCAGTAAGTTCATCGGAGCACATTCTGTGGAAGTATTTATAAAACCAGCACAGCAATGCAACACTGCGGCGATGCGACAGAGGCTAGAGCTTGTCAGACAGTGCGAGACTTATTAGGCGATAGTTTTGTTTTGCACCATATGCAAGACGGGGAGGCAAGTGGTTGCTTAACCAGCGCAAATGTGACAACAAAATTTCATGCACGGGCGAATAGTGGCTTTATATAGAGAGAGAGGATATTGGCAGTTGTGAAAAGATTTCTAGCCAGGTATCGTCTATGTACGTATTCCACTTCATGTTGCCTGAGAATGTCAGGCCGAGGAGTTTAAATGTCGGACACCCGAGAAGGGTAATATCGGCCATGACAATCGGTGGTTGGGACATGAGAGCCAATTCAGGGGGTATAATTCTGACATTTCTCTTTCGCATTTTGTAGCGTGTGCAATAAGGTAGACAGTGCAACTTAATGGAGTAGCGTGCATGTTTGATTTACAAAGTATCAATAAAAGCACGTGTCCTTTTTTCCCGGTTCAGTTACGCAAACAAAATAGACACGAGGAATTGACTGAAATAGTTACCGGAAACTGGCTGGCATACCCGTTCCAAGATGGATTTATAACCATGAGACATGTGAAAATTAAATAACCTCTTTCAAATTAGCTAATTAAATATCTTATTTTTAAGGCGTAAATAAAAATGTTAAAAGTCTGGATATTACTGTAGATTGACACCCTCACCTGAATGAAATTGTAGGGTTTAGGCGATTATGTGTGAATACCCTGAAAAACTTTATGATGATAACCAACATTTGTCATGAAAAAAAAAACCTTCTCTATTCTTTCTAAATTACAAAAACATTCTTTTTTACTATTTATTAATTCTTTTTTTCATGTCTTTAATAACATAGACAAAAACCACAAAGTTGCCATTTTGAATAACTCAGTAATATGAAATTGTGTTATTGGACCAATCGACGTTCCAGTCTTTCATTTATTCATTTCATTATATAACCAGTTTTTAATGGGGAATTTATTTTCATTTTTATGCTGAAACAAAATAAAATTCCTCGACTTTAATTATCTTAAAGACCATATCAATTAACCTTTCTTTTTTTATAAATAAAATTTGAGTATGTTAATGCACAGTAAATTTCTCAACATTATAATATATCAAATAACACTACGACAAACATATTTTTGTTGTTTTCCTCCAAATTGCCAAAATGTCAAATGGAAATTGTTTCTTTTTTCTGTAAAGAAAACTATTGTTACAGTAAATGCTGGGCGGAGGGTGAGTTGTTTTTGCTAGTATATATATATATATATATATATATATATATATATATATATATATATATATATATATATATACAAATACGGCGTTGCGTTCCCCATTTTAAGATAGTGCGCATTTAAAAATAATCCAGACACCGACAATGTATTTCTAGAAGAAATTAAATCTAATTACGTTTTACTCTGACTACAAACATGTTGCACCGATCCACGAGAAAAGCTGACGATCCAGAATCAAATATTTATTTTGTAGGAAGAAAGCTATCGATGACAAATAAACGATGAATAGACTGACTTTGCTTTATATATTAAATATAAGTATGTCCGTTCGTGCATCAATGGTAAAATGAATAATTATCATTAAACAATATTATAATCTTCGAAACACGACTTTGTTTTTTTTTTAAGTGTTTTCTTTTTCACCGTTGCATTAACATTAGCATTATTCGTTCGCCATATTATAATTGTTTGTTTTGTGAACCTAGCAATTTCGCCAACTCGCTTGGTTTTGCCCCATTCCTACCATTCTTCTACCGTCGCGCAGTAGGCCAACCCTCAAATACTGTGCGAGTCAACTCCACTGCCAGCTGTCGACCTAGTCGACAGGTTGACTTTACAAATATACATAATCGCTCAGAACTTATGTGAGTCGCAGCCAACAATCTGCGTGTTCAGCTTGAAAATGTTAGTCCAAAACAGTGGTCCATTTATATGAATCGGGGTGATTGGTAGGTCAGAAAATATCTGGCGAAAATCTAAATTTCGATAGGACTAACGGATCATAACTTTAATGCCGACTAAATTTAGTTGACTTTATATTGCGTAGTAAATCCTGCACTCTATAATAAAAACCAATGTGTATATATATATATATATATATATATATATATATATATATATATATATATATATATATATATATATATATATATGGGGGGGGGGTTAATAAATACATGTACTTCCATTCTGTCACACAAACGTTAGCAAATAAAACACGTGTTTTTCTAGCTTCCAAACAAAACCCTTTCAAGCGGAAAGGGTCAGCTAGAAAGCAAATAGCAAGTCAGACAACCACCTCAGACCTACCCCGCAGCCTGAAATGAATTCGGAAAAAATCCTCCGGTCTATAATAAAAGTCAACAGTGCGTGTTTTTCTATTGTTGGTGGTGTTTATAGGTAATCAGAAATTATAATAATTAATATATGATAAATTAAATTGCTGATAATTTACATATGATAAATTAAATTACAAGACCTATGATTTTATTTTAATATTTTAATAATATACCTAGATATATAGCGAGTGCAAACACTGGCGAAGCATTATGTTTTCCGTCATTTTTTAGGAAGCGTGTAAAAAAGTAATAATAATAATAATTATTATTATTATTATTATTATTATTATTATTATTATTATTATAATAAAAAATGAAAAACGATTAAGGCAACCCTAAGAAAAATGGCAAACTGGAAAGCACCAGGTTACGATGGAATACATGCATACTGGTTTTAAAAATTCACGACCCTACAGGAAAGGTTAGCGCAGAAGATGAAGGCGCTAGGCGAACAAGACAGCTACAAATATTTGGAAATTCTGGAAGCAGACACCATCAAATGTACAGAAATGAAAGAGAATATTAGAAAAGAATACTTACGAAGAACAAGAAAACTCTTAGCAACGAAATTATATAGCAGGAATCTAGTACAAAGAATAAACACTTGGCCACTATTAATAATAAGATCATCTGGATCATTCATAGGCTGGACTAAAGTAGAACTCAGGCACTTTGACCAGAAGACTAGAAAATTAATGACCATGCACAATGCACTACACCTAAAAGACGATACGGACAGACTCTACATGAAAAGAAACGAAGGGGGGAGAGGACTTGTAAGTATAGAAGATTGTGTGGAAGACACAAAAAAGGGCTGAAGAAATACATAACTCAGATCGCGAAAATGCTAATCAGCGAAGCAAGAGACACCGTTCCAACGAGCAACTCGAGACGCTCCAAGCTCCTTGGTGGTGAATTACTATGGCTATTCACACGTTGAAGTTTGTAATTCATTCATTCTGTACGAGTCAGATGATTCTATTGTTGGCATTGTTTTTTCTGGTATATTTCTCGTAAGAATTATTTCTAGAAAGACATCGGACCACGTGAAGGTTGCCAACATCCTAAGTTAAAGTTTTCCTGCGTGACAAACTGTATTCGAACTTAGCACACCTAGGTTGTCAGTCCGTGTCGTTAGCCACTGAGCCACCGTCACCTCCCGAAGTTTATAATGACCCTGTCCAACATGAAATGGGGAATTCTCTTAATCTCTTTTCGAATGTTATTCTTGAGTGCAGCAATAGTTTAGGGATTGTTAGTATAGACTCTCTCTTTTAGGTATCCCCATAGAAAATAATACATAGAGGATTAGGTCTGTAGATTGTGCAGCCAAAGGTGGTCCGTACGACGAAAGATTAGCTTGTCTTCATTGAATTAGCGATGGGGGTATTCGAGGGAAGCATTGGAGCAACGCAGCGTTGATCCATCTTGCTGATGAATCACAGTATCAACGTCCTGGGTTAAATTTCATAGAAAATATAACGATAATAAAATGAATACATCTTTTTTGGATCAGCCTATATGAAAAAAATAACGCGAAACCCTGACATGGAAATTAGATCGAGCTACGAAAGTTCAAATTCGTCGGCTATTCGTGAAACAACTGAAACACAGCGAACGTACTCTTAAATATGTCTACATTTATCTTATAATACGTTACATTGCTTTGAAAGGCGTCACAATTTTTTATATTTTGAAACTATTCACAAACGCCTTTATTCAATCTTGAAGATGTTTCATGTTATTATTAATATGGAATAATTTCTAAAAAAAAAAAACTGATCAGGAAACAAGAGCGAGTAATGAAATATTTATTAAAATGTGACGAGAATGCCAGATTCCTTCAATACATGTCAAAATGGACGATTGCTGTATACATAAATGATATATTCGTACTAATGTACACTCTCCGTTAAAAACATGACGGAAAAAGTATGCCTCGCCAGTGTTCGCTCTCGCTATTTACTTAAATATATTACTAAAATATTTATATGAAATCATA
>OY744519.1:71279311-71296811 GCA_963556195.1 Sepiola atlantica
TCGCATCAGAAAATTAAAACGTGAACTTTAAAAGAGAACAAAAAGAAAACATTAATATATATATATATATATATATATATATATATATATATATATATAACAAGTAGATGATGAGAATAAAATTTTTACAAATTACAATATCTATTAAGTCGGTAGTTTTTCTAGACAAGTGGTTTTAAATAAAAGAGATTTTATTATTTCTTCCTTAAGCCATGGCCTGTAAAAGAATATCTTATGGTCAGAGGAGAGCAAACAGATAAGTTGGTAAGAGGAAATTACCAGAAGTCAAAATTTGAAAATATATAAAAATAAAGATAATATAAAATGTATAAAGAAAAGGTAGAAGATTTAGGCAAAAGACTACTGTTGAACGTACCATGAGATTTCGTAGAAGCATGTTCAAAATAAGGTAAAATCCAGTCCTGTTTTAGGAAAAAATTGGCATCTGAAGTTGTAAAAATCCGTTGAAGTTGTGGAAAGGCAAAAACCACTAAACGGCCCAGATGATTCGTCCAGTTGGAAATATTCTATCATTTTACTTTTAATTGAATAACTCCATAAAAACTCTCCCTGCAAAGCCCATGGAAGTTTCCTAAATGGCTTTCAATACGCCACTGATATCCTAAACTTTCACACGCCGCAACTTTTTCCCAACTAGACTGATCGTCTGTGCTGTTTAATGGTCTTTGCCTTTCCACAACTTCAACAGATTTTTACAACTTTACTGTCTGTATGCAAGTTTCTGTAGTTTTCGTTCTTTCCTGTAATAAAAAAGCATCATATGTTGGTGGTGCTCTGCTTGATCTACCATTTGATAGCCTGAAATACTACAAATATAAAAACTCCTCTGCTCGAAGGCTGTTTACACACTGAACTCCACATACTCGCTACTCCAAATACAGGATTTGAAGAATAGGAATATAAAACAATCATTATTAGGCCGGAAATATGACATTTAAAAAACTAACAGAACTTTTTGACCAACAAACTATCTATTGTTTTTTTTACATTTTATTTATCAAATAATTGAAATAAAAACTAAAACAGAATTTTAAAATCCTATTGATTATTAATAAATTTAAGATTAAACGTATTTATGAGAGTTTAATGTCAAGATCTCGAAAGATGTTTGATCGATTTTATTGTGAAATCGATTTTTAAATATAATAGTTTTTCATTGAATAATCTTTCCAAAAATGTAAATATTTTCTGACAAGAAATTAATTAAAAGAAAGTACAAAAGGTCGGTAGGCGGTAAATGAGTGAAACAAAATTGAAAGTTGAAAGAGTTCCGGGCAACACCGGGTGGGACAGATAGTTGGTAATAAAAGAAAGTTATGTAGCTATCTGTTAAAACAGTAATCCACAATAATGGCTGCATTGAAACAACACTATTTTAACCAAATCAGTTCTAGTTCTATAACAATTAAGTTCAATTAATAATTTAATGACCAAACCATAACGTAATAATATAACCTAAATATTACCGTATTGTTTAGTAATTAAATTATTAATCGAACCAAATTGTTATTAACTAATTTGGTTAAGATAATGTTGTTTCTATGGCAGCCATCTTACAGCTACAATCTTCGATAAAACCGAATCGTTTACAATAAGTATGAAGTTCAGGCATAAAAAGGGGAATCTTTCGGTTGAACTCGGGAATTTCGAACTGAACCCATCATTTAATCCACAGGGGTAGCAAGCTCTCGTTCCGTCAGCCATGACCGGTTAGATGTCTTCAGTAATTCGCAATTTTAAAGTGCTTGGCTAACTCAAATAGAAACACTGTTATGTCATAAAAGGTTTTTCACTAGAACTGGAAGATTATTCTGGATACAGAAAGCGTACCGATGTTACACGATGAACTAATGTTACCCATGCAAATTAAATAAATTATGGAATAATTCATTCAAAAAAATTAATGGCAAAATATCGCCAGACATTATTTTCACGAACGATTTAATTTAAGGGGTCATATTCTCGTATTTGAGTGACAACCTAAGAACACCTGTTTTTATTATGAATAACGAAAGCTGAAAAGGTCATGATTAGATCGTAATTTTGGGAGATTCTATTCCAGGTCTAAGATGACAGTTGAGAGAAAGTACTCAATCCGAATTTTGTTTACAATTTAAAAGGTTACGTACGAGCTAAATCAACAGCAGGATAAATTATTTGTTTGGATAACTGAAATATGAAGAAAGAATTTTCGGAAAAAAAACAATTCATGTTAGCAAATTCAAAAGACACCTACCTTATCTGTTGAAGATAATTACATGTCAACAAATACTATATAACTAGATCGATGATATCTCCACGCACGTTCGTCCATCATATTAATTAATATTGACTATTTTAAACAATATGCAATCGCACATCACACCCCAATAAGTTTGTGAACAGAGGACTTTTAACTATAAAACAGTGTACCGGAAGTACCCAGTTTTCGATCTTGTTTACTTCCCATCCTGTAATTTTTCGAGAACCTTCGGATCAAATGAACGAGTAGATGATCCTCGTCCAGTTTATTTGCTTGCTGGCTTGTTCCTTTTCTCGCGAAACCGTGGTATCCAAAATGTCCAAAATTCTGCACATTTCTTTTATTATTATTATTATTATTATTATTATTATTATTATTATTATTATTATTATTATTATTATTATTATCATCATCATCATCATTATTATACACACACACCAGGAGTTTCCACACAAGTCATTATAAGTGGTTGCTCACTGACAATAACCAGTGATGTTCCCTTGGAGTCCGAGTGACGACAAACCTCCTCAGATGTCAAGCACTCTCCACCTTTTTCGATAACCTTTTCAAATTATTTTGCTTATCACTACAGCCGTTTACTATTGATTTATGTTGACGTTGTTTGGAATTTGAGGTATAATAACCCCCTCTCCAAAGTTCCAGTACTCTGCGAGTGGAGGTCTGATTGATACTCTCCTTTATTGGTCTTTCTATCCTCGCTGATCTTTTACGACAATGTTATGTAGTATCAACCGAAGTTAATGCCACCACATGTTATTGTATGTGTTTATTATTATTATTATTATTATTATTATTATTATTATTATTATTATTATTATTGTTTTGTATATTACAGCTAGCTCGTCAACGTTTGTTTCCCTAAGCCATTTTACAAATACATTATTGTATTTACAAAATATGTAAACAACCGGTGTCAACCCGAATATATCCTTTTTCTTATTTGCTTGTTTTGGGGTGCTTGAAATCTAATTGATCCAAATGTATTCAAGTTATAGAGTAAACGATCTGAAGTGAAAGATTAAGCTGAAAACTTTGTTTTAATTCATTTTGTCAATAGAAGGAAGATTTAGATCGAAATGTATATTTCTTAAAATCCAGATCGGCAATAACATCAATACAATATCCAATCAGCAAAACAGTCTGTGAACGAAATGGTGCCAGATATATTAACATTTGACAGACAAAAAGAAAAAGAAATTTATAATAATTAGAATCATTATCATAAACGAGATCAAACCTTTGTTAAGTTAACATCAGAATAATTATTTTCAGTCATTCAATTGTGTTGTTTTTTTTTAGCAAAACCTAGTAATTAAGTGCATTCCATATATTGGAAGAATTCAAATTAATGATACTTTTTTGGTGGGGGCGGTGTACACTATTATAAAATGAAAGCTCTAATTAATATAACGTAATAATCATTGAGCTTATATTAACTGACTATGACACAACTGGTAGGTTATGATATAATATCTGTATATATTTTTAAAATATATTGGTGACGCTGACACTATGAGAATTCAAGAATTATTTTAATTTAATTCATCAACTTGAATAATTCCTAATATATATATATATATATATATATATATATATATATATATATTTCTTTATCGTTTTATTTATTTGCATATACCTTGGATATATTTTTCACTGTCATTTACTGCCTCGATTGCAAACAGGTTTCCCGCCTGGATAATTTTTTCGTTTTTAGACTACCATTCACCACCTGGATCACTTTTCAATTAACATCTTGGATATCTTTCTTGAATATGTTTTAAATTGTATTACTTGGATGAACTGTATAGCTTTAACAAAAAAGTATGTTTTGGGCTGATATATTTGATGTTTTATATAATTTATGTATTTTTATATATTTTTTTATATATTTTCAAAGTTTAATTTTATTACCTGCAGTAATGTCATTGCGGTATGGGTCCTCTGAGGGGAAGAATTTTCTTTGAAAACTCATGAGTTAAGGACTTTAAGGTACTTTGCCTGAACATTGAATTGTAATAAAATTTGATTCGCACCTTATTTTATTATTTCATTTTATATCATGCTATATATATATATATATATATATATATATATAATGACAGATAAAAGCTATATCATACTGTGATTTGATGTCAATTTCGGAGCTAAGATAACTTACACGCGTTTCTGGGAAAATTCAGAGCGTACTTAAACAAATTCAAGTAACTATCGTAAACGAGAACAAACAAAAATGGCGCCTGTCAACGACGACTCTTGTGAATGCCTGAAAAGTAATTTAAAAAACTTACTCTACCACTAAATCTAGAGTGGCAAGTTCTCACCCAGAGTTAGGGTTTGTGGTAGGTAATTAATGTTTGTATTACTATTCAGGCACCATTTTTTGTTCTCGTGTGTCGTTTACTAGTGTTTTGAACGAAATCCAATTTTTTAAAAATTGAAAACAGTTTTAGAACGTAAAAAGTATACAAGTCCCTAACAAATGTGAGTTTAATGTGTTTGGTAAAAATTATTTGTTATATTTTTTTCGATTTTTCCGCTGTTAACTATAATGTGAGATTACCAAGTACGGTAGCAATGAAACTGTGTGTCGTCATTTTGTTTTTACTGCATGGGCACATTAGTTGGTTGATGTATAAAATAAACATGAAGAATGAATGGAAAATATGACGCCGATAGGGTTAAGAGGAAAGTGAAAATGGAAAATAGAAAGAAGATGAAAGGAAAGTAACAGTGTGAAAAGACGATAGAAAAACGAAGGAAAACAAGAAAAATATGAGAAATATGACAATAGGGGTGAGAAATTGAGAGAGAGAGAGTGCGAGGGGAGAAAGAAAGGTTAGAGAGAGACTAATCAAGGTATGTGAGAGAAAAGGAAGCTCCTGCAAATGGGGCCAAGGGAAGAGATTAATATGTTGCTATTAATCTTGGGGTAGGGTGCTTTTTTGTTTGTTTGGGGTTGTTTTTTTTTTGCCCCATTGTTCCGTGTCATGTTATCAAGAAATAATGAAAAAAAATATCCCGCTTCGGCTGCTGGGAAGGGCCAGGAATTGGCACGTCGAGACTAAACACTATTGTCTCGTTTTTTCATTATTTTGTTGTTTTGTTTTTGTTTGTTTTGTTTTTGTGGTTGGGTGGGTGCGTCTCTATGCGGACGCCCCGTTAAGAGAAGATTGAAACACGACTTGTAAAGACCAAAATATCAGCAACGCCAAATTTACGAAGTAACTATCCAAAAAATAAAAAAAAGATAAAAATGAATCCTATCTTTGTCTTTTTGTTTTTCCTTTTTTTGTATTACTACGAACGAGCCTCTCTCTTTTAGTATGTTTATGTGACTGCGCGTGCTGTTTTATGGGTCCATAGTTAATTATCTGAAATGTTTGCATTTTCGATCCTTTTAAAATCGTCTTAGGAATCTATCAAGGACTCACGTTTCCAACACATTTCTCTATACGCCTCCTTAGCACATATCTATAAATATCTCACCGGAAATAAGCACTCACTTATACAAATAATAGACAAACATTCTCATCTTTGGCAGCAATTCCCTGCTGAAATCCCCATTCTTAAAAGCAATATACCATATTCTTAACGTCGCTTGTTAAATACATTTCCTCTTTTTCCGAAGAAGTTGTTTAATAAAATCTTCAAATTAGCTCCGCCTTGCGACATTAATAGTAGAAACTGTCAATTATGCCGAGATAAAAATATCCAATCATAATCTTCAGAAACTAAATCAATCTTATATAAATAGATATTTTGTTTGTCTGTCCGTGTCACAATTTTTCTGCAAGTAACAACTATTTTTTTTTTAATTTGTCTAATTTCGGAATATCAGAGACCTAAACTACTTTTAGAAATGAAAACTATTGCATTAATAGTAAATAATAAATTCGCAACAAATAAAACGGATGCCTTAACCGAAAATCGAAACCGAACCCTTGAGTCTGACGTTCTACTAACTGAACTATTTGGTCTTTCTCATGAAAAGAGCATGAAATATAATCTTAACAAAATAATTAGAGCGTTGGCGTTACTTCATAGATTTATGATACACGCCATGTTTCAAAACATAAATTAAAACATTAACGATAATTAAAAAAAAGAAATGAATAGGTAAACATTATCAATACGGTTGGAAATTATTTTAATAGTCCAAAATAATTTATTTTTCATTAACTACGTATTAGCATTAAACACAATTTAATATTTAATTTATACTAGAATTTATCATTCTAGTTAATTAAAACATTAATACATATGAATAAATAATTGCTTTGTTATTTAAGCCCAGATTAAGCAATAAAAGATAAATACATTTAAAAATACATTAAAGCAAATTAAAGCCCAGATTAAGTTAAAAATAATTGCCCTTACTATACAAATAATTAACTATTAATAAATAAAACAAAAGTATACAAAGAAGAATGATGGAAAAATAATAATAATAATAATAAATAAGTTTATATTCGTCGGCAAAAACAGTAAGATAAAAACAGCAATAAATAAATATATGAAATTAAAATATAAATTAAACGTTTGTAGATAACTGTCATCTCTCATCAGGGCTTACCTTATTGCCAAAACACGAACCGTGCTTCGCGTGTTTTGCCGTCTACCGCTCTCCAGCGTGGCTAAATTTTGGCGAGATTTGAAATCATGATCACAGTTACTGCAATCCGGCGCCATTATCGTTACTTTATGGAAACTCGCCAAGATTACTGGACATTTTATCGCCCACAAATATGTACACATTAATTTTGTTCGTTATTGTTTTCGGCGATGGAAAGAAGTGAAAAAGTTCAATTATCTACGGTGAAGCATTTACCTTAATGCTATGAGGAGGGCACTTCCTTTACATTGTGTGTCGTATCCTATACATGGAGACATCTATATATTATTTTATTTATACAATAATTATCTACAGACGCGCGTTCCGCCGTCTATGGCTCTTTAACGGGTCTGAATTTTGGCGGGATTCGAAACAGCTATATATATATATATATATATATATATATATATATATATATATATATATATATATATATATATAAGAAATAAAATACTACTAAGTACTACTAATAATACTTACTAAATAAAAAGGATGAAGTCCTTTCCACCTGTATGCATAAGAATTGGTTCAAATATAACCGTCTTAAAACACATATTAACCTTCCCCATTGCCACCATTTTAATTAATTTTTAACACCTCCTTTTTGTCATTCTAAATAGCGTTTAACATTACCTTTTCTTCTGTAATCAATAAAAACACCCACTACAACAAATAATATCTTATAGTAATCAACATCTAATTAGAATGTCAATAAATTATGAACATACATCCTTATATAAGTTTCATCTTATTGCATGGTATTTATACTCGTGCTTAGTACATCTATACCTGCACTAACATTATTTACTAATAATTACTATAGCATAACTTACACATAAACTTAACCTGTAATTCTAGTATCAATTTAACCCCATTGTGGATTTTAACAGCATATCCTTTTTCCATAAAACAATCCTTAATCTATTATTTATACCTCAAAATAGTATCTTATATCGTTTTGTAAACCTTTTCCCCCTCTATAGATTGAATAAGTTGACATTTTATTTTTATGGATTAATATATCCTATTTTTATTTTAACACTAGCTCTTTGATTTAATTTTATTATTTTGTTTTCTATATCTTGGTCAGGATTATTCACTTTTAACAATATTCGTAGCAATATAGAAACGTAGAAATTCCATTAAGCCTATTTTAGGAAACTATCTCCCTTGTATTTACAGAAGAGTGGATTTACACTGATTTTTGATAGTTATTTTCTGGAAATTAATCTGAAAATTGGGTGTTCTTCTTTGAAATGTTAGAAGAGTTTACCATTGGAACAAGCAGTTGTTTAATGCTTGTAAAAGATGATTACCTTTTATTCAGACTATTGCTATTTTAAGATATACTGTACATGCTGTTATGAGCGCGGTGTTTTAATAATACCTGGTAGCCGTTTATCTTGAATGTTGGATAGTGTTGATAATATTCTAAGGAGCTTTAATATGTTTTTTTTTTATATATGTATGTGTGTAATTTGGTACATATATATATATATATATATATATATATATATACCATCTCAATATTATTGAGGCGTTAGTTATTAACAATTCTCGACCTAGCCTGTGTAGACAAAATATTTTGAAGCATCAGTTGGAGATCTTTAATGATTCAAAGCCACCGTTGAGAGATTTACTTTTTTTTTCTTAATCGTTTTCTCCAACTGAAACAATTTTTTCCTCTCATATCTCATTCGATTTTCTTAGGTTTTAATGTATCATTCTGACGTTTCCTCTTAGAGGGTTAGACGATAAGGCCTTAAGGAGAATTTTAGCAATTTTCTTTTTTTCCACCCGCCCGTTTCATTCATTAAAACATGTTTCCTCTGAAATTTATCGTACGATTTTGTTGTACGCGAAATTTACTTATTTATATATATATATATATATATATATATATATATATATATATATATATATATATATATATATATATTTGTTTTTTACTGCAAAGCGTTGATTAATTTTGTTGGCTAATATTTGTAATGTTTTTTGTATTTGATGTGATGAAGACGCGTCTGAATCAATAAATCTTTGTCTCAGAAACGATCGTACGCAAAAACTTTTATTGATGTTGTATTTCTAGAGCTGATATACTCAAATATAGTTATGTCATAATTTTTGTTATTTATATACTGTAATATGAAGTTCTGGTTGACCCAAAGTCTTAATCATAGATCTGAATGTATACCTGCAATATTCCTGAGTAGCCTATGGACCTATTTTGACTTCCCCATTATTCTTTATATTATTACGGTGTCATTTTATTGGTCTATTTTAACTACTACCTAAGTAAGCATTTGACTTTACTTATCTAATATATATATATATATATATATATATATATATATATATATATATATATATATATATATATGAATTGACAATACATGTATTAGCATATATTATCAGCACCTTTTAATTATCACTCTCTACAAAAAGGAATGTTATGTTTTTTGAAAATGTGAAAAATAAAAAAATAAAAACATGGTTACTAGAATATAAAATTAACCTGACTTATTTAAATATATATATATATATATATATATATATATATATATATATATATATATATATATATATATATATATCGTCGTCGGGAACGTGGAAATGTTACAAATTTAAACTGGCGAATTCATTAAGAAAATCGATTAACAACGTTTTCCAAACATTTTAATATACCCTCCCTACTTACATATCGAGCTTGGTTGATGGTGGGTTTATGTGCTCGAATAAATAATGCTGTGATGATCGGGAGGCGAAGGCTACAATTTGAAACATAGAAGTTAGTAGTGTTTTTAGTTAATATATTCCGGAAGTCTTTTTGAAATTTCGTGTGTTATAAGATGTTGGTAGATGGAGCTGTGAAGGGAGGGCATGTTAAGCGGCGAGAGATACTTGTCCTAGTCACGCCAATGTATATTTTTTTTGTAGAGACGCATTCTCTTGTTGAGCATTTGAACACATATATGACATTATTAGTTGTTAATAAACTATTATTGGACGCCGGATTATTTTATTAGTAAGTTAGCGGTTTTTGATTTTAAATAAAATATGGTAAATCGGAGTTAAGAGTTATTGTCAATAAGGGATATATGTTTATATATGATATGTTTCATTATTTGTCTATTTTATAATTGTGGATGCATCTGATTGCAATAAATTGATATTATTAATATTATTGATATTATTATTGTTATTTTTTTTAGTTATGGCAGCTATAGAGTGTTTGATCTACTGACCAACGATGTGGTTTGTAAAGTCATTATTAATTAGGGGTTGTTTGATGTCAGCAAGTGTCGTATATAATATGTTATTAGTGAATGAGTTGCGATTGGTTCGCTAAATAAGATTTTACTGCGTCCATTTTGTATGTGTAAGTACATTGGCTTTTAAAATTAAATAGGCTTGAATCCTTGCATGTAGATTTTTTGTACGAGTAATTTATGAACTTATCTGTATCGGCTACAATTTCTATGTCAAGAAAGTGTTTTTTTTATTGATATTTATTTCCTGTGTGAAATTTAATACAGAGTTAATTTAAAATGCATTTTTGATTAATGTTAAGTTAGCTAAGTTTTCTGTTGGTAAGAGAAGGTTGTAGACATGCCTGACGTATATGGAGAGTTTGGAAACAATATTAAAAGTTTTAGTTTGAAGATTTAACATGTGAAATTCAGAGACCAATAGGCCCAGAGCCGATCCCATGGAAACTCCGTCCACCTGGGTGTATAAGTTTCCATCGAGGCCAGAAAAGGAACATCAGTGGTGCAGGAAATTCGTAATCTACGTAGTATATATACTATGTATGTATTCATTAATGTTTCGTCTTTATTTCAAGATTTCATCGGAATGATCGATTGGAAGAAAAAATGTTTTTTCTTCAAATCAATCATCTCGTGTAAGTAATAAAATAAAGACCAAACGCTGATGAATACATAAATTAGTTTAGTTTTCGTTTTTTGTTTTCCTTTACGTTGGGATATTATTCTCGTATATATATATATATATATATATATATATATATATATATATATATATATATATATATATATATATAAATTTAGTGGGGGACAACCTCAGCAATGTACTCGATTATTACAAAAATTAAAAAATGTGAGAGTAATATTTATTTATATATGTATTACAGAACATCATAACAACATCAGTACCGTTGGTTTCAAATCTAAGCAAAGGGGAGACATACATAAACAGAGACTGAAGCGAGACCGGTATAGAAGACCAACTATTGGTTCACTTTGTTTGGATGTGTTTCTAATCTTCTGTAATATATATCTATATATATATATATATATATATATATATATATATATATATATATATATATTCTATTTAACTTATGGATAGGACTACCAGTTATCGTCGGAGGTGAACGCTATGTAATGATACCTAATGGGTGATTACACACTACTCAAAGCTCACAGGTTAGGGCCTTGCATCCGATGGAGTTTAATGTCATATTCATATATCAAAGATTTAAGTAGATATGATCAGAAGTTTATGTAATATAAGTATTACTTGATAGCCGAGTGTAATCAGGTCAATGTGGTAGATATGTGCACATACGCTCGGGTGCGTTGGGGTATGCCTGTAAAGCTGGATTCTCTTAACCAGGTGAATTGTGACTCACTCATTAACACCTGTCACGTGTTCACCGGGACCCTTTTGATCTCCCCCTCCCCAGGCTGACTAATGGCCACCCCAGACATCTCCAGCTCGTTCGCACGTAGCCGTTATAAAGTGACAAACTTAGGATCAAAAGATTCCGGTTCGAGAGTAAACGCGCTGGAATCTTAGCGAAGTCGATTAAAGGAAATTGAAAGACTACCTGGACGGAGTAAAAAGTCGCGATGAACAGCGACTCAATTGAAAGCGAACGCGAATAATGTTAATCAAAAGGAAACGAAGCCAACAATAACAATGCTGTACGTTTTTCGTGAAGTGATATCGCATTACATAGTCAGCATAAAAACATAAATTCAAATGGAATAAGCATTGTTCAAGACGATGATCTGCTCTATATTAAAGAGCAATATATATATATATATATAAATATATATATATATATATAAATATATATATATAATGTGTGTGTAAATTTGTGTGTACAAATTTTTTAAATTCTTCTTTCCCTTATATTTAAATTTTCTTATGCTCAAATTGCGGTATATATATATATATATATATATATATATATATATATATATATATATATATATATATATATATATATATATATATATACGCTGATTTTGTTGTTACTGTTTTGTTATTGACGATATCGACTGGTAGTTTTTTTACCGGTGCGTTTTTATTTGTTTTTACCCTAAGCGTTTTTTTTATTATTATTTTAGAACATGCAGAGAAGCGCATTTTTCTTTTAATTCGCCATTGATCGGACGAGTCATCAATTTTTGTATATATAGATTTTTTAATTTATAAACTAATTTATTGTATACAGATTTTTATAATTAATTTACAAATTAATTTTTGCGTGCACAAAAGTTACTGTGCAATAATTAATTTGCAAATTAATTTTTAAAATCTGTATACAATAAATTGGGTAATAAAGAAATTAATATATATACATATATATATATATATATATATATATATATATATATGTGTGTGTGTGTGTATTTATAGACACGCACACGCATATATATATATATATATATATATATATATATATATATATATATATATATATATATATATATATATATATATATGCGTGTGTGTGTAAAATGAGAGAGAAAACACGACAGAAATATATTTTTATTGTATTTATAGTAGTTGACAAGAAAAAGCACTATAAAGTATCTGTCTTTTTCTCTCTCATATATATATATATATATATATATATATATATATATATATATATATATATATATATATATATATATATATCGTTTTATATTGCCAATAAAATCCGTTCGCGCCAAAACCCACCTGGTAGAGGCGAGGGACTAATTTATCGTTGTGGCTATTAAACGAATGAATCATGGCGTCGAGACAGGTCAGCCTCTTTTTGTGACTTAAGACTTTTATGGCCAGTTCTAGGTAAGACGCGTGAGCGAACGTTACCCGGGCTAAAAGGCCTGCTCAATAATAATAATAATAATAATAATAATAATAATAATAATAATAATAATGATGATGATGATGATGATGATGATGATGATGATGATGATGATGATGATGATGATGATGATGATGATGATGATGATGATGATGATGATGATGATGATGATCATCATCATCATCATCATCATCATCATCATCATCATCATCATCATCATCATCATCATCATCACTTCTTACATCAAAACCGTTACAAATAAGCATAAATGTTATTTATCACGCACGGCCACACGTAATAACATGATTCCCTATCGAATGTAAATCAACTGATATGATTATGAATTAGGATTACACCTACAGTGTTCACAATCTCATTGCTTAAGTGATATTCTAAACAAACTAAGACTTTAGTGGCCCAACGACACGCGCACGAGATAGAATTCATCCAGCGACGTATTTGTTTAACACTCACTACCATAAACTATGAACACACCCCTTTTTTTAAAATACACTGTCCGATGGCATTCATTTATTTATTATTATCGCTTATATTTGAATTCATGTTTTGAAACACAAAAATATATGACGTATGTAATTATTTTGTTACGGTAATATTTTAAGCTCTATTTATAAAGAAAGTCTAAATAGGTCAGTTAATAGAACCTATAACTGAATGTCACAATGGTTCAGTTTCAATTTTCGGCCATTGCATCTGCTTTATTTGCTGTTGTGGATTTACTATTTACTATTAATGCAATATTAAGTAGTTAAGATATTTGCTATTTCTAAATTAGACAAATTCTGCTATGTATTTATTACATTAAAAAAAATTGTGACTGACTGACAGACGGATGGACAGACAGACGATATATTTTGTGGATTTATTCTTTCGATTTAAGTGATCCTTTCCTCCTACTTCTGATAATGACATTTATGGGATACGAACATCTTCATTGGCTTTTTGGCTCGGAGTAGTGTCTAGTCTATGATCGGCCTGTTTAAGCTTTTAAACAAACCGGAAAACAGTGTGCGCTCTATTGTTTAGAAAGGGTTAAGAGGTCTTACTAACCGTTTTTTTCTCGGGGTGAGAGGTGAGGGTCCAACGCACACCATCAATACATTTGTAAAAAGTTATACTTATCTCGTATAAATAGAGATTTTGTGCGTCTGTCTGTCCATCCGTCTGTCAGTCAGTCACAATTTTTTTTATGTAATAAATACATAGCAGAATTTGTCTAATTTAGAAATAGCAAATATCTTAACTACTTAATATTGCATTAATAGTAAATAATAAATCCCAAACAAATAAAGCAGATGCAATGACCGAAAATTGAAACTGAACCATTGTGACCTTCAGTTATAGGTTCTATTAACTGACCTATTTAGACTTTCTTTATAAATAGAGCTTAAAATATTACCGTAACAAAATAATTACATACGTCATATATTTTTGTGTTTCAAAACATGAATTCTAATATAAGCGATAATAATAAATAAATGAATGCCATCGGACAGTGTATTTAAAAAATAGGGTGTGTTCATAGTTTATGGTATTGAGTGTTAAACAAATACGTCGCTGGATGAATTCTATCTCGTGCGCGTGTCGTTGGGCCACTAAAGTCTTAGTTTGTTTAGAATATCACTTAAGCAATGCGATTGTGAACACAGTAGGTGTAATCCTAATTCATAATCATATCAGTTGATTTACATTCGATAGGGGATCATGTTATTACGTACTGGTATATAAAGATATAAAAGATGGTTGAAAAACAAAATAACTATTCATGTTTCTAAATATGTTGTATATGCAATTTAACTGATAATAAAAGTGTATATCCTCCATTCTATAATAAAGTCCTATGTGTATTTGTTTAGATATTTGTTTAGATATTTTAAAAAACATCGCTTTCTCAAAAGGTTCAATGTAAGTTGCTTGTTTAGTGTTTTTATGTGCTTTTCTTCGGTGTTTCTTCTGGGAACGAACTCTTGGCTTCTGATGAGCTGCATAAATGAAAGATCCTAGAAATACTTCTCTGTTCATGGTTGTTTGTATATGCGCGAAACGATCGTAAAGTGCAACCAATTTTTTTTTGTTGGGCGGATTTTGGGAAGAAAAACATGAATAAAGAGGAGGTCACTGGGATTTAGTGTAGTATTTTTTACTTAGATATGTTCTGTTGTTAAATGTTAATATTCATCGAGTTTTCACCTTAGAATAATTTTGGACAATTTATAAAAAATTATGTATACACACATATATATATATATATATATATATATATATATATATATATATATATATATATATGTGTGTGTGAGTGTGTGTGTGTGTGTGTGTGTGTGTGGGTGTGTGTGTGTGTGTGTTCTTCTTGCATTAACGCAAAAGTTAGCGAGTAAAAGACTGTGTTTCTGTAGCCGGACGAAACCAATTTTAAATTATGAGAGGAAGTGAGAAAGCAAATAGCAAGGCAGACTTACCCCCAACTGAAATGAATTCGCAAATAAACCCTCCATTCTATAAAACAAAGTCAACGATGGACTCTTTTTTCTTCAAGTCATCAGAAATGATAATAATTAATCTATGAAACATTAAATTATTGACTTAATTCTATCATTATTTATAGAATATTTTTTAGTAATATATTTACATAAAGAGCGAGTGTGAACACCGGAGAAGCATATTTTCCCTTCATCATCTCTCCCCTCGTTCTTGACACGTAACTTTATTAGTTTTTCTAAATTGAGAAAAGAAAACTGTCTAAAATTGCCGTCTTTATTATTTTATTTTCATTCTTTATTTATTCTGATAATTTTCTTAATATTATTATTCAAATTATTAACAAAAATTCTCACACATAGTACTTTTAATTAACACCCACCCCTAAAAAAAGGAAAGTTCAGTTAAAGTTCAAATCCGCAAGCAGTTTAGCTTGTAGCAACATTTAGATGCGTTTGTGTAAAACATAAGTTTAGAATCGAAGTATTTCCACATAAGTTTAAAATTAAGCAGAAAGTGGAATTTTCCATTAGAACTACGAGTACAAGAAGTTCCGCCACAGGCAGGAAGTCGCTAGTGAGACGTGGCGAATAGGCTGTCAGATCGTTCTTCTTATTACTGAATCGCGCGTGCGAGAGAGAAGAAGAGCGGTCGCTTTTGGGGGGGATAGTTGTTCCTTCCCCCACGGGAAATGAGTTGACGTATTATGTGTATATACATGTACGGTGGCGAAGTGGTTAAGTGGCTGGGTGTGCCGGGTTCGAATCCAGTTCGTTCCACAGAAATACTTTCATCAAAAACCACACCTGACCTTGTGTCTAACCTCCTGGAGAGGAGGTAAATAAAATACTGTAAAGAAAACAATGAAACCCAAAAAAGATTTCGACCAGCAAAGATAGTGATCAGTGAGTAATCTGATGTCGCCAAGGTAAACAATTCCGACTTTACCCATTGTTCTAAAATCAAATTATGTCGTCACGTCGTCTAAAATAGAACTTTGTAAATAAATATATTTCAAAAGGTGGCATTCGTTTTATTGATTTGAAGAATATTCAGCTGACAATTATTTTTTACGGTAACACAGAGAATATTTATTTTAAAAGAAAAGAATTAAATTGATACAATTTTAAATAAATAAATACAGAAGAAACATTCGTTTTATTTATTTAAAGAATGTTTAATTGACAATGACAATTATTTATACAGAAGAAGAAAGTCATTTTTTCTTAATAGTATTGTCTCTGACAGAAATTTATTATTTCAAAAGAAATGTTATCATTAATAGTAAATTATACGGATTGATGTAGAAATCGCCGTGGAATGTCCACGGGTCCCGATATTCTGTATAATAATACGCTTGTGACTACGTTTGTAAGTACATTATTACCTTCCACACCCATTAAAAAGATTGAGATCGTCCGATTGCCAATGATGAAATGAAAAAATTAATTATTAAATATCTGATGTTGAGTATTAAAAATTAAGACTTTACATATTTTAACATAAATTGTTCCCAAATCAAATAAACCGCCATAAATAGAATTATGTTGTCTCGTCAACTCAAACAAGTTAAAAGAAATACTTTATCCATTCTGTTTTTTTTTACATTTAAATACATTTAATTATTACAATTTTAAATACATATATATTTCATTTGACATTCGTTGGTTTTATTTACAGAATATTAATTTGACAATTATTTTACGATAGAATAAATATAAATAAGACGGAATATAATCAACCGTGGAATTTCTACTCGTTGTATTTGTAATGGAGTCATGAAAAAGATTAGAAATATTAAAGGTCATCTAAATAGAAGCTAAACGTCTGTTCTACTCCAGATAAACACCAAAATATCGAACCCTGAATTTAAACTTAATGTGTGCTTTCTTTCATTTTCTATTCTCTTCATTCTCTTTTTAACCACATCACAACAATCTTGTGTGCATCTATTTCTTGTGTCCAAACTTTTGTCAAACTATCTAAACGGACAAATCGA
>OY744519.1:71306811-71319311 GCA_963556195.1 Sepiola atlantica
TTTTAATGTGTGGAAAATCCAGATCTCTAAAAATGAGAACTCTGGATTGTAACATAAATTAAAATTGCCTTAGTCTAGAAGGATTTCTCCTTCACTGACCCAGGACAGAACAGATGAAGTGTAGTATCAGAACATATACTATACTTTGCGATATTTATTTGCTCAAAAAATACAAAATTATACAAATATTGATACTACATTTTGCTCCTAAGCCAAAAGACCAAGACAGTATGTAACCGTTCTAGTTAATTTTTTGGTGTTGCCACCTGGACTTAAGGTTATTGATAGAGTTAAGTGATTTTTTGGGGGGGGACTGTTTCCACATGGACTTAGGGTTAGTGGTAGGATAAATGGGATGTTATCCCCCCCCCTAAAAACAGCACAATTTATATCCATTTGCCAAAAAAATATAGTTATATGCTCTTAAAACGCTATCCCGATAGCGATCGGCCAGAAATGGGTGATCATTTTACGTTAAATTTATATGCAAAACTCTAAATTCTGAAATAATTGTTTTTCTTTCCCAACACGTAATCGCCTAAGAAAGGATAATCTCATTTTTGTTTGGGAGGGAGAATGGCTGAGGGTATCTATCTGCAAATTTATCAACAATTATTTTAATATAACATGTTCAAATATTCTTTAAACTGTTCCAGTAGAGTATAAAAATGAATATGTATACTGTAGAAAGTATTATTTATTTAGCGCAATAATTATATAATTTTTTTTAAATTTCCACAACAAGTATATTTCATAAGGAACATATTTGATTTCACCGCTAAGAAAACAATACGAAATTAATAGAAAAAAAAAATACAAATATTTCGGAGTTAACATCTTCAACATACCCAAGAGTTAATATCTTCAATATAGCCAATGTTTCTTCAGTTTCTTCATTAATAAAGAGAATTTTCAATTTGGCATTTTTTCTGCTTTCTTTCATCTAAAAGTGTGGCTTTAGTTTTCAATTTGGCCTTTTTGGCCTTTTTGGCCTTTTCTCCTGAAAAATTTAGCTTTAACAGTCAATTATCCCTTTTTTAAATTTTTCTTCTAAAAGTCACACAGCTCTGTTTCTATGGCACCAAACTTTTTAATACTAACATATTCAGAATCAGCTCATGTAGTTCTATCTTTCTATTGTTCCATTCTTAAATTATATTCATAATTTAAAAAGTTATGTTGAGTTAAAGGGCATGAGGAACGTTACTCAATTGGCATTTTTTGTCAATGTAAGCTGCTCGACACTTCCATATCTAAAACTCCTTTCAAGATATCTATATTTTTAGATTCCTTGTGCTGTTTGCTACATTTTGGGTATATAAAAAATAAATATTTGTTTTAAATAATAAAGTTATGGTTATTCAAAATCAATGGGGGCGTTATACTGCACGCTGATGACCAGACATATTTTGAATAACTATTTTACTACGGGGTCAAATTTTAATTTCTTTATGTTCAAACAAGGCTTGGGAAGTTTGGATGAAAACTTAATTAATGACAAGCTCGAGAATTGGTCACGATTGGGTAAATTTGGACCTTAAGGATATTATTAACACACTGTGAATGATATATTCTTATAACATTATACATTAGTTTGATCGTTTAACACAAACACTGGAAATACCAAGAGTGGCCATTCTTCGGTCAGTGTTTGAAAAATGTCTCTGCAACACATATGTTCAAAGCTTAAACTGATGAATGTGGTAAGGTATGATACAGGATGAGATTATAAAAAAAAATATCTCAATTTTGAACTATCATCGGGATAAAGAGAGAATATGACACAACTGCAAACGTGGTTAACCTCAAGTGACAATCGCTGCGGTTTGTGTTCGCTTTATTTTACACATAATTGTTAAATAAGAAAGAGAATTAAAATTTAATTATATCCTTATCGTTTGGTCATTAAATTATTAATTGAACAAAATTGTTATAATATTATAACTAATTTTGTAAAGGTAATGTTATTTAATCTCTATTCATATAATTAAATGTAAATAGTTTCCAAAACTTTAAATCTGTCAATGCTTGAGGATTTTCTAAGAATTTTAAAAACAGAATTACTTTTTATTCGACAGTTTGAAGACTTCAACATTCCTTTCAAAATTCGAAGGGTCACTAAGTAATTCATCCTTCTTTTTCCAACTATTAACGAAATATTACAATGGTCGACTTTTTTACGAGGAAATCGAAATGCATTCTTGTGGATTTTTAGAAATGATGTTTTAAAACAGAAATTTAAAAAATGTGTTTTATTTTGTGCTATTACATTTTTGCTTTGAATAAATATTCTATTAATAGTAAATAAATAAATAATGATTGTAAGTATTATTATCAAAGTTATATTGACGCGAGAAATGCATACACACAAGTGAAGTTGTTTCAAAATGTTATTATCATAGGGTTTTTTTTACTCACAAATATATTTTTCGGAAGTCATAACAGCAATGTAACTAAATAGCTTCATTATGACAATATATCAGACAAAGACGAGGCATTAGAAAGAAAAGTGTATTTCAATAAGTCCACATTAAATTGCCTCTCCACGAGGGCAATATAATAAAAATCTTAACTCAATAACTAACACCATAAAGATGGCCACAATTTTTCATATCAGCCGAGGGAAAACATGGGCACATTCTGATACAGGGTCTGGTTTGCTTTTTGTCTGAATAACGTATGGTTCGACTAGATCTTTCTGCGATAGAGTACCTGCCGATCGCCCTTTGCACATTTGGCTTCTAAGGTCTGATTAGCTAGGAGACCCGGCCCTTTTGTCTGAATAAGGTATAGTTCAGTTTGCTTCCAGGAGGTCGTCCTCCAAGGCATTACCTTCTTTTGGGGTAGTAGGAGAGTATTGCCGGTCGCCTTTGCACATTTGGATTCTAGGGTCTGGTTCGTTAGGGGGGGGGTATTTTGTCTCAATAAGGTATGGTTAGCTTCAGTCCTAGGTAGCCGTCCTCTCATATATTCTTCCACTTCGTGGTTATTTTGTCGGTCGCCTGAGACGCTCTTGCCGGGGAATGTGGATGGGTCCGTTCTCGGTTATTTTTACTCCCCCAAGGTGCCCTCTTGATGGGGGGGGGGGGGTAGAAAAGATTCCTCCACGCTCAACTGATTTCATGTTTAAACCTTGTCGCAAGTGGAGAGCAGATATTCACTTACCTCCCCTTAAGAGGAAAACAGATATTATATGAGATACGAATTTTAAACACCTAGTGTACAGGTACAATTTGCTAGGCTTCAGCTAGATTCCTGGATGCCAATCATAAAAATGTAAGACCTTCTCCTGTCTGGAGATGTTCAATCTATTCAACAGCTGATAAATCCGGTTCAACGAGGTATGTTTGCCTTAGATGCGATCAGTGTCAAACACGGAATTTTAAAATGTTTAGAGGTTTTTTTGTTGTTCTTCTCTTTTAAATTGAATAGCTAACGTCAGTTGGGTTTGTTCGCCTTTCTACCAACTAAAGAAAGCATGGCAGAAAGTCGAAGATCCAAAACACACACGCACACTATCTACATTCATTGGATCCAGATCTGCTTTCACTTAAAAGTTAGCAAAAAGAATTAAGAAACGTTTCTTGTCAACGGCCTCAAAACAATCTAACATGGTTGTGCTCACATTATGTCGCCTAAAAATTCTTCAAAATACTCAAAATAAACTGAAATGTTGGGAACACTTATTAATTAAAGTCGAATACCCATAGTTAAAATTTAACAAAATTCGGATCAATCTGAATATGTACGAAGAGCTTCCATCCCCTTTATGCCCCGTTGCATAAAACTAAATTAAACTAAATATAATTCACATTTGGATCCCTTATGCATAGCAGCTGCGTTTTAAAAATTCTTAATGATCGGTTGATTAGTTTAAAAGTGAATTTTTTAAATAAAAATATATAAACATATAAACATACCTAACTTATATATATATATATATATATATATATATATATATATATATATATATATACATATATATGTATATAAATGTATATATATATATGTATATATATGTATATTTATTTATATGTATATATATGTATATGTATATATGTATATGTATATATATATGTATATATATATGTACATATATGCATATGTATATATATGCATATGTATATATATATGCATATGTATATATATATATGCATATGTATATATATATGCATATATATGCATATATATATATAATTTTCTTTGTTGCTTTGATATATATGCATATATATATATATATATATATACATACAATTTTCTTTGTTGCTTTGCGCGTTTATTTTTGTGGTGTGCACATTCCCTTTTTTTCCTTATCCCGAACATCTCTACCCGACCTCTTACCAGCCATAAATTCTCCATTCTTTTTACATAGTGCCTTCGTGGCTGAGATAACTTTCCCTGGCCAGTTGGAATGGCACTACCCTCTCCGGCACCACCAACGCTATTACCCTTTAGTCGCAACTTCCACCCTGATACCCGTCCACCTCCTCCCATTTCTCTTTCTCCTTATCCTCCCTTCTTTCTTCTCTCAAATCACTGTCTGGAAAAGCAAGTAAATCAGAGGCCTCTCTTGTACCACTGGTTGAAAGAATGGATGCGTGGGTGCAGTTGGGGGGGGGGGTGTTAGGGTTAGGGTTAGGGTTAGGGGGTAGATTGAGGCTGAATAACGACGAAAGCAACAAACAAAAACTTCGTTGGCGAACGTTAGGGGGCGACAAGTAATCAGATGAGTGAACGGCAGACCTAAAAGTATAAGAGGGTCGAGCGACAGACTCATGGACAGGTGAAAAGTAAAAGTCTCAAGATAGGCACACGATGAAAATGGACTGGCGAATAAGCAGGCCGAAGCTTGAAACGGGCGGATGGTCAATGAATGAGTGGGTGAAGAGTCATCCTTGCTGTGTTGTTCACACCATACACCGTTTGGTGCTGGTGCATTTTAGCAGTACTAAGTATTGGCTTTCGAAAAATTGAGATCACGTGATATTATTGTAAACGGTGTAAACCGAAAAAAGTGTCCCCTCTTCTGAAATGACGATGCGCTTTTATCAATAGATTTTAAAACGAAAGAAAACAATTAATTCTAAATTATTAAAGACGGTGATCTTCCAGATTAACCGCTATATCTAAATAAGAAAATTGCACAAAACACTTTATGTTCGTACCTGTTAAGTTAAAAAAAAATACAGTAAACCAAGATTTACGCAAATTCATCTAGTATTGTTTTTTAAATATATATTTAAGTTTTATCGGTAAACGCTTTCTAGCCGGGGTTATCACGATGGTTACACGAGATTTAAAAGTTTGAGTTTAATTTAATTGTCCCTTGTCCATTGACCTTAAAAATGCCTAAAATGGCGGCCGAAAGCTTCCACCAATAAAATTTTATTTATTTTTAAACACAAAAATACTGGATGAATGTACGTGATTTTAGAAGTACTGTATTTTTAAAACCTAACAGATAAGTGCTTAATAAAGTTCTGCTGTTCAGCCACGACATTAAACTATTTAAAGAAATGAATAATCTTTGTTATGTACTTACGTTTTAGATAAAATCAGATTGTACAGAAAAAATTACGCAAATTCACTCAGTATTTATTAAATTATAAGAAAAAGAAAATAAGCGATCTTACGTTTCGTTAGACATTATCACTTATGAAATAGACAAGGGAGATAACTCACATTTTGTTTACTGTAACAACAGGGCTACCAAATGATTAAATCGTTTTTTTATTATTATTTAATAAATACTGGATGACTTTGCGTATTTTTTGGTGTAAAGTCTTCTTTTAAGCTACCACGTAAGTACATAACAAGGTTTATACATTTCCTTAGCTATTTATTTTTAAGTGAGACCTAACACGTTGGGGCTAAACAGCAGAAGCACCTAAAGTTTTTGTACTATTTTCTTTTTTAAGAGTGAAGAGCAGTATTACATATAGGGTTGATCTGGAGAATCGCCTTAAAGACAAGCAAGAATTCAAAAATCGGATCTTTCGGTGGAAGGAAGGGGTGCTTCAAAGATCGCACGGATAAAAAAAAGCGCACGGACTTTTCGGATCAATCAAATCAAAATTGTCAAAATATAAAACGAACCCATTAAAAAAAATTTAAACATTGATTTTTTTTTTAATTCATCAAATAGCGCACGGTTAATTTCATAAAAATATATGCTTCTTTTTACAATTTTTTACAAATACACAAAACGAACCAAACCAAATTTATTTTTAAGTAAATTCGTTGAAAAGGGATTATTTTAATATACGAACTAAATCAAGTAAAATTATATTTAATTAAAGATATTGTTTTAAAATTGTTCGTTAAAAAAGATTATTTTCTTTTCTTTTGTTTGTCTTTTATAATTTTAATTGAATTGTGTTGTGTTCTATTTAAAATCTATTGATAAAAGCGCATGTTGATTTCAGTTTACACCATCTACAATAATATCACGTGATCTAAATTTTCCGAGGCCAGAAATTTGGTACTGCTCAAATACCCCAGCACCCTCAGTTTCTTGAATTTTCTCAATTAGTAAATGATAATCCAAATGTACTCAGTCTCGTCCTTTACTACAGTTTCACGGTATCACCAATCATCAGAAGTTAGCAAACTGGTATCAATCCATCAGTCGGATACTTTTCTAATGATCGGTAATTCCATGAAACTGCAGTAAAGTGTTTAGCTATGTACATATTATTATCATGTAATATTGATATAGTTCTATCCGATAGGATATTGAGCACATTATTTGTCCAAGATCTGCTGTCTTGATTTGGTTACTGCAGTTTTGTCTTCTCTTTTTTACAGCCCTTTTTCAGAGAAGAGAAGTTGCTAATCCTTCTCTACTCTATCTGGAAGGTGCTTGATGGAGCTTAAATCTCTTGTTCTGCCTTGTAAGACATTCACAGCAAGAACTCGTCATATTACCACAACGGAAAAAAACAATTTCCTTTCTTCTTTATGTGTCTAGCATCAGCTGGAATTTCCATGCACAGAGCTTCTTTGCAAGGTCTTCCCGTTTATGAAACACATTACCTCGGGACTGCTTCCCTGAAAATTACAACATGGTTGTCTCCAAATCCAATGTAAAATAATACGTTAATTTATGCCATTGATTGTTCCTCATTTTTTTAGCTAGCAATAAAATAAAAACTGAATACTAAAAAGGTGTGGCTTGTAAGAACCTTACCTTTAAGGGGAAGACCACGAATATTGAATAAGCCAAATCTACGGTGACCTTTTTTACCTTTAGTCTCTCACCGTCGTGACGATTAAACCCCGTCCGCAGACTCCATCACCGACCCCCTGATGTCATTAGATATTATCGCGCGTCTTGCTGAGACACAAACTCACATCGAGTATTTTGATCAATAGCAACGCAGTCTGAGAGGGGAAAAAAGGGAAAGGCTCGCGAGAGACGCCGTCGGTTTGTCTAGAGAGGGGTCTGGACGAAGCCAACATCGCTGGGAGTCGGGGAGGAGAAAAGAAAAACGATAAATACCCAAGCGGACAACGAGGGGCGACGGGGCGTTGAGAGGCACTGCACAAGTTTTTTTGCGGTGAAAGTGTGCAGGAAAGATAGGAAGAAAACAACAGTCGAAATGAAAGAAAAAACCGATATTAATACGATTAGATTAACACACGCTAAATATCTCTTTCTTTTTCATACTAATTCATTTAGTACTCAGAGATAAAAGGGGTCCTTCATTGAGGCTAACAATTGATTTCCTTTTAATTTACATTAATAATCGAGTGTTCATTTAAGGATCTTCCCTGCTGAATCTTGCTTCTCAAATAAATGGAAAATTGCCTCTGTGGCACCTATCTTCACGAATTTTGGAGATAGAACGGATCCTCAGAATTATCGCCCCATCTGTCTACTCCCGCTCTTTGCTAAAATATTTGATTCCTTAATCAATGTAGCAATAGTCCGACACCTTGTTAATGCTAAACATATTTATAACCATCAGTATCGATTTAGGCAATAACACCCTACATGAGAGTCCAACGTTTAAACTCTTTGACCTAACATTTACAGGTAACATGAATTGGAACACATACATAGAAGACATTGCCATGGCTGCTGCAAAGAATGTGGACTTCCTCTCCTAAAAATTCTCACACCTCTCAGTATCCTATATCTCTACAAAGTCGCCGTCCGCCCATGCATGGAGGATTGTTGTCACATCTGGGCTGGTTCGCCATCCACACGTCTCTCCCTCTTAGACAAGGTCCAAAAAAGAGTCTATAATCTTATAGATCCTTCACTATCCACCAAGCTCCAGCCCCTGTCCCATCGCTGCAATGTTGGATCTTTGTGCTTGTTTAAAAGTACTTCAATGGAATGTGCTCCGATGAACTTGCTGCTTTAGTGCCCCCTCGACATAGAGCTAAATCCCATCCATTCACCGTGAAGTTCATCAGATGCCGGTAAGCCTTCTACTCCAATAGCTTCAATCCTCAAGCTGCCCACCTTTGGAACTCCCTCTCTGTTCTCTGTTTCCCCGACTGTACCGACATGCAGGAATTGTAAACTTTTTCATTTCTTAATTTGACAATTTTTGCTTCATTTCTTTTTGACATGATTGATATTGCGTGACTTGCAAGCGGTGATGATAATCAAAGTTTAGAATATTTATTTTCGTCCTTTTATACAAAAAAACTCTACTGTGTGTATGTGTGTTTTATCATAGTATCATGATACAAATCAGTCCGCTATGGGCTTTGTTGCTGTCAGGCTCAGGTATGGTTCTGTTTACTCCGAGAGGGTCCATCCTTCCAGGATTTACCTTCTCTCTGAGAAGGGGTTCGCTTATTGCTAATCGTCTGAGGCGCCCCAACCGGGAACTGCCGACGGGGCTGCTCAAGCATTTGTGTATGCCAGAGTTCACTTATCCTAGTGCGATGGATTCTCAAAACCACACCTGACCATGTGTCTAACCTCCTTGCAAGGAGGTAAATATATATATATATATATATATATATATATATATATATATATATATATATATATATATATATATAAATGAAAAAAGTTCCAATATACTGATAACATGAAACTAAACCCAATATTATTTAGAATAGTACTTAATATAAATTAGACTTTTTATAAGTAAAATTAAATAAACATTAGAGACAGTCTACGCGAATCTACCTGCGTTTCAACGTGTCTCCTATAAGACTTGAACGCTTTATATATATATAATAGTTATTAAATATATATATATATATATATATATATATATATATAAAACAGGTGATCTAAGAGCAGAACTGACCTTTGGTTTGGAAGTAGCACCTTCGATTTCATGTCCTTGCAGTAGTCAAAAGTTCTTGAACATTTTTATAAAACTTATTATTCAAAATTAAAAGTACGTAAAATCACATTGAATAATAGATTATGAGTAACTTCACTCGAATGAAAACTTTAAACATTGAATGGGAAATTCATATTTTTTCTAACTTAAGGTAATATTTAAGTATAAAACTGTGCACCTTTTTATTTGAAGGTAAAGAGGGAGACACTTTTCCGGCCGACACCTCCCGGCCTTACTACTTCAAACTATGCGACTCGGTCCTTTTATTGAGGAAAATCTGAATAAGATGAAACTTCATGGCACATGCTCGTGTGATAAGCCTACAAATAACTTCCCAACGGACGCTACTTCTTTACAAAGAATCTCGTTAATAAACTTACAAAAATCAAAATAAGAAACCCTTACCAAACCGGACAATAGCGAAGAAACGTAACAGCAATAAATTCAAACATGAAAGTTCAGATAATGTTGTTATCGCGTATTACTTATTTCCCTGAAATTCTTCTTTTTTGCATTTTTAGTGTTATATTAGAAAGGTTTTTTTTTTGCATGTTTTTTTTTTAATTTCCAACCTCAATCGTTTGTATTCTTATCATGAATATATATATGTATATATATATATATATATATATATATATATATATATATATATATATATTTAATGATAAATAAAAGGATAAAATAATCCGACGGTATCTTTTACTTTACTCCGCAGAATCGTGAACGGGGTAAAAAAAAACGACGGGAAAGTGTTTAAAGACATAAATATGCACAAGTAAAGGCGACCTACGTCGAGAATAGATATTTTCCTACGTAGCTATGGCATTTGTTTGTATTGTTACGTAGTATACATGAGTTTTTATTAGATGCAAAAAAAAATTCTTGTTTTTTTTCACAAAAAGAAAATGGCCGCCAATCATCGTTCTCGTTACATACCCCCCTACGATCGCCATCTTGTGTTTCTGCGATGTTGGTGTGACGAATAATTTAATTTCTAATAAATAGCACTTCGAACGGGTTAAAAATACAAACAAATGCCACAGGTAAGTTATAAAATAACTTTTATTGCCTACAGTTACTTTTATTTGTTTTATATTTGTTTTTTTGAGCGTTTTTAGTCTGCTGAGTAAAGTAAAAGATACCCGAACAACGAAAACCTAAAAACTCAACGTTTTGCCCAACTGTTGCGTGGGGTTTTTCAAGAGCGAAAAATTCTAAAAGTGGCAAAGAACGAGAAGATCTGATATTTTGGGAATATATATATGATGATGGTGTTAATAAAATTTTAATTATTTAGGGAAGATATGCAAATGTGTGCATAATCACACATACACACACACACACATATATATATATATATATATATATATATATATATATATTCATAAAAATATACATATGTGCTAAAAATATATATACAAAATGTACATACATGTAGTATGGCAAAAGGAAAGGAGAAATTAAGCAGCAAAAAGGGGGATCCAAAGGAAACTAATTTAAAAGCAGGGAATCACCGGTGTCTAAATATAAGTTATTTTCATTAATAATAGCTTTAGATAGGTTGGAGAAACATAATAGAAGCCCATTCTTTGTTTGATTGTATTTGTGGGGCTTTATTTCATAATTGAAATTGGGGTGTTTATTTCTCCAGTCATTATTATTACTCCCATAAGTCCCCACCATTTCCCGGTCATAATGCTAATCTCTTATATCCCCCAAACAGATCCAATCTTGATGACCCAATCCTTACTCTTATCTCTAAACCAGTTTTAATCAGCATACCAATTTTATCACCCCATAAGCATTCACTATACCTTAGTTAATAATGTTAAATCCCGAATACAAATATATCAAAAACCCTGCAAAGTTACTGCCTTTAGACCGCCCGGATGATATCCTTATTCAAATGCCTTTGTGATTGAATTAAAGTCCTTTAATCCAGGATTTAAATTTGAATTTAATGTTGTTCCTGTAACGTTTTTATTTCTTCATAAGTATAATCCTTAAACCAATTTCCTCTCCTTAATTCCTTTAGAAGACACATCATTAAACCCCAAAACAGTAACGGCCAAATATACGATATTCATAATATTGGCTCACGGGATTTAAATAGAAATATTTTTTTGTAATTACTGTTCACTTTTTTAAAAACCTTATTAAACCTTCCTTACACTAAATTTAAACAAAGATACATAATACTCTAAGCAAATAACGCGTCCAAACGAGAGTGACACGTGATTTCACAGTTCCGAAACAGATGACAACAGAAGCTGAAGAGATCCGGATGGCTAAGTTCTTCTGTGCTTGAAACCGACGGTACAAATGTTGTACTAATTCATATATAAGAGGCACTGCAAATATATAGAACATAATCTCTACGTGGTGACATCGATTTTTCAAAACAATTACTCTTTCTCCTTCTCTCTCTCTCTCTCTCTCTCTCTATATATATATATATATATATATATATATATATATATATATATATATATATATATATATATATATTAATTTTAAATAAATAATATTAAATTATTTTTACCTACATACGCTAACGTTTCGAGCTTTCGCTTCGTAATCAAGCACTGTATCCATTAGGCCACAGGACATTTACCACATTCAAGAAGGGAATTTAAGTTCTATTCATGCGAAGATCGACATATCCAGAAAAACTGACTTAGAAATTCTACAAACGTTGTCGGAATATGCTTTTAACTACGTGTAAGTCTATTTTTAACTTCCCCGAACAGGGCTCAACTTTAATCTTATTAATATTATATATATATATATATATATATATATATATATATATATATATATATATATATAGATGAAGTTCTATGAACCCTTTAGAATGTCTTGTATTTGGCAGAAGTATAACTTAATTTCTCCCGTATCAGGTGATAATTTTCTGTCGCTTTGAGGATAGAGCGAAAGTGTGCGGAGTCGGTGTTGACTGTGTTAACAGTGTTCGCTCCTTGTGACCGTCTGAAATTATCGTTTCTCTACAATGATGAGAGCATAAGCTTGAAAGGACGTCGTATGTAGGTAGAAATAATTTAATATTTATCTATGAATATATATATATATATATATATATATATATATATATATATATATATATATATATATATATATTATAGTAAACAAAATATATAACAATTGTCTGTCTATATAAATCAG
>OY744519.1:71324311-71359311 GCA_963556195.1 Sepiola atlantica
AAGTCATACATGTTTTTCTTTTCCTGCAACTACTACCAGTACTTCGAATACTATGACCACCACCACTACTACTACTATTAAGGTTTTTTCAAGTTTTTACTTTCGCTAAATTATAAAATCACATTAAAGATTATTATCATTATTGTTATTATTGTTATTGTTGTTGGTAGTAGTAGTAGTAGTAGTAGTAGTAGTAGTAGTAGTAGTAGTAGTAGTAGTAGTAACAGCAGATTGTACTCGCCCCTCGAGCGGTTTTGGTACAGTACCTGGGTATTTAAATTTCCATCTTTACCTAACTTCTACCGCTTTATAACTAGTACTAAGAAAAATGTTTATGAAATTTCATGGAAAAAATACACTAGTTTGTATTTTCATGAGAGAGTAAGTAACTACGATGCATATATTTACGTATTGTTTGCATTGGCCCCCAAAATAGAAAGTATGTTTTAAGCAAAAATAATTTGCTTTTAACTAACGTCGAATACTCTTTATGCCTACTTTTTTGTGGATTATCAAAAAAATGTCACTCAGTTTTAAAAAAATATTTACCTAATATTTTTATGTTGTTATGTTATTATTTTAATTTCTTTAAATTTATAAAACACGTATGCAGTTAAAAAAAAAATCCTTTAGACTTACGTGAGATTCGAACTCGGGTATTGACACCTTAATCATGTGTACTCTGCTTATTCCTTTCCTATCAACCAATCACATGTTTCTAACAGCGTACGAACAGGCAAACCATAAAAACACCATAACTTCTTAATAGTTAATACATAGATTATGATTATTGCTAGTGTTGTTGTAGTTATCAAGACGACTTATTCCAAATATACTTCTAAAATAGAAATAATAGTTAGGAAAAGAAATCTAAACTATAACGCATGTATTATTTTGAATTGGCATATTTCATGTAATTTGCGAAATTGGTATATTTCATGTAATTTGCGAAATTAGTATATATCATGTAATTTGCGAAATTGGTATATTTCATGTAAGTTGCGAAATTGGTCTATTTCATGTAATTTGCGAAATTGGTATATTTCATGTAATTTGCGAAAATGTTCAATCGTCTAATGTATTTCTACATTTCGATATTTTTCTTATTTTTCTCATGTGATTTTTGCCTATATTTTAATCGATGCTAAATATGTGTTAATCTTATGTTCTTTCTTGTCATAGTGCCATGTGCTCCTCAGATTACTGGCACTACCCTGTCTTGCTCAAGTCAACCACATGTCGACCTTCTTATCTTGAAACTCTCTTATCCTTTTTAGCACCTTCCTCTTAGATTTGAATGGTTTATTTGCGATATGGCATATCATCGCCTTCTTATCCAAGAAGAAATGCAAGTGCGATGCAACCAAATGGCGATGGTCTTTGCTCGACTTAAAAGGGGGCGTACGTTGGAAGGGACTCAGCTGTAAAGTGGTCCGCACAACACCAGGCCCGAATGCAGAAGCAATTAAGAGAGATAAAATCACTGACGGTTACCTCGTATCATATCGTAACCTATACAGTTGTATCTGAAAATAAAACTAGGAAGCAAGCTGCGCCAAAAAGTGAAATAATACCAAAAAGCTGTTCCTATTTACTTGTCCACGAGGTCAAAGTTAGATGGTAGGGTTTTAATGTGGGGAAAATTCAGCTTCCTAAAAAGTGGCACTCTGGATTGGAATAAAAATTTTAATTACCTTAGTCAAGAAGGATATCTCCTTCACTGACTGAGGACAGAATAGACTAAGTGTAGCATAAGAACAGATACTACACCTTGTTCCTAGCCAAAGCTACTATTCAGAAATGGACGATTAAATAAATCATGACTCATCACGTGTTTTCTTCTTCCTCTTTTTCTTATTGTTATTATTGCTCCTCCGATTTATAAAATCGGGGGACTTATGCTTTGAGGCATGTCCGTCCGTCAATCCGTCCGTCCGGATTTTTCTCCGCAACCATCCATTGAATTTCTCTGAAATTTTGCATGAAGTTGTAACTTTGGTCAGGTTAGAAAGTAAAATTCTCCAATTTTTGAAAAAATCTGGTTAGCCCCCCAGGGGGTCAAAAGGCCCCGAAGAAGCAAAAAATGACATTTTTCGCCCCATAACTTTTCATCCATCCATTCAATTTCTCTGAAACTTGTCCAAAATGTGGAGGCAATTGTTTCTAATAGAAAATAAGTATCGCTGAACTTGGAAAAAATCTGGTTCGCGCCCCAGTGGGTCAAAATCCCCCAAAATGGCAAAAAAATACCCTTTTCTCCCATAACGTTTGATCAATTCATTCAATTTTTCTGAAATTTGGCCAAAATGTAAGGGCAATTGTTCTGGATATAAAATGAGCATCCTTGACCTCAGAAAACTTCTGATTCGCGCCCCCAGGGGGTCAAAGGGGGGTAAAAAATGCCCCAAATTGCCCAAATTTATTGCATTTTACATTCGCCACATCGAGTCACATACAGAGGGGGACCACGCACGCGCGGCTTGTTATTATTTGTACTCACTAGGAATTCTCACACAGATCATTGTCAGTGATTGCTCACCGATAAAAACTAGTGGTATTTCACTTTTACTCCTTCTGGATTTTTAGCAAAGCTCTGTATCGAGTTGCTCTGAAATTACCATGTTGCCACCGCCATAGCACGAAAGGGTTGGACTTTAGAGAAGTACTGCTACTGCTGCCGTTTTTTATGTCGTTATTAAGTGAGTTGGGCCCGAATGCAACGTCAAACATGGAAATACCGATATCGTCTGCCTTTTAATCGAAGTCCATCTCGTATATTTAGAGCAATTCATATACCTGAAGGATATCAGGTTACATAAAAAAAACACCAAGGTCAACAAAGACCAGCGGTTGCGCTAAGTTGTCGAGGAAGGTCGTTATCCGTATGCATTGGGCAAAGCAGTACTGGGCAAGGCTGCACGAGATGGTTTAGAAATCGCGATTCCACCGTCCAAGGCTGACCACCTGCGGACCTGAGAGCTCGTTGCAACGAGATAGACTGCAGAAACTTCAGGTTGATTTTTTGGTGGAGAACATTAGTTGGGATACGGTCGATCCGCCGGCAACGCAAAATGCGACGGAGGCATTGTTGAAATATCCACCACCTATCGAACATGCTGTTTAAATAAATTATTTAAATTATTACTACAAAACTCCTACGGATTGTTTAGTTTTTACATACATTCTTAATATATGACAATAATAAATAATTAAAAGGGGCTTATCTTATTTATTATTAACAAGTCACTTGTAGTTCTCACACAAGTCATCGTCAGTGATTGCTCACTGATAATAATCAATGGTGTTCCCTAGAGTCTGAATGACAACAAGCCTCCACATATGTTCTAGTACTCGCCACCTCTTTTCAATAACCATTGCAAATGACTTTGCGGTATCGCAACAGCCGCTTATCATTAATTTCTCGCTGGTAACGACGATTGGTCTCCTATGGGATTTAGGTGGCGATAAGCGTCTCCAAGGTTCAAGTATTCTTCGCACTCTTCCAGTGGAGGTCTTGGTAGTGTTCTGCCTCCTCGGTCTTCCCATTCTCGTTGACATTTCACGACTATGTTGTGTGGTATCAGCCGAGGCTAGTGCCATCACGTTTTTGGTGGGGGTGGGGGAGAGTTTATGAAATTTCTTTCAGTTCATGTTCTTTGGGTTCATGTGCTGGTGTTCTTTCTGTAGTTTTGTTTTCTTCCTATTATAAATTCAAGGTGACTGGTTACCGTTAGTAGCTTATGCGGTTTAGTTTACGAAACCATTATTATTATGTGTACTCACTAAGAGTTGTCACACAAATTATCGTCAATGCTAACCGACAACAACCGGTGGTGTTTCCTGGAGTTTAAATGACAACAAGCCTCCTCATATTTCCAGTACTCTTCACCACCGCAAAATACTTTCAAATATCGCAACAGCCGGCCACCATTGATTTCTCCTCTGGGATTTGGGTGGCAACAAGCCTTCCCAAAGTCTCAGTACTCTCCGTACTCTTCCAGTGGAGGTCTGGTTAATGCTCTCCCTCCTCGTTCTTCTTATCTTCCTTAACTTTTCACGACTATTGTGTGTGATGTCAGCCAAAACTGGTGCCATAACTTTTTGGGGGGAGGGTCAGTTTATGATATTTCTTGCAGTTTCTGTTCCTTGATTAGTGTGGTGGTATTCTTCCTGTGGTTTTGTTTTCTTCCTATTGTAACATTCATGTGGCTGGTTATCGGTCGTAGCTTATGCGGGTTGGTTTCCGCATTCGAGGATTTTCTTTAAGATTGCAGCTTGTTTGATCATTGCCGCCCCTTGTACGGCCTCAGTGATCCATTTGTTGTTGTTGTTATCATTATTATTATTGTTACTGTTATTATTATCATTATTATTATTATTATTATTATTATTATTATTATTATTATTATTATTATCATCAAATCTGAAATGATAGCCAGCCCTTTGTGTGTGCAAGATCTGCTATCTTGAATCCGATCTTCCCCGACTCTGAGGAGTTGATTTTTCATATCGCTAGCGATGACTAACCTTATTATTGCTCTTATCTGCTGTTCTATCGTTATTTAATAATAACTGTCGATTGGGACCTTAGAATATTTCAAAGAGTTTACAGGTGGATCATTGTTCGCATCCCCAAATCCCTGTAATTATTTAAGCTGTTCAAAGAACAGTCGTGCGTATCCCTCGACCAACAACGTTCAAGGAGAAAGTGAAGCTTTTTTTCATGGATCTAATTCACGCTTGACTGTGTTTAGTGTTTGTTTTTCGTTTATTTTTTTACGAACGTTCACTGCATAGATGTTACTGTTGCTATTGTTATTATTGTTGTTATTGTTGCTATTGTTGTGCGGCCTTTTTATTTCGTTTTTTATTCTTTAGTTTTTGGGCTATTTCAATTTTCTGCTTTTTCCTTTCATTTGTTTTTCCTATTACTTTTATCCTCTTGGTTAATTTTTCTATCTTTTTCCAATAATAGAAAATAATAATTTGAAATAAAGTATACATAGTACAGGAGAAAACCCCAAGGACAGCTATTTGAATGCCTACTTTACTTAACTATTTTTTCAATAATTTATAAAAAATTGATGTTTGGTGTTATTCATTTGTAATTGTATTGTTTTATTCTTGCTATATATATGAAATAGTATTTTCGTTATTAACAGTAATTAATTAAAGTGATTGTGTAAATGACTAAAATATATTATAAAATATTTGTTCATTAATTTTTAAGTTAGGTAATTTAAACTCAACTAACATCGCAAGCTAGAATGAAAGATATGCAGACGAAGCATAAACAAGAATTCATAGAGAGAGGAGAGAATGTAACTACGTGCTCCCTCCTCTCTCTCTCTCTCTCTCTCTCTCTCTCTCTCTCTATCTCTCTCTCTCTCTCTCTATATATATATATATATATATATATATATATATATATATATACTTTTTATTTCTTTGCGGTCTTATTTAAAAGATTACTAGATTTGTATCAAAATTACAAAAATATTTATATTCATCTATTTATATGCATAAATGAATATGTTTATATATTTATATGAATGAATGCGAACGATTTGTCTTATATTTACAAGAAGCTTATGAATGAAATGTTTATTATTTAAAATTTTGGTTTTAAGCATTTCAAGTAGAAAACTTTGCGAAGCGATAACCAGCTAGTCTATTTTATAAAAAGAAGAGTCGTAATTTCCGTCTGGGTGTGTTTGCGTGTACAGCTAAAATTGTCCACGTTACGGGTTAAGATTATTTTTATTGAATAGAAATATATATATATATATATATATATATATATATATATATATATATATATATATATATATATATATTAATATATATATATATATATATATATATATATATATACTTACGCTTGATGAAATGCAAAATGGGTGATTTGGGAAGAATGTGTCTTATTAAATTATTTCCCGTTGATAGTGGATAGAGCCAGTTAAAACTATTTTTAAATAAACAATTAAGGATAAAGGAATAGGGGATAAAGAGGTAAATAAAAAATAAATGACGAAAGGAAATGAAAGAAATAATTAAGAAAAGACCGAAAGCACAAATACAAAATAATAAACAAAATGTATTTGTTTAAATGGCTGAAGAAGAGGGAGGGAGTGGTGATAAAATAGGAAAATATCTTGTAATAAAGTCAGAATAAAAGAAAGAAAAACATTTTTTAAGCGGCAAAAAGAGATCCTTTGGGCTATGATCAAAGTGTAGTATATGTTCTATTCTCGGTGAGAAGATGAGATATCCTCGTAGTCTAATTTTGTCCCAAACCAGAGTGCCCTGGGAGCTGGATTTCCCCACATTAAAAAGCGACCGTGTGTCTAAATTTACGTAAATAAGGAGATGCGAGAAGTTTCTATCAAAGTGTACGCCTGCTCTGAATGCGTGGGTTTCATCTTATTAGTGTTACGTTATCTGTTAGATAGATAGATAGATAGATAGATAGATAGATAGATAGATAGGGGAGAAAGGGACGTAAAAGATAGACGGAAACAATCAAGGAGCGAGAAATTTGCGAAAAAATTAAAAAATGCCGTGTCTGATCACAATAGGAACGAAGAAGAAGAAGAAGAAGAAGAAGAAGAAGAAGAAGAAGAAGAAGAAGAAGAAGAAGAGACACAAATGAAAATTCATACACTTTGTCTTGCATGACAATACGCAGAGAGTACAGAAAGCCATCGTTTCTACTTTTTTTCACAGTAACAGAAGAGAATTATTTACCGCATCCATGGACCATATGGGAGCACTTCACTTACCCTCGGGGCTTTCGGTCGACCCACCCCCATCAACAACGCCGAATTCACATCTTCCCCAGACTCTGACTTTTTTCTTTCTTTCAGGTTTCGACAGCGTGATTTTACAGAGTACTTCATAGACTGGCCGCAACAGTTTGGGGGCATTTTGCCTTCTTTTGTCATTTTTCTCGGTTCTTTGCTTTCATTCATTTGTTTGTTTGTTTGTTTGGTTTGGCTGATTGTTTGCGGGTTGATTGGTTTGTCAGTAGTAGGTGCAGTTTGCGAGGACAAAAGATCAGAGAACCTCACATATAGCAACATTTACATGTATTTGTCAAGAGTTTAATCAGCAATATGACAAAATTTCACACGAGAACTAAAGGAAACGCGTAGACACACAATCGCATATAAAGGCAGAAAGGCACGCGCTCTCCCTCCCCCCCTCTCTCTCTCTCTCTCTCTCTCTCTCTCTCTGTCTATCTCTTAATATATATATAGAGAGAGAGAAACGTAAAATATATATATATATATATATAGAGAGAGAGAGAGAGATTATTTATATAAAGAGAGAGATAGAGAAATATATATATATATATATATATATATATTCTATATAAAGTAAATACGATTTCCCCTGTACCTTTGTGAAGAATAGGAATATAACCACATGCATCATAGGCTACTAAACTCACCACTATATTACCCTTATTCACTCAAGCGTGTTATAGTAAATTTGTGATTATTTTCTCCAGCTAACACTACATATTACTTTTGCCCCACCATCTTTGACTCTCCCCAAAACATACTCGATATAGGGAGTAGCAAAAACGTTTCACCGTATAACTTTACTACTGCCACTCTCCCACTGACACCGTGAACTACTAAACAACATCTACTTTTCAAAAACGCCACCGTTAATATTTACTATTCATTTGCTATTACTTTACTACATAATACAAAACATTACGCTCACATTAAATAGGCGCTCCCTTTAATTCCGCTGATTTTTTAGAACATCAGATTACGTTATTTCTACCTATTATCTATACAGTTATACTCATTCTGGTTTTTAGAGAATGCAATTAACGAACATAGTTCCTTGCAGTGTTTTATTATTAAACATAGCGTTTACAATTTCTTCAGCGACTCGACTTCCGAATTAAGTCAATTTACGCGAAGATACTCGACAGAAACCATAACGTTGACATTTTCTGAATCCTATACTTTTAACACGCATAATATCCAAAAATTGGAAAAAATATCGATTTCATCGTATATAAATGACCCAAAACGTGTGACGAGTGGACCCTAAATTTGGTCGGCTTCTGGCAGATCATAAAATAAAATGCATGCCAGCTACACGCTTCGTTTAAGTGACGTCTTTTTTTGCCTACGAGGGAGGTGGAAGGAGGACTATGGCCCGGATTTTTTACATTCAACGTTATGTAGTCATTTGAAAAACAATAAATGTAATACGTAGTACTTTAATTATTGTGAATATCATTATTTCTCTTCGAACACAGATGGTTTATTATTAATTATGTTTGTGTGTTTCATTAGTGCCTAGGAGGCATACTCATTTTTATTATTTCTTTTTTTCTTTCCTCGCAAAAAATGGAATTTCTATACAACGATAACGGGGAGACTTGGAGGTAATACGCCTCTTTAATTTTAAAAGTGCCCATTATCATAGATAGAGCGGGTGTTTTGAAAATTCCGATGCCATTGGATGGGCAAGGAGACTCCTATTTCTCCCGAGCAACGTCGGGGGACTTGTCCAGCTAGTACATATATATATATATATATATATATATATATATATATATATAAATATATATATATATATATATATATATATTAAAAAGAAGTTATATATAAATGTATAGTTATACGAAGTTAGATATGTGTATATGTTTATATATTTCCATGTAGAGAATTTACTGCTAAACTAATTAACCGATAATTATGAATTTTCGAATTCAGCTCCTAGTTGTGAGAGTTGATAATGTTGGCTATATTTTGTTCAATTTAATTTCATGCCAAAAGAGGAAAACGGTATCACATTTATTTGAAATTTTGATAATAACTATTTGCCATCAAATAATAAATATACTCCAATTTCAGTTTCTTTGGAGTATTGTAAAATGCCTTTAGGGGGCATAATATGACACAACCTTCCAGCTGAGAATCAAATATTTCAGATATATATATATATATATATATATATATATATATATATATATATATATATATATATATATATGGGAAGTTGTCTGTAGTTGCGCGCGTGTTTCCTTGTTATCTCGTGTATTGCAATGTTATATATACGTAGTTATAACAATAAGCCTATAGCTGACACGTAGCTATTAACTGAAATTTGATCTAAAATGTGTTGGCTATAATGTTCTTTGAATCCAGTCTATATACGTAAGATTACGTTTGAAAATAAGCGTTTCTCACGTACAATAAATAGGTATTGTTCCTTTGCCATTCATTTTGAACGGCAAGACGACTTTGAATTGCGAAATAAATACAATCACGTGATAATATCCCTTCGATAGTTCATGTATTACATCGCCATTTTGTTTATAAATTGGGGAATTTCCGTTTTTGAAAACTCGTATGAACAACAATTAAATAAAAAGTAGACACTTAAAAATAGCAACCAAACAAAATTTTAACTTTTGAAACTGACAACAGAACCAAAAAAAAACTTTTTAAAGTAGTAACAGAACAAAGAGTAATATTTCATAAAATTGAAGCAGGGCAGAAGTTAACTTCAAAATATCAACAGAACAAAATATAAACTTTTTAAAATTACAATAAAACAAAAGGTAAACATGTAAAAATGGTAACAGAACAAAAAGTACACTTTTAAAACAGCAACAGAAAAAGTAAACCTTTAAAACAGCAACAGAAAAAAGTAACTTTTGAAATAGCAACAGAAAAAGATAACCGTTAAAATAGCAACAGAAAAAATAAACTTTTAAAACAGCAACAGAAAAAGTAAATTTTTAAAATAGACACAGAAAAAGGAAACTTTTGAAATAGCAACAGTAAACTTTTTAAAATAGTAACAGAAAAAGAAAACTTTTTAAAACACCGACAGAAAAAGTAAACTTTTAAAACAGCAACAGAAAAAGTAAACTTTTAAAACAGCAACAGAAAAAGTAAACTTTTAAAATAGCAACAAAAAAAGGAAACTTTTGAAATAGCAACAGAAAAAGTAAATTTTTAAAATAGCAACAGAAAAAAGAAACTTTTGAAATAGCAACAGTAAACTTTTTAAAATAGTAACAGAAAAAGAAAACTTTTTAAAACACCGACAGAAAAAGTAAACTTTTAAAACAGCAACAGAAAAAGATAACCGTTAAAATAGCAACAGAAAAGGTAAACTTTTAAAACAGCAACAGAAAAAGATAACCGTTAAAATAGCAACAGAAAAAGTAAACCTTTAAAACAGCAACAGAAAAAGTAAACTTTTAAAACAGCAACAGAAAAAGTAAACTTTTAAAATAGCAACAGAAAAAAGAAACTTTTGAAATAGCAACAGAAAAAGTAAATTTTTAAAATAGCAACAGAAAAAAGAAACTTTTGAAATAGCAACAGTAAACTTTTTAAAATAGTAACAGAAAAAGAAAACTTTTTAAAACACCGACAGAAAAAGTAAACTTTTAAAACAGCAACAGAAAAAGATAACCGTTAAAATAGCAACAGAAAAGGTAAACTTTTAAAACAGCAACAGAAAAAGATAACCGTTAAAATAGCAACAGAAAAAGTAAACCTTTAAAACAGCAACAGAAAAAGTAAACTTTTAAAACAGCAACAGAAAAAGTAAACTTTTAAAATAGCAACAGAAAAAAGAAACTTTTGAAATAGCAACAGAAAAAGTAAATTTTTAAAATAGCAACAGAAAAAAGAAACTTTTGAAATAGCAACAGTAAACTTTTTAAAATAGTAACAGAAAAAGAAAACTTTTTAAAACGCCGACAGAAAAAGTAAATTTTTAAAACAGCAACAGAAAAAGATAACCGTTAAAATAGCAACAGAAAAAGTAAACTTTTAAAACAGCAACAGAAAAAGTAAACTTTTAAAACAGCAACAGAAAAAGTAAACTGTTAAAACAGCAACAGAAAAAGTAAACTTTTAAAACAGCAACAGAAAAAGATAACCGTTAAAATAGCAACAGAAAAAGTAAACCTTTAAAACAGCAACAGAAAAAGTAAACTTTTAAAACAGCAACAGAAAAAGTAAACTTTTAAAACAGCAACAGAAAAAGTAAACTTTTAAAATAGCAACAAAAAAAGGAAACTTTTGAAATAGCAACAGAAAAAGTAAATTTTTAAAATAGCAACAGAAAAAAGAAACTTTTGAAATAGCAACAGTAAACTTTTTAAAATAGTAACAGAAAAAGAAAACTTTTTAAAACACCGACAGAAAAAGTAAACTTTTAAAACAGCAACAGAAAAAGATAACCGTTAAAATAGCAACAGAAAAGGTAAACTTTTAAAACAGCAACAGAAAAAGATAACCGTTAAAATAGCAACAGAAAAAGTAAACCTTTAAAACAGCAACAGAAAAAGTAAACTTTTAAAACAGCAACAGAAAAAGTAAACTTTTAAAATAGCAACAGAAAAAAGAAACTTTTGAAATAGCAACAGAAAAAGTAAATTTTTAAAATAGCAACAGAAAAAAGAAACTTTTGAAATAGCAACAGTAAACTTTTTAAAATAGTAACAGAAAAAGAAAACTTTTTAAAACACCGACAGAAAAAGTAAACTTTTAAAACAGCAACAGAAAAAGATAACCGTTAAAATAGCAACAGAAAAGGTAAACTTTTAAAACAGCAACAGAAAAAGATAACCGTTAAAATAGCAACAGAAAAAGTAAACCTTTAAAACAGCAACAGAAAAAGTAAACTTTTAAAACAGCAACAGAAAAAGTAAACTTTTAAAATAGCAACAGAAAAAAGAAACTTTTGAAATAGCAACAGAAAAAGTAAATTTTTAAAATAGCAACAGAAAAAAGAAACTTTTGAAATAGCAACAGTAAACTTTTTAAAATAGTAACAGAAAAAGAAAACTTTTTAAAACGCCGACAGAAAAAGTAAATTTTTAAAACAGCAACAGAAAAAGATAACCGTTAAAATAGCAACAGAAAAAGTAAACTTTTAAAACAGCAACAGAAAAAGTAAACTTTTAAAACAGCAACAGAAAAAGTAAACTGTTAAAACAGCAACAGAAAAAGTAAACTTTTAAAATAGCAACAAAAAAAGGAAACTTGTGAAATAGCAACAGAAAAAGGAAATTTTTAAAATAGCAACAGAAAAAAGAAACTTTTAAAATAGCAACAGAAAAAGTAAATTTTTTAAATAGCAACAGAAAAAAGAAACTTTTGAAATAGCAACAGTAAACTTTTTAAAATAGTAACAGAAAAAGAAAACTTTTTAAAACACCGACAGAAAAAGTAAATTTTTAAAACAGCAACAGAAAAAGATAACCGTTAAAATAGCAACAGTAAAAGTAAACTTTTAAAACAGCAACAGAAAAAGTAAACTTTTAAAACAGCAACAGAAAAAGTAAACTTTTAAAACAGCAACAGAAAAAGTAAACTTTTAAAACAGTAACAGAAAAAGTAAACTTTTAAAATAGCAACAGAAAAAGGAAAGTTTTGAAATAGCAACAGAAAAAGTTAACTTTTTAAATAGCAACAGAAAAGGTAAACTTTTGAAATAACAACAGAAAAAGTAACCTTTTAAAACTAATAGAATATAAAGTGAACATCTCAAGTAGTAAAAGAGTAAAAGTAAACTTTTTATATGGGAACGGAACATAAAGCAAACTTTTCAAGATAGTAACAGAAGTAAAAGTAAACTTGAAAATAGCAACAGAAATCAAAATAGATATTGCGAAGTTGTACGATTACATCAAAATTAGAATGCTTCCATAGGTGTGTATTGCTTAAATTCGCAGACAGAGGTTCTGTTAAGAGTGCTCGTACCACGAGTTATGGTTTAGCTGCGTTGGTGGATGATGATACCAATAAAAGAAAAAACAGACACGCTATACCACAGTCACTATTACTGCAACGAAATGGTGTAACTGGGCTGTGCACTGAATTCTTCTATCGTGCTGTTTACTGCTCTCATTCGGAGAGTGTCGCATACTTCTTTTTTCTATGCTACGCAGTCCGCAACAAATGTTGTCCATCTTTTAGCATTTACTAGCTGTACCTGTCCGGCGTTGCTCGGGAGTCGTTTTACTTTTGATTTTTGCTTTGTTCATTACTCCCATGCAGTATCTGCTTCTCGATTTGGGTAGTGGTTGGTTTGTTGTCAATAGCCTGAGGCTCCTCTATCGGGTTATGCCGACAATATCCAATTTGGCTATGTTTGTACCCAGCCAGAGTGCCCTTCTGTGGGAAGCTGGCTATCTCTGCTTGCCACTCATTGTGCCACATTTTGCTTTACCGGGGAAGAAAATAAATGGCAACTTTCTGATAACGTCACACGTTACACCGGTCACTCTTACGCTTTACAATCTTACTGGAAAATGATTTTTTTAAGTTTCTTAAAAAATAAACTCGAAAAGTAAGCATTTATTCTGATACCGATTTTTTTAATCAAAATGTATTTATTCAATAAATAACAACAAATAAGAGTTAATTAATAAAATGTCCCTTTTCAATGCCAATATACAAATATCAGGAAGTTTCATAGGATCTCCTGCTGGCTTGACAGACCGGGAGCAGGCTCAAAGTGTTTCCACAGATAGTAGCGATGGAGAGGCGCTCGTAAAGCCGATGGTTCCCGGTGTGGCGCTTCATTAACAAACCAAAGCGGTTGAGCAAGTCTTGCGTGGAACTGTTGTTCTGTTGGTATTAAACCGCATCCCCACAAGATGGGGTACGGCATCAGATGTAGCTTCAGATTCGAATTATTCTCTCATAGTTCCACGTTGGAGGCAGATAAAAAAAATATATCCCAGCCTCACTCGGCTGTTTCCCTATTGTTGACGTTTCAATCATCAGAGACTTACTCAGACGCCCTCATTTGATACAATGGGGGAGGGTACAAGAAATAAATCATCGAGGAAGGATATTTCATGTTAAACCCTCTTCAACTCATGATTTCGCGAAGAATATAAATAGGAAATCAGTGTAAATAAAATGACTATGTTTTGATTTTGTAGCACTTGCAAAAATAGATTGGATACACATTATTATTATTATTAGTAGTAGTAGTAGTAGTAGTAGTAGTAGTAGTAGTAGTAGTAGTAGTTTCCGGGAACGAATAGGTGAAAACAGCAGATGTTACATGACGAGGCCCGTTGTTTGAATGGAAAAGTTTGATTGGTACCTTAAAAGTCAAAGATGATCCCAGAACGGAAGTAAGCGAAACCACGTGACTGTCGACGGGATATTTTCTGTGTCTTGACTGCGAGGCTTCGAGGGGAAAAGACGTGTCCGCGGTGCTGTCCCCAGTGGGTGGCTGGACGGTTGCTCATAACTTAACTAAGTGTAGCAGGGCGGGTCATCTGTCTGTCTCTCTCTCTCTCTCTTTCTTTCTGCCCCCCTCTCTCTCCAACACGTACCAATGTCACCTGTCTCTCTGATGTTTACTGTGGCTGTTCTTTTTTTTGTAATAAACTTTTTAATGTAACTATCTGCGTCTGAGTGGGCTTGTCCACAGACAAGCAAGAACCTTGATTCCCGACGACGACGACACGGGTGTATAATGATTAATACAGAAAACACAGATAGATAGATAGATAGATAGATAGATAGATAGATAGATAGATAGATAGATAGATAGATAGATAGATAGATAGAGATGGAGAAAAAGAGAAAGGCTATATTCATTGGAACAACAAATAAAAGCCAAGTGCTCTTACCTTTTGTTCAAGAACTTGGAAACAATGAAACACATTTTCAAACTTGACGCATTTTAAACAAAAATGCTACTGGCATTCTTGTTCTGAACCCAGGTTTAGCCTATAAGAGTTGACTAATTTCCAAAGTTAAGTACGTATATCAGATTTGAACTGAATTTGGTCAATAGCCATTCAACACCAATTCAGCAAGATTCCATGAATTTCAATTCCTTCTTAAGACCCCTTAAGCTTAAACCATAAGTTTTAGACATTTTCTCGGATCAAAATCATTTAATGGATTTTGATCAGAATTAGAACAACGATTCTAGATATAAAGTTTAGCATCATTATATCTGAATTTTAATCTTCGTCATAGGGAAAGAAAAGTGATGACAAACTATTCTGTTCGGCGAATTACTTTTACCCGTCCTGTGACTGGTATCATTCTAATATATATATATATATATATATATATATATATATATATATATATATATATATATATATATATATATATATATATATATATATATGAAGCAATCCCACAAAATTATCTTTGAAAACTCATGAGCTAAGGACTTAAGGATACTTTGCTTGAACTTTGAATTCCAATAAAATTTGATTGACACCTTATTTTATTACTTCATTTTATATTATAATATATATATATATGTATATACATATATATATATACATATATTTATATACATATATATACATATATATACATATATATATACATATACATATATATATATACATATATATATATACACACACACATATATATATATATATATATATATATATATATATATATATATATATATATATATATATATATACTTTTCCCAATACTATTAGTACATTAATGACTAAAATAGATCCGATTGCATTTGAATCTGGGATAGCCGATTTCATAGTCTGCGAAATTATCTATTTAGTCAATCGTGAACACCTCAGTGTTCGATTTAGTGGAAGAAATTGATAATAGATGTATGTTTTATGATTATAGTTGTAACCTCTCTTAACCCTGCGTAGACAGGTAGACTCAGCTAGACTTTGATTGGATTTGCAATGATCTCATTGGGGAGGGGATGGCATCATTAAATTAGTCTGGCTAAAGGCCATAATTTTCGCGTACCAATGATGGACACTCTTAAATCGATGGTCTGCTCCATTAGTTTACGATGCAGTTCCCCAAACGGCCGCACGGAATGACACATTGTTGCTTAGAGCTTTGCAAATAATAAATGCTCGAAGAATGGATATCGAGGGAAAAGAGAAGAAAGGGAATGGTAACAACAGAGGTGGGAGAGGCGGTATAAATGACAACCAATTGAAAGACGATGTTAGAATTGGTGAAAGGGATAGCCGATTATGGCGCGCACGGGAAATGGACACGGGTGGAAAAAGGCTAACAAGATATGTCAGTCAAAAATTAAAATGGAGAACAGAGGAATAGGAGATCCGTTTTGCTGTCACGTCAAAGGATATACGGAATGAAATGCCTTGTTGAGACGTCGACATTGCCACTTTATGGAAGTTCTTGTACAAATAGTGGCAATAGTTCACTGGATCAACACCAGGGGTCGCAAGAATCGCCGTCATGCTTTATACAGCGAGAAAGGGGCTAAAAGGATAGAGAAATGAGGTAACTAAGAGTTACTGGGGAGGGGAGGTGCAGTCAATGGTTCGTTACACGAAACCTAAGAGACAGATAACCTACACGTCCGCTTTAAAGAAGTCTGTGTCGTGCGAGATAAACATGGAATAATGTTAAAAAGTCAGTGAGAAAAATAAAATATTAGAAAATTAATTTAAATCGATACGTTTCATCGAACAACTTGGCTTCATCGTAAATTTACGATGATCAATCTCCTTTTTCTAAAATCAGTGTTATCTATCTATAAAGCTAGGTATGTGTACATGGTTATATATTTTTATGAATTGGAGTAACTCATAAATGAATAAACCGATCATTATGAATTTTAGAATGCAACTGCTAGACGTAAGGGTGGGTAATGTAGGTTACATTTAGTTTGATTTAGTTTTATGCGATGAGAGCAAAGAGGGGTGGAAGCGATTCGTGAAAATTCAGATGCCTCCGATTTTTGTGAAATTTTAACAATAGGTATTAGACATCAATTAATAAATATTCCCAAATTTCAGTTTCTTTGGAGTATTTTAAAAGGAGTTTAAGGGGGCATGAACTTCTATTTGAAAATTGAAATATTTCATTTGGCATTAAATTTGATCCATAGTAATTAAAAAGCAATGAAGCAAGATTTATCTGCCTTTTTTGTTCGTTAAGACTTTTGAAGCTTAAGCCTTCAATTTTAAACATTTTCTAAAATCAAAATAATGTAATTGATTTTGATCAGAATTAGAATAGGGATTCTAGACCTAAATTTCTATATCATTATATCTAAATTTTAATCTTTGTAAAAAGACATAAAAGTGGTGAAAACTGTTCTATTCGGCGAATTCTAGGAGAGTAGGAAGTGGAGCTTGGGTTTACTTTCGGCAGTCTCGTAACTCTCGCTACCCTTATTTTGTCCTTTAGTCCTCACATTTCATGAGCGATGTTTCTGACAAAGGGGAAAGAATTGCTGTTTTCTGCGTAGAAATCTATCCATCTAAAACTTATCGTTGGCTAATTTTTTACCTTAAAGTGGTAATTTTTTTAAGCTGCTTACATCAAGGGGCTTCATAAAGAAAAATTATTTTACCTGTCCTAAGACGGGTATTCTTCTAGTAGGTGTATAAAAATAGTATAAAACAACAAATATACTCACATTTTGAATTTCATAAATGCGTAATTTGTAGAGTTTTTAATACGTACAGACACGATAGATTCTTAGCCTGCGAAGCTTAAACATATCTTTTATCTAGTTCTTAAAAAAGGGGGTTTTGCGACCCGTAAATGAGAAGAATGCAATTATCATAATTTCGTTCGTAGACGAACGCATGATGGAATTCGCTACTTAATTCTGCTTTTCATCATATGTGAAGTGCGCCCTACATCTGTGCGTATGAAGCACCTTTCAAAGATTGACCTCAAGATTAAAAGAAATGATAACCTAAGAGAATAGTTTGTTAATTATGGTGCCGAGCCGCCAGGGCAACCTATTTGAAACAGGTTCTACTGTACCAAAAACGCCTGGCATGACCTCTTATTCCTTTTGTTGTAATCATTGGGCTATATCACAAGAGTCTAAAAAAATTAAAGTATTCCCCCCGCAGAGACGAGATGGTAGCCAGACGATACCATTTGCTAAGACGCAAGAAGTTTGAAAAAGCCGAAAAGAGGAAAGCATTTATGAGACTGGGAGGGGGGCTGAAGGGTGGAGGGTGTGATGCAAAACAGAAAGAATAAAAATCAAAAGGAAAGCCAACGTTTTTTGGAGTCTGCTAAAGCAATTGCCGAAGGTCGGGCTTGAACCTAGTCACCCCCCTTTACTTCCCACGGCCCCTGCGGTGCCCTAATTTCAGGTATTTCAGGATAAACATGTGGGATATCTTCATAAGCTATATTAGGTTAATGCAAAAGTTTTTCATGTCGTTTTGGACCCGATGTTAGAGAAATCATAGAAGTGATGGCAATGTTTTATAAAGTCTTTACCAAACATCTTTTTGCGTTTTGCAAACAAATCAGAAACGATGTAAAACCCAATATATTTGGGACTGGACAAAGACTAGGATCAAAGACCTAACCCAAATTGTATTTATCTTGGTAGGACACCAGTTATTCTCAAACTTCATCCACCGTTTTTCTTTTCTCATTCACTTAGATCCCACTCCCATTAAGAGAACGCCCTGCTTTTTCTCGGCTCTGACAGTATCCTATAAATCTACAAAGCCACCATCCGCTCATGCATGGAGTATTGTTGCCACATCTGGGCTGGTGCACCATCCACTGGTCTTTCCCTCTTAGACAAGGTCCAAAAAGAGTTGCTAATCTAATAGGTCCCTCGCTATCCACCAAGCTTCAGTCCCTGTCTCATCACCGCAATGTTGCCACCTTGTGATTGTTTTACAAGTACTTCAATGGAATGTGCTCCGATGAACTTGCTGTTCTAGTGCTCCACCCCCCCCCCCCCCTCGACGTAAATACCATCGACCAACCCGATAATCAACTAAATCCCATTCATTCACTGTAGGGGTCCCCAGATGCCGGAGAGCCTTTTACACCAATAGCTTGTTTCCACTTGCTGTCGGCCTTCGGAACTCCCTCCCTTCTACCTCTTTCCATCGACTGTAGCGACATGCAAACATTTAAAACCAATATGAACAAGCATTTCCCTGGACAGCTCCTAATATAGGATGACATCCAAAACTTTCACCCTAATTCTCAGTAGTCCCTTACGTCTACAGTGGCAGCATGCCTTGTTTGGGGTGAACAATGTTTTTTTTTAAAAAACGGAAAACAGTGGGCGGTCTATTAGTTAGAAAGGATTGGGAGGGTCTTACTAACCGATTTTTGCTTTTCTTTCGCCAACTCCACATTACACTCCAATGAATTTCTGTGTATGAAAAATAAATAAAAAATTCAAACCAAGTTGGGGATATCTTAAGTAGGACAACCCCTAGAGTAGATGTGGTATTGTGGGAACAGATGATTCTAGTTAAGAAGAGACATTTTTAGACTAACGATGACCAACGACATCCTTTTCCGCCACACTTTTGATGGCTTTGTACCTCAATTGTTCCGAATGTAATTTTGTTATAGTTTGTGCAAATAAATAATTCAAACTGTAGTATCTGTTTTGATACTACACTTCAGCTTTTCTGTCCTCGGTCAGTGAAGGAGAAATCCTTCTAGACTGGGGAAATTATTATTATTGTTCCAACCCGGAGGGCCATTTTTGGAGAGCTGGTATTTTTCCCATAATCAAAACTGGCCTTTAACACTAACTCTGTCCTCGTGCGGAGGCAAGTAAATAGGGACACATCATCATAATTTTTGGTCACTGACTTAATTGTCTCCTTCATTCCCGACATACAATAGGCATTCTTTGAAAACGGTGACTATGCGATGAGGAGTATATAGTAAAGCAAGGTTTGCAAAATCACTAACCGCACTTCTTCTTAACTGGCATTGTTTAAGTTTAGCGGCAAGGAGAATTCTAAGACGATCTGAATGCTAGGATAAATGAAGAAGGGCTGGTTATATCGGAGTTTTCTTTCTCCTATGCTAGTTGCCCTACGAAGGCTTCAGTCTAGTATACCCTACTATTTCAGCAATAGCAATGTGGTACAAAGATAGATTCATACATTACCAAAGACTATTAGAGAACATGATTTTACAGCGTAATGGCGTTGTCTGATTGTCGTCTATTCATTTCTTATTGACGCGTAAACAATATTGGTACTTTTTTATTAATTGGATTATTCAGACTAATATTCTCATCTTTGTGGTTATTTTCACAACGCTTTGATCGATGTCACACACACACAAACATATATATATATATATATATATATATATAGAGAGAGAGAGAGAGAGAGAGAGAGAGAGAGAGAAGGAGAGAGAGAGAGAGATTAGATACTTAGGTTTTATTTACTCTTTCCCAGGAGTTAGGCACAAGGCCAGTTTTATCTTACTCCCACAAGTAAGATGTGACCCAAGATCGGGTCGAGAAAGTGGGGTTTGAAAAGCCAGCGCTCGAGAGGTGAGCACTCTGGCCATTTAAAAATTGCCTGGGTAGCCCCGTCGGCATTCCCCGGTAGGGGCGCCTCAGACAGTAAGCAATAAACTTACTCCTCCCCAAAGAGGGGAGGCAAAGCCTGGGAGAGTGGACCTCCTAGAACTGCACAGGACAGGCGTGCAGTATCCATCGGAACAGATACTACACTTTGATCTTAGCCATAAGGCCAAGAAGCCCAATTAGGACCCAAACTAAAATCGACTTGGCGTCGGTAGTTTCCTGAGGTTTACGTAGACGGCCGGAAAAAGCTGAATGAATAATCGGTGGCCTGCGTTCAAAAAATCCAAAACGAGACTGGATGTACAACTGGAAAAAATGTTTTGTTCACACGTAATTTTTTTTCTTAAGAAAAATATCGCTGAACAAATGTTAAAACGATTTTAGGGTTAAGGTTATGTTTAGAGTTATAAAATATTTTTCTGCACGAAAAAGTTGTTTTTTTACTGAACAGGTGTTTCGCGGTTTGTTAAAATTGATATGTTTTGAACAATTTTTATTTACAATTAGTAGATTTTCGCGATTGAATCAATTACAATGTTAACTTGTCGTCTACTTATTTTCTCGCATTATGATTGGATAAACATTTGCCGGCCGTCTATATAAAGATCCGAAAACTACCGACGCCAAGTCGATTTTAGCTGTGGTCCTAATCTGGACAAGTACCATACATTATTTAAACATTTTAAATTGCTTACACAAATGCATTTATGTTCAGTACTCAATGTACCTCACGGGACCAAAAGTTCATAATCTGAGTTATGAACTTGTGGTCCCGCGAGGTACATTGAGTACTAAAACATACATGTATTTGTGTAGGTCTTTTTAAATGTTTCTATAATGTAAATTTATATAGCCATACCTTGTATTGAGCACTTTTAAAAAAAAAAATAGTTTGAAGTTTATTTTCTCAATACATTTGAATTTGTTTAATTAATATATGTGTGTGTGTGTGTTTATTTTTTATTGTCACAACTTCGGCGTTTAAGCTTAATAGATATCAATATATAATTCGAGGGCATTTATAAATAGAAAATAGAAAAACAGATTCCAACGACGATATCTTTATTCTCCAGCGAAGAGGTTTATTTTAACAGCTTTTTCTTCAATTGACCAGAGAATCGAGGTACTTTTTCGGACCAATATGGCGTCGAATTTGAAGTGAATACACATGTGTTTGGCCAATAGCTTGATCAAAAAGAATGCTTTTGAAAGTAAGTTTCGAGTTTTTCACATATTTTTTCTTCTGATTTAAACTGATGATTCATTATCTAGAAGATTCAAAAAGAAACCTCTTTGCTGGGGAATAAAGATACGGCCGTTGGAATCGCTTTTTCTATTATATATATATATATATATATATATATATATATATATATATATATACTTTTCAATATTTTTATGTAGTTTTATACCATTTCAATGTTATAAAAGACAGATTCACGTTGTTTCATAAAACTTATTTTTTATTAAGCATACAATTGTTTTGGCAAACACGAATATATTTATAAAATGCCTATGTGCATTTATTTCTTGGTGGGGGTCATCTTAGGTGATAATTTTACAAAACAAAGCAAAAATGTAAAATAAAAACATGAAAAACTAGGCGATCAAAGCCTAAAATTACAATCAGTACTCATTATCAACACACACACACACACACACACACACATATATATATATATATATATATATATATATATATATATATATATATATATATATATATATATATATTATATCGAACTATGGTCTCGTTATATTCATGTGGTAACATAGATGTATCCTATCCTTTTATCTATTTGTATTTCTAATCATTCATCATCCGCTATAATTATTAATCTAAATATTCCTGCATTAGAATATATATTTCCATTGACCGTCCTTTGTTGTTTCATCCATTTTTTTTTGTTTTGTTTTTTCTTTGGGTTTTTTGTTATCTTATTCCTGACTTTCCTTTCTTTGTTACATTATATTTTTATAACCGTAAATTTAGGTGACTTCTATTTTGCCCGGATCACCGGAAGTTCGCAGACTTATCTATTTCCTAGCCTATTAATAACTAAGTACATATACAATATTTTGAAGATTATCGCTAGTATTTAAAATACTTTTAGAAAATATTTTAATATTTAATTATAAACACTTTTTATAATTAATAAAAAATTAGGTATCATATTTAGTACTGGCTCCTTTCATTACATATTTTTGTTTTCGCCGTAGGTAATTGAATTGGATATTCCTTGATGTTTTTTTAAAATTATATTAAGGTATTATATTTATGCAATTTTTTATTTAATACTAACTTTCTTTTATATATACTAAATTCACAATATTTTCATCTTATAAAGAAAATAGGAACTTTTACGTATCATTTTCTATTTACTATGATTGTTTATTTAGTTTTTTTTTAATTTCGGGTTTAACTTTTTATGTAAATAAACCCCTCTGTCAAGATCGTAATAGTATTTAATTCTAATTTAAGATAATGTGATATGCAAATTTTTGTTCTTAAGCTCTTATCTAATTTTAAATTATATTTCAATATTATAATGCATATGTTTTTATCAATTCTATATACTGCTAGTTTTTTTATTCCATTAGATCTCATATTATACCCTTGACATTGGTGCCGATCTATCCAATTACATTATTCCCCTAAAGTGATATAACAATTATTCTAATTATTATTTATTTAATATATCTTTCAAATTCATCATATGTATTTTTAATGTAGTGGTTACAATAACTTATTCATATTATGATATATGGTTCATAATGGCTATTCTAATTTTCGTACTTTTTATTTGTAAATGGTAACTAAACATCTCCACCTATGCCATCACAACAACAACACATCCCATGGTTATATATATATATATATATATATATATATATATATATATATATATATATATATATATATATATATATATATATATATATATATGATTATTTTTATTTACACAGACATATACAAAATTTGCGACACTGGCATGTCGATGTTATCGATCAACAGTTATTATAAACTGAGATCTCATCAGGCAGAGTTAGAATCCGATCTTAACCTCAGATCATATTTGGAGAGAATGAAGTGGAGAGAAAAAGAAGAAGAAGGAAAGAAATTTAGAATTTCAAAATTTAGGGAGTCACGTTAAAATTTAAAAAGTTAAAAACTAAAATCTAAAACAAACAAAACAAATAAATAAATGAAATAAAATAAAATAAAATAAAGTGGAAAGAGAGACATATAATGAAGAGAGTAGATAGGTAGATAGACAGATAGAGAAGTGAAAACGTTTGTTGATTCAGACCGAGAGAGGAAAGAGTTGGGGGAGGAAAGAAACATGCAAGGTAATATGTCAAAAAGTCGACAGTTATTTTAAACTATTTGATATTGAGCACTTTTTATAAACCCGGTTGAAATTCTTTAGATTACTACCCTGTGGATGTTTTTACCTGGATTATTACCATTATATATATATATATATATATATATATATATATATATATATATATATATATATATATACTAAAAATGCATGCTAGAATTGTTCTCTTGAACAGACACGTGGCGCAATGGATAAATGAGTTCATTAACAACAATCAGATCTAGGTTACATTTCAATCCTTACTACAGTCGATAATAACTAAGAATAGTATAGTAAGTGTTTGGGGGAACGAGACTAATTAGCCCATAGATTAAATAAAGCATTAGTTTGAAATTTCGTGTAGATTCCCGAGTTCGACATCAAGATCCTCATGTTCGGAAAGATGCACCGGAAAAAGATCGAAGATTACATCGACTGAAACGATGTGAACATAACAACAAAGGTGAGAATACTAGTCTGAATAATGCAAATAATATAATATTACAAATCTTCATCTAAAAAAATTCCGAAACATGTTATTGTTACTCATCACAGATCGGCCTTTTGGCTAAGATCAAAGTGTAGTATCTGTTCTGATGGATACTGCACCCCATAGACTGGTATTGTCTTGGCCTTCGGGGCTCGATTTACGCCGGTCAATGGGTCTGTCCTGTGCAGTTCTAGGAGGTCCACCCTCCCAGGCTTCGCCTCCCCTCTTTGGGGAGGAGTAAGTTTATTGCTTACTGCCTAAGGCGCCCCTACCGGGAAATGCCGACGGAGCTGCCCAGGCAATTTTTAAACCCCACTTTCCCGACCCGACCTTGGGTCACATCTTACTTGTGGGAGTAAGATAAATACTGGCCTTGTGCCTAACTCCTGGAAAGGAGTAAATCAATACTCATCACAGAATTGGTTTAAGATATCATATCTCAGTTTATGACACATCTTTGAAAAATCAGTTGTTCGTTTATTAACGTCTTTTGTTGCGTGGGTGTACACATTTTGAAGTATAACAACACGCGTCTTATTTTTTGTATCAGCGTAAAACTAAACAATCTTAATGGTGTAACAGGAATAAACTCGTTTTATACACACCTTTAATGTTTAGAATATATATGGATTTCCCCCCTTTCTGTTTACTAGTCGTAACCTACGAGCAGTTACACAAAAAACTTTCTCAGAAAAGCTATGCTGGATTGAATTTTTCATACATGATGGAAAATTAACCGTGGTTATCTCGAACTTTTCAGCTTTTAAGATGACTGTCATTTGAACATCATTATCTTAACCAAATTAGTTCTAGTTTTATTACAATTTGGTTCAATTGATACTAATTCAATTAATTATTTATTGATCAAACAATGCCGTAATAATATAGCATAATTATTATAGTATTGTTTGGCCATTACACTATTAACTGAACCCTATTTAATATAAAACTCTAACTAATTTGGTTAAGATAATGCTGTTTCAATGGCAGATATCTTAAAGCTAAAAAGCTCGAGATAACCCAACATTTCGTTCAAATATTTTGTAGATCATACAACACTATATAAAACACTTTAATGTTAGAATAATCGTGTAATGTTGCCCTATAAAAGAATCATTCAAAGAACAGATTCGTTCATTTATGATGGAATAAAAAATATATTAGGTGCAAAAGTCACATGAATCTGAAAAAGATAAGCTGATTACAGTATAATTTTCTAATGTGTTTATATAAGCAATTTTACCCCAAAATGCTGGTCGAAAGAAATAAATATAGTTATTTTTAGTTTCCGCTATTCTATGCTTGTATAAATGTATATAAATAGGTATAAGTGGAGTTAAGCGATTTCGCATCTAGTATACAAGCCAATGGAAAATCCTGAAGAATTGACAAGCGGTGTAATTAGTAACAGTATCTGCTATAACATTGGTACACGGTGAAACTGATGACAGGATGAGGACTTAGGAGTGATAGAGGTGTATCTCCTTTTACTCTGTGTGTAACATCAGTCATCTGAATAAAATCTGTCGATCAGGCATATTCCTCAAAACATATTTAGCTGACAATGACAATTATTTTTACAGAAGTAGAAAAAACAATTTTCCCTTAATATTGACCAACATCTTTTATGTCAAGAGCTATTCTCCATTATATAATAAAAAGTAATGTGCACTTATGTGTATATATGTAAATATTTGTATAATTGGGCAGCATTCTTTCTTTTATGCATGTTTGATTAAACAGGAGTACCAACTTTTGCTTATTCAGCTTTTGATCCGTTTTTTCTAGTCTTCGTACGACGGATTTTATGAGGGGGTGAACGTGTATTGAAGTGCTGTTGAAATAATTTAAAAGATTGCCCTCTTGATAGATTCGCCAATTTATTTTATTTTGCAACCGCCTGACGACGACCGATGTCGGTCGAAAACGTTCGCACAAAATACGGAGATTTCTTACACTCTTTGGATTATAACATCAAATCCGTCGTACGGAGACTAGAAAGAACGGATCAAAAGCTGAATAAGCAGAAGTTAGCAGTCTTGTTTAATCAAACATGCATATATAAATATATGTACTTCTTTCTCGTTACGCAAAAGTTAGTGAGTAAAACATGTGCCATTTTCTAACCCACAAAGGAAGCCATTTCAAGTGGTGTTAGGAAACGAGAAAGCAAATAATAAGTCAGATAACTACTTCAGACCTACCCTGCCGCCTGAAACGAATCCGGAAAGAAACCATTTATTCGATCTGTCAAAGCAGCAGGACAGATACTACACATCGCTCCTAGCCAGATGGCAAAGGATTAGCAACTGCCGTGGAAGTAATTTATTTCAAGATTTCTCTAGAATGGATATGTTGCCTACAATTAATATGTAATGGATCAGTGATGCTCCAATGAGCATATTTCGTTAGTATAGTTAATAAGTTGTTTGAACGCAGAATATCCGATGAAACTTGCTGATGTTTCGTAGTTGAAAAAGATTATTTAAAATATTGCGGCAAAAAAAGTCAATGTTTACATGAATTTTTAAATTTAAATCTAATATTCATATTTTGTCAAATGTTGCATCATGTATTGTTATAATTACAAAAAGATCAAAGTAGATTATCAAATTATGTTGATATGAGAGAAACACATACGTGAAGTTGTCTCATAATTATATTAATATAAATTAATTTCATTAATATAGAATAATTTCATTAAATAGATTATTTTTATTAATATAGATTACGACATATAGCAGCGTCAGTGGAGGACCGGAAACGATCAAAATACGTCGGTCTTGTCGAGAGATTTGTATTCGAACCGATCCCCTTGGAGACGAGTGGAGCGATTGGTCTTTCTCAACCGTCTAGGTTTATTAATTACGCACCACACCTGTGACCATTGTGAATTGATGTGGATCTACAAGCGCTTCTCTATTGCAGAGCCAAGAGGACACCCGATCTGTTTTATTATTTATGTTTTATTTACCTCCTTTCTAGGAGGTTAGACACAAGGTCAGGTGTAGGTTTGATGAAAGTGTTTCTGTGGAATGAACTGGATTCGAACTTGGCACACCCAGGTTTTCCGTGTCGCTAACCACTCAGCCACCATCGTCACCCAAGAGGAGACCCGTGTAAACTTCTTCATATTTCGAATATAGGCTTTTAGTTTTAAAAAGATTATTTAGAATGGTATAAGTAATTTATTTCAAGATTTCTCTTACGTGAATTTTTTTTGTATAATTAATTTATAATTCATCAGTCCCAATGGATATTTCGTGAACAAATTGTTTGAACGCAGAACATCCTGATGTTTCGAATATAAGCTTTTTTTTTAATTTGGCGGTTGAAAAAGATTATTTAGAATAGTAAATAGAAAAGTCATTTTTTTTTTTATGAAGATCAATCATGTGTATTATTTGGATTATTCGGACTACAGTTCTCATCTTGGATTTAATTCTCGCAACGTTTCGATCGATGTAACCTCCAACGTTGAGTCTGGTCAGTACTAAAATGAGTGACCATTTAGGAATATCATGTGCTGTATGTGCTCTACGCATCCCGGCATTGTTTCCATCCATCCTGGGTTTTTCGTTTCCACTAGAATCAGACAGTGCTAACTCAGGAGAAGTGCGCAACCCTTGCTTCACAATTACACGCACAGTCATCCTTACAGAGAGTATCCATTGTCTCTCGAGACTGAACGGATGCCATGAACCTCCGACCGTCTTCAGGTGTGTATTGTCGAACTCGGGAATCTATATGTCGAACTCTATACTATTTCTACTTAGGAGGCTATTGTCGCCCAACATATGCGCTGCTTCTCTGAGTTGTCTTACTCTCCACAGTTCTTCTCTGTTTATAATTTTTACTTCGTCTCATAAGGGTAAATGATTGTTTCCCTTTTCTCTCTATGTGTTATCAGTCATATCCAACTTTTCAATATCTCGACGTATAGCTTCCGGTGTTCCGACGTTCTTATCGCCTTAATCGACTGACATGTCTTGAGCGGATAGACACCGCTCATCTTTTGGCTCGCTTCAAAGAGTTTGGTAGAATTCGCAGATAATAGTAGGTATTACTGTACAGGATCGCGACATGAACGCTTCTACCTTGATCTTGCAGAGTACAAGAATAACGCAAAGGATTGCATAAAAAAGTGGGGAACTGTTTTATGGCCACATGCTTCAAAGACACGCTAAGAAGAAGATAATCTTAATTTAAGGAACTGCTAGACTTTTAATGTGTTTTATTTGTTTTACCTTCTGAGGATAACACCTAAGATGACAACTGCAGCATGAATAATCAAAATAATATATGAACCATTAAATTTAAATCCAATCTTCATATTCTGTCAAATGTTGAATTATGTATTTATTGAATGAATATTTATTACCAAAGAAATGATCCGACCCGTCAGTCAGCAAAACCCTACCCCTTCACTGTAGAGATCCTCAGATTCCAGAAGGCTTTCTAATTTAATAACTGCTTTCCTCGAACTGCTAGCCTTTGGAATTCCCTCCCTATTCTTTTTTCCCTGACTGTACCAACATGCAAAAATTTAAATGTAATGTGAACAAGCAACTCCTCACTTCAAATGCCCCTGTGGGTACTGTCCCTTACTCAAAGTCTCGCATTGCGACTCAGTGGCAATGTGCCTTGTTTGGGGTGAATGAAAGTATATATATATATATATATATATATATATATATATATATATATATATATATATATAGGAACAATACATGTGTGGGTGCGTTTTTGCGCGTTTCTGTGTGTGTGTTTAGGGTTTTAAGAATGAACGTGTATTTGCATATACCTTACTGGTGTGTATCCTCTCTGTGTGTTTGCTTTTTAGTGATTAAAAACTAAATTGAATGCATTGACAATTATTTTCTTTTATACCCATTTCGGTAAACGCGAGTGTCATCTTCGTGGCACTGTAAATGTCCGCTAAGAACGCTTTAACTGTCTTAATGTTTTCTATTTTGTCTTACCCTCTGAGATAGAACGGCAAACTTGGTACGCACACAAGCATCAATCATCATTAGCGTATAATAAGAAAACCCCGTCCGCGCCGCGCCGCTCGCTTCCTACTATTCTCTTACCAACCACCCTCTTTCGAGATGAACACGGGCCCCAGCCTGACATGGAAATGCATTATTGAAAAGTCCGTGACCGTAGATGGCTGTTTCCATTCTTTCTTTTCGTCCATCCGCCGCACCTAGTGACCCCCAAGTGAAGCCGAGTTCGTCTAGGACAGAAAAGGGCCAAGTCTCCCGGCACTTAGACAACCCCTACTGATTATAAGGTGTCTACCCCTGCGGCTTTACCGCCAGATCTGCAGGCAATCGCCTGTGAGAAGCAACACGCGACCCAGCGTAAATAAATTGGACAGGGAGACTCAAATTGAAGGAGAATAAGAATCTTCAACGCGTATATGTGAATGATGAGACGGGGTTTTCGCAGTTTCGTTTGCGAGGGCAGTGGGGCTAACGGATGAACAATGGCTGGACGGAATGGAATGTACAAGAGCTGTTGCAATGAGTAATATCCGCCAGTCAATCTTCTGACAAGGAAAGAAAAATAGGAGAAAGGAGCAAGAAATGATAAATCAAAGTAAATAGACAGATAGGTTGAGAAAGAAAGAGAGAGAGAGGGAATTAGAATGAAACTGAGACAGATAGGTAAATAGTACTAAATACATATATATGAACAGATATATCGATGTATATATATTTTTAATGGAAATCGCTCAAGACAAGGCATGAAGCCAGTTGATGTAAGGAGTTAAAAAAATACTATTTCAAGATCAAAAACTAGCCAGCGATAAGTTTAGATGGAAAGATTCCTACCCAGAAAACAGCAATTCTTCTCCCTTTGCCAAAAACATCGCAAATGGAATGTGAGAAGTAAAGGACAAAATAAGGGAAGAGAAAGTTACGAGACTGCCGAATGTAAACCCATGGTACACTATCTACTCTCCTATATATATATATATATATATATATATATATATATATATATATATATGTATATAATACCGAGACTATACAATGGACGGCAATGATGAAAACAGATGAAATGTTAAGGAAAAACCTCAAATACGGAAACCAACCCACATAAACTACAAACACTAACCAGCCACATGGAACCTGCAACAGATATGAAACAAAAAGATGGAAAGAACACCACATTGAATCCAAGGGAACTGACACTGCAAGAAATCTTATTAACTGTGCTCCCCACCACCCCCACAACAAAAAGAGCATCAGCCTCGGCTGATTCCGTGCAAAATAGCTGTGATGAATCAAGGAGGATGGAAAGACCGAGGAGGGAAAGCACTAACCAGACCTCCACTGGAAGAGTGCGGGGAGTATTGGGACCTTGGAGAGGCTGATTGCCACCCACATCCCAGTGACGATCAATGGTCGTTGCCAGCGAGAAATCAATGGTAAGCGGCTGTTGCGATAACGCAAAGTCATTTGCAATGGTTATCGAAAGAGGTGGAGAGTATTGGAAATCTGTGGAGACTTGTTGTTACAGGGAACACCACCGGTTATTATCAGTAAATAATCTCTGATGACCTTTGTGAGAACTCCTAGTGAGTACAAATGATGATGATGATGATGATGATGATGATGATGATGATGAAGAAGAAGAAGAAGAAGAAGAAGAAGAAGAAGAACAACAACAACAACAACAACAACAATAACTGGGTACAATTCCACAAAAACTAGGAAAATTTTCAATCACAGGAAGCATTGACACTATACAAAACACGGCACTGGTGAAAATAGCGGAAATATTAATAAAATCCTCAAGGGCGAAAACCAACTCACATGACCACATATTTTTGTACCTCCCCACGAGGAGGTTTAACACAAGGTCAGGTGTGGTTTTGAGAAACCAGCGCACTCGGATAAGCGCACTCCGGCCTAATAAAAATACTTGAGTCGCCTCGTCGGCATTCTCGGTAGGGGCGCCTCAGGCGATTAGCAATGAACTAACCCGTTCTCAGAGAAGGAAGGTAAAGTCAGGTAGGGTAGACCTCATAGAAGAAATAGCTCAGCCCAACAGAACAGGGCCAGCTGACGCCACAGCGGCCCACTCTCCGTCGGAATGATCGTCGAGGACGTATCCCCGACTGGTATGGAATACCAAAAAGAATCAAGAGAATTCTATGATTCTACAACACCATACAACTCACATAAGCAGATAACGCCAACTAATTCACAGATAAACTGAACTAGAATAACATTGCGTAAACACAAGAAACATAGAAACCACGCGAACTGAAACTACCAAAATGAATGAAAATCACGTAATCTGACAGCCTTCCTCCCCCAAAAAATAAAAACGCAGTAGCATCAATTGATTATTGTACCACTGGATTAAGCAATTGTTAACATGTGTTGAAAAGTGTACTCTTTGAAACGAAATATATCCTGGGGTGTTGGTAGTTTTATAAAATACTAATTTTTTTAATGAAATTGCGACTTTTCCCCCCTTATATTCACCCCAAACAAGGCACATTGTCACTGATACGTAAAGAGCTACTGTGAATTAGGGTTAAGATTTATAAGGAGCATCTTAAATGGGGAGTTGTGCAGCGAGATGTTTGTTCACGTTACATTTACATTTCTGCATGTTGGTACAGTCGGGGAAACAGGAGGCAAGGAGGGAATTCCACAGGCAAGCAGTTCGATGGAAAGAAGCTATTAAAGCTTTCCGGCATTTTGAGACATCTACAGTGAAGGGAGGGGAAGGGACGATTCGTCGGTGGTATTTACGTTTAGGGGCTACAAGTGCAGTAAGTTCGTCGTATGGCATTCCATTAAAGTACTTGTAAAATAAGCACAGGGACGCAACATGACGGTAATGGGAAGGGAATTTGAGCTTGGTAGTCAGAGTGTTGGATCTAATAGATTAGAGGCTCGTTTTTGACTCCGTCTAACAGGAAGAGACTAGTGGTTGGTGCATAGGTCCAGATGTGACTTCCTGGAGTTTCAAAGTCGTAGGTAAGAAATTTACACACCCGAATACACACGGACACACACGCATATATATATATATATATATATATATATATATATATATATATATATATATATATATATATATATATATATAGGGTGGGCAAATATAAGGGTCCTATTTTTAAAAATTCATAACTTTTTTATTTATTGATTTTTTTAATTTTTTTTTTTAGAATAAGTAAAGGACCTCTTCCGAAGCAAGCATGAGCCGTATTAGCCCTAAGGAACGTACCCTCATTTAGAAAACATTATTTTTGCTTAAAAAACTCAAAACAGTGTAAAAAACAATACTTTAGTTTTTGTAAGTTTTAAGAAGTGTTTTTCGGCTAAAATTTGTTTTGTTTATTTAAAAAATCTCGGAAGGGTCAGTCTACACACACATAAAGTTTGGTGAGTTTAACTTTTATTTTGTGGAAGTTATTCAAATTCAAGTTATTCAAATTTAAAGATAGGACCCTTATTTTGGCCCACCCTGTATATATATATATATATATATATATATATATATATATATATATATATATATATATATATATAATTAATATTTATTTATAAATATTATATATATATATATATATATATATATATATAATTTATTTTCACTTTAATGTGTTTTTCGCTATTTTATAATCTTATTTTTAGTATATTTTTACTTATTTCTTTTATTTATTAATATTTCTTTTATTATTATTATTATTATTATTATTATTATTATTATTATTATTATTATTATTTAGTAGACCACCCGTGACCCGTTGGGTCAGTATTATGTATATTATTAAGTAAATAATCTTATAATTTTAACATTAATGAACAAGTTTTTATTTGTAAGTGTATGTCGTTATAAATAAGGAATGGTAGCTTTGGGCAACTTTTGAAGTAAAAAAATAAGAGCCATTTATCATTTTGAAACAGGTATTCTTTGATAAATAAATAGTTGATAATAACATTAAAAACATGCTTGAATTATTCAATCCAATTTTTATAAACATTTTTTAAATTATTACTATTAGCGACATGAACTATTTTAAAGGTAATACAGTTGGGAAATTCATTTTTTTTTAATGTTGCTTCAGCTACTCATTTGTGACCTATTTGCGTTAAAAACATTTAATATTTATCATAAAAACGCGTTTACCTTTCAACGTATAACACATTAAAGTTATTCCCGGTGTACGACACCATGATTGCTGTCATCCGACAACTGACAGTTGAGCCTTAATTTGAAATACATTGGGATGTTAACTCATGCGGGGGGGGGGGGTGAAGGTCATACTAGCAAGAGTTTGTGTCAGCAAAATAGTCATGGAGGATCTGGGAGAATGGAGAAAAAAAAACGATGACGACGAAGGGGAACTATCCAGATATTAATTAGAAGGGTACTTGAAGTGCTGGAATTCTCAGGAAGCTTATTGGCACTCAGGTTCCAGAAAAAAAGTCCAATATCACCGAGAAATTAATGGTAAACGTCCGTTGCGTTTACAATGGTTATCGAAAGAAGGGTGGAAAACTGACGAGACTTGTTGCACTCCGACTCCATGGAGCAGCACCCGTTGTTGCCAGTGAGCGATCAATGGTAATAACTTTATTAAGAATTGTTAATGAGTCAATAATAATACTAATAATGTTACCAACATCTGTTGGTATCACAGAAAGTTGTCATGCACAATCTGGTAGTACAATTACATGTGTCCTAATCGATGTGGGTGGTGATATCCCTCCTCGTTCTTCCCTATTATGCTACTTTTAGCCGTCTCACTTTTAGCTTTGTCATTTTTACCATGCCATCTTTTACCTGTGCTGTTATTAATGTGCATCAAGTAGAACGATATGAACTCAATGACACACATATTTACTTACTTTTTACGTTGTCGATAATCTTAGAGCAGGGGCGGGCAACCTCCGGTCGGCGGGCCACATCCGGCCCGCGAAGGCTTAGCGTCCGGCCCGCCACCCTGCTATGCTTTATTATTGCAATCCGGCCCGCAGACCTCCCAGTAAAACTCATATCATTTTGTGACATAGACGAAAAAATAGGTTTCAATTAAGATTTACAGTGGGATAAAAATGTATAAATATCAGCGAGCGATGATGCAGGTATAATTCATTTTTCTTTAACTATTAAGAGATAAAAATAGAAAAAGAGAAAGAGAGAGGCAAAGATGAAACGTGAAACGAGGAAAGAGCATGAAACGTAGAACTTATGTGAGGTGTGTCAAAACGAATGCTGGATCAACTTGCTACTTTCCCCGTCATTATTTTTTATGATTCCAAAATGGCTCTTCGTCGGCACCTTTTATAACACCACATACAGAAGGCTCTTGAGAAAAAATATCAGATTTGTTGAGTGTTTAATGCAATTTTTCTACAATTTATTCATGTAAACAAAATATTGTAATTCTGAGATTTCGTTTTTCACTCCGGTCCGCGATCTCCTTCCAAAAGTCTCATCTGGCCCTCACTCTGAAAAGGTTGCCCGCCCCTGTCTTAGAGGATTCAATATCATGTATACGTATGTGCTCTACCCAAAACAATTCATAAGTTTTCAGGCAAAATAAGCGAATTAACTATGTACACAATTTTCATATCTACTCATCATTGTGCGTGGGTCTCCATCTTGATTATTATTTCAGCTTCTTCAATAAATTTAGCCGATTTAGAAAGTATTTTATTAGCAAAAGTATGTTACCTCGTACACATCACACATAATTCTGTAAATCTACCCTCGAGTGTCTTCGGTCTCTCTGTACAAGGGTTTGTCAAGACAACTGGACA
>OY744519.1:71364311-71379311 GCA_963556195.1 Sepiola atlantica
AATGACAACAGAACAGATACTACACTACTTGCATATGAGGAAGTAAATCCGAGGGGTCTTATTACGAACGTAGATATATTACATTACCCCCAAAGGAGAAGGTAATGCCTGGGAGGGTTACCCTATGACAACAGAACAGATACTACACTACCCCTCCCTTAATTGAGCATTGAAAGAAAGTACAATAGCCTGAAAACTATAGTAAATTGAATTGGGCATTAAAATATAGTAATAGTATAGTTTCGGCTTCAGACAGACAGATACCAAATCTCCATTAGTAATAGATATGGAATTAAAATTGATATATTAAAATATAACATGTATGTCATTGTATTTAAATTTGCCAGGGATTCAAATGTCTGTTATAAAAGTACAACGAATGATTGTTTTGAAACAGGTTGTAATTTATCGAAACGGCTGTGGGCTGACATTGTTTGGTGATTTGAATCTTCGAAATGTGATAAAACCGATGAATTAAAAAGAAAACAAAAGAGCGGGCATTGATTTATCCCCATCCTCTCCTACCCCCACTATGACACGGCAAGCGGATTTACGCGCTTTGACACCGGCCGGACCTTTTTCCAATGTTTAATTAACTGAGGAGAATGGTTCTGTTGGAGGTGCATGTATGTATTACCGTATCTCAAGTAACGCCCAGCCACAGATTATTACCGGAGTTTCTTAAAGGACTTGCCAAGAAAGTGAGGGGTGGGGGTGTAGACACTTACTTTACTTTGTGTTTCTTTGACGTTTATTTCTTCGATTATTATTTTTTATTTTTTTCAATTTAATTTTTTTTTTTACTGTATTGGCTTTTCTATTTTTTCAGTTTATTTTTAGTTTTTTTCTTCATTCTACCTTTTGTCTTCCTTTTTTGTTTTTTATTATTTTATTCCCTTATTTTACTTCTTTCATTCTTTCTTCCCGCTTTCCTTTTCTCTCTTTCCTTCTTTTCTTCCTTTATTGAAATCCCTCTCTATTCCTCATAATTTGTAGCAGACGTTTTTGTTGATTTAATGAAGTTTTCCGTTTTTCCCTTTTCTCGCGCTTATAAGGCTTCTCTCTCTCTCTCTCTCTCTCTCTCTCTCTCTCTCTCTCTCTCTCTCTCTCTCTCTCTCTCTCTCTCCCTTCTCTTTTTATTCCAATCGTTTTTCTTTTCTCTTCTCCTAATCAACTTCTGCTTCTGACACTTAATCCCACCTTTCTTCGTCCGCCATTTTATCCCATTCACTGCCTGTTATCGTCTGCCATGAATGAATCAGTGCAGACGATGAAAGCACTCCATAAACCTGACAGTCCATTGAAACAACCAAAATAGGTTTGGTCGTTCATCAAACAAAGTTTCAGACATTTTGTATATAACGAATTTTATCTTTTCAGTAAAAGTTGAAAGACCAAAAACAGATTTTTTATCATTTTCTTTTTATATAAAAGCCAATGTTATCACATTTGTTTGTTTGTTTCTTTGATTTTTAGTTTCCACGTTGCTGTTCTCTCGCGTAAAATGAGTTTTAAAGCGAGCAATATGCATACCAATGTTGTAAGCAACAAACTGTTCTTGTCAGTCATAAAGATTTTAGGGCTTATAATTGTACAATTCGAGATAGATCCATTGATGAATCAAGAAAATCACTCCACTGAGTTAGTTTTATGCAGAAACTAGAAAATAAAGAAGAAGAACGAAGAATGAAAGTAGCAGAAAAAGAAGAATGAAAGAAAGGAAATGAAGAAACAGAAAAGAAGAAAAGGAAGAAAAAGAAGAAGGAAAATCAAACAAAAAGAAGAAAAAGAAGAAAAGAATGAAAGAAGAACAATAAGAAGAAAGCGAAGAAAAAAGAAGAAAAAGAAAAATATGAAAAATACTCAGGTCTTAATATAGCTTTACTATCAGGGTTATCCGGCGTTTCCCCGGTTGGGGTGGGGATAACACCAAATGCAGCAGTGCAATAAGGACAACAGAGAAAGTTTTATGGTACATTTGGTTTCAAGTGTTAGTTCTGTCCCCTTTGCTCTCCTTAAGAATAAATCAAACCTATAATAATAATAATAATAATAAGAAGAAGAAGAAGAAGAAGAAGAACAACAACAACAACACAAAAAGAACACCACCATATAAAACCTATAATAATAATAATAATAATAAGAAGAAGAAGAAGAAGAAGAAGAAGAAGAAGAAGAAGAAGAAGAAGACGAAAAAGACAGAAATAACACCACCACATAAAACCAAGGAAAAGAAAATGCAAGAAATTTAATACACTATCCCCCCCCCCAAAAAAAAGTGATAGAACAGCCCCAGCTGATATCACACTAAATAGTCGTGAAGGGTCAAGGAGGATAGAAAGACAGAGGAGGGAGAGCACTAACCAGACCTCTACTGGAAGAGTGCGGAGAGGATTGGGAGCTTAAAGAGGCTTATTGCCATCCAAATCCCAGAGAATACTAGAGATCGTTGCCAGCTAGAAATCGATGGTAAGCGTCTGTTGTGATAACGCAAAGTCGTTTGCACTAGTTATCGAAAGAGGTGGAGAGTACTGGAAACCTGAGGAGACTTGGTGTCACTCAGATTCCAAGGAACACCACTGGTGATTATCAGTAGGCAATCACTGGTGATGACCTGTGTGAGAATTCCTAGTGAGAACACATAATAATAATGATAACAATAATATAAGGGAGAAGAATTATTGCTACGAACTATTTGACTAGTTAAATGATAATGAATACTATGAGATGGTTGAAAATCTACCAGAGCGGTCGATACAGAAAAATGCAAGTCATCACATTCCATAGACGATGTTTCTGATGAAAAGGGGAAGAATTGCAGATATCAACTGTCAATCTATCCATCTCATTAACTCTTATTCTCAAGTGGTTTTACTTTGATAAGTAAGATTAATAAAATAACTGAGTTGCTTATACAATCAGTTAATGCGGTTGTCAAGCGGCTTGAGAAGCTGGTGGCTAATTCTAGCGAATATGTGGAATTCTAAATGAAACGTCATGCTATATACTTCTCTATCATAGTCATTTATTGCAAAAATTATATTTTAGCAATAAATTACAAGTACTTACTAATAGGGAGTTAGTTTCGACACTCCTTGTATATATATATATATATATATATATATATATATATATATATATAATGATATATAAAGAGAGAGAACGAAAGAAAGAGAGGGGGAGAGAGAAAGAGATTAAGAAAAACTGCCCAGGGTTCTCAATTACTGTCGTAAAAATGTAATTTTATTTTATTTTACATACAATAATTTATTCTTACATAACTACCTGGGTTTCGCAATATATATATATATATATATATATATATATATATATATATATATATATATTATATATATATATATATATATATATATATATAGTAAGTTGGGATCAACAAACAAAATTTGAATATTGTTCCAAGAATTTAAAACCAACAATTATTAGGCGTACTATCGTTTCCAAGACTTTTGGGAAATATTTTATTTTTCATTATTTCTTATGATTCCAAAACGTCTTTGTCGGCGCCTTTCATAACATCACATTCCTTGAGAAAAATCATCAGATTTTAGTACTAAAAGATAACATGAGTGAAAATATATTTCAGAAATCGCAAAAAGTCAGCAAATTGAATGGCAAATCAAACATTTAAAACATTCAAAGTATTCACCATATAAGTTGAATCAAGAAGAAGAAATTACATAAGAAAAAGTACATAAGAGAAAAAATACATTGATAAATAAATAAGAAATAAAGGTATCAAAATAGTAGCATTAAACAATATTAATGAGAAGAAAAATAATAATAATAATAATAATAATAATAATAATAATAATAATAATAATAATAATAATAATAATAATAATTATAATAATTATAATAATAATAAAATAATAATAATAATAATGTTATAATACAAATAATAATGTTATGATACAAATAAATAAAAATTAAACTAAAAAAGGTAAATAAAAAAGTCAAAATGGACCAATAACATGATAAAAGATAAATAAGCATTATATAAATAAATAAATAAAACAAGAATTCATTTTATTTTAAATAGAAAACAAGATAGAGTAGAGTTTAAATTAATGAACTATTAAAATAATTAGTAGATAAAAGTCTATAATATAGTAAATAGGAATATGTCGAAAAATAAAATAATAACTATATAATAATAAGAAGAAAATATATCATAATTAGAAAAATAATGATGATGGTAGCTGTATCAACTCATACATAAAAAAATACCAGAGAAGAACGAAGAAATTCCAAATTTCATATTCAAAAGAGAAAAGAAATCAGATTAGAAAAATACAAAGTAGAAAATATTATGTAAGTACAATTAAGAGAAATAGAAAAAATAAAAATAAATATATAGAGAGAGAGAAATTCAATTAAATAATAGGAAAAAAAATAATAATTAGAAAAATATAATAATAATTAAAAAATAATTATAAATAGAAATGTAGTAATAAGAAAAATAGTAATAAGAGAAAATAATAATAGCAATAATAAGAAGAAAAAGGAAAAATAGTATCTACATACACGTGGACAGATAAATAAATATATATACATATATATATATATATATATATATATATATATATATATATATATAATTAACTTGTTACAAATATCCAGGGGGTATGAATCCGAAGGAAGTTGAAACCGGGTTTATGAGAGTGCGCAACTAATGGAATAAAATCAATATATATATATATATATATATATATATATATATATATATATATATATATATATATATATATATATATATATATAAGAAAAACAAAGCGCTTTGTCATAGAAGACAAATAAATTATTTTAATATTTTCATGTATAAAAAATTAAATTTACGTATAGAAAATATAAAAAATAAAACGATGAAAATTTAAAGAAAAAGTATTAGGAAGTAATTACAAGACAACAGAAAACAAGAGGCAACTTATACATAGATTAAAAAACGTTAAAAGGAGTTGGACGTAAATAAATATCAGAGAATGTTATTGCAAGATCATTAGAGTCTTATCTCAATATATCGCTGCCATTTCAAAATGAAAGTAATCAAACAGGAGAATGACCATCAAGGAAATCCATGGAATTTCCAAATTCGGGCTTATTATTGTTTTAATTCCCCCAGAATCCGTCCCTATTCTAGTGTGGATAAGTATTACAAACAGCGTCTAAAATTCAAACCAGCTTTCTAGATAATGAATACATTACCAAATATATATTAGTGATGGAACAATTCAAATATGTGTCCCGATTCCTATACAATTACCGATTCCGATTCTAAAATCGCCTGAATATAGAATTTCTTTTTTTTGGGGGGGGGGGATATAGCGGAAGATCGTGTCTACTTTCAAATCTGGATATAATTTGCTTTTTGATTTGAAAAACTTCTTAATGTTTACGTATCGCATCCAAGATTTTCATCTATATTTTTTTACTTTTACCAGCAATAAAAAATTAAACTTTGAACGAAAAAGTAATTAGTAAATGAATCGTTTTGGGAATCTGAAATTTGACTCAATGTTTTCCGATTCCGATACCGATTCCGATACCAAAAAAAGTTCCGATTTTTTCGATTCCGACTTATGTAAACAATGGTATTTTAAATATATATATATATGCAACCATTGTTAAAAATAACAGAATTCGTCTGTTTAATTATACTTTTTTTATTTTTCAATTTTTCTGTATGTCATTTTTGTATTGAAATAAAAAAAATAAATGTTCCATAGGTTTCACGGGTTTCACGAACGTTTTCGATTCTTCGCCAGATCATCCTCAGATGTCAAAAGCAAATGAACGAAAAAGTTGGAGAAAGAAGAGAATTTTTAGAAAAACGGCGGAGAAAGCGCATAGAACGTTTTTCGTATTGTACCAGGAAGTCGTTGATGATTTAAATTCAGCAACGCTGGATGGCATCACAGAACAAAATCGCATTACGTTAAGCATTTTAAAATGTTACCACTAGTTTAAGTATTTTAAAATGTTACCATTGGTTTCATATGTGAAGTTGTTAATTTTAGGTTGTTGTGTTTTTATGTAGATAGCTTCCATTATTTATTTGGTTTCGGAATGTATAATTTTAGTGTTATTAACTAGAATTTTTCTTAAATCAGATTTAGGAAAAATCCTCAAGTAAAAACTACAAACCCCTTTTTCTTGCATTTCCCACAGAAAAAAGTTCCTTAACTGAAAAAAAGATTCCATTCATAGACGACCGGTCATTTTGTATTTATAATGCAGAGCTATTAAAAATACGATCGACATTACAAACGATGCCAGTCAAATAATCTTATATTTAATGAAATGTATAAGAAAAATGATTTACTTATATATGCTCTGTTCTTAAATTTTAACATTCATCAGACTTTTACATTGAACAATTCTCAAAAAGGAAAACCATAAATATTATTTACGTATTCATCTCAACGTTCGTCTTTATTTGAAGACTTTCCCGGGATGATTGGTTTGGAGAAATAACATACAAGTACAAATATTATAAAAAGTTTAGTCGTAAAGTAGCAGTAGAAAGAATTAATCCCAAAAGGCTGCTTATGAAAAGATAAATTATGCTCTGAAATAGATGGTAGCAGTGGGAGAAATACATTAACTGTGAAAGGTGTGGGAGGGGATTTGTAGCGCTTGGAGTTATTAAAACCATTTTGGAGGGAAAGGAAGCGTGCGTCATGTAAGCTCAAAAAGTCGCTTATAAAATGATAAATGATGGGGTCAAATAGATGGTAGCAGTGGGAAAAATTAATTTGACTGTAGTCGGAGTTATTAAAACCATTAGAGAGGCGGAATGAGCATGCGTCATGTTTATTGAGGTTAGATAGGCGGTTATCGAAGCAGGAGAGAGGGAGGTTAAATATCAATGTCGCATAGGGAAATGGTGTAGGGGGAGTGGGAGAGTAGGAAAATAAGATAAAGGGAGAGGAAAGTAATAAATATATTAATATCAATTTATATATATATATATATATATATATAAGAGAGAGAGAGAGAGAGAGAGATTGAAAATGAAAAAAGGAAAACCAAAAATATTATTTATTTCAAGACTTCCTCGGGGTAATTAATTTGAAAAGATAGTCGTTAGAATTCTTTAAATGTGGTGCGATATATGATGTGAAAGGAATGGTGTTGTTCTTTTTTCGATCAAAACATAGCCATTAAAATTTGAAGTGCGTAAAATGTTTATGAAATTAAATGAATGTTCTTATTGATTTATATTTATTTTGTTTTTTATTATTTATTTATTTTATTATCGATATTATGTGTAAAGTGATGTTGGATGTGTAGTATAAAATAGGTAGCCTTAATCTAAATTCAAGTTCTTTTCGGATAGAATTAGTTTGCTGGTTAAAAGGAGATGAATTGTAGAAACCTTTACGTTGTTTAATTGTGTTGTTTAATGATGTTATGGAGTTGTAATACATTGGGGGAAAAGTGCGTTCCGAGAATTCTTATTTTTTATATCTCTTTTATATTCATGAAGCCTTTTTTTTAGATCCCGTTGAGTTTCCCCTACGTATACCTGATGACTATTACTAAACGGGATAGTAAATATACCTGCATTAGATGTGTGTTTTTAAATGTTTTGTTGTTTTTAATGTTTGGTTTATAGTTTGTATTGTCGGCAGTTCTAGTTTTAGAGGGTTGCAAATTCATGTATTATTGGCATGGGTAGGTAAGAGAAGATATCTGTTCATAAGAGAAGTGTCTGGTGTATGAAAGTGGTGCTTATTGTTTTGAGGAAATATTAGTAGGGCTTTTTTTGAATTTATATTAAATATGTAGAGTATTGCAATGTTTTCAGTTAATTTGTGATGTATTTGAATTCATCGTCTAGATATTGTGGACTACAGATTTTGAGAGAACGTAGGAAAAAACGATTATCATGTCTGTTTTTATTTTATTGTTATGGTGTGAATAAAAATGTATTTCGTCATTTTTGTGCGTGGTTTTGCGATGAACTTTAAAGGATAGATTATTGTTGGATTTTATTATAAGTGTGTCTAGAAATGGTATCGTGTTATTTTTCTCTGTTTCATAGGTAAACTTTATGGGGGTCGACTGTGTTTAATTTGTTTTTGAGATTTTCAATTTGTGTCTTCAGGTAAAAAAAATCAGAATGTCGTCGATATATTAAAAGTATTCAGTGTTTGGAGGTAATCTGAATATCTTCCACTGCTACCATCTATTTAAGCTCATACTTTATCTTTTCATACGCGGCTTTTTAGGCTTAATTCCTACTACTGCTACTTTACTTCACAAACGGACCAAACTTTTTCAAATATTTATACGTGCGGGTGATTTCTTCAAACAAATCATCTCGAGGAAGTATTGAAATAAAGGCGAAACGTTGATGAATACATAAATAATATTTTTGGTTTTCTTTTTTCCATTTTCAATTACGTTGCAATATTATTTCAATTTTTTATCATATATATATATATATATATATATGTGTGTGTATATATATATATATATATATATATGTGTGTGTGTGTGTGTGTGTGTGTGTGTGTGTGTGTGTGTATATATATATAATGTGTTACATGTTAGTAGAAAAAGTGTCAAGGTGCTTGATCGTAAGTCATACAAGACCAATATTAATTATTTTAATTAAATACTATAACTTACCCTGTCCTCTAGAGATGCCCGGGTTTCGTCTGTGTGGTAATTATAGTTATCTTTTTCCTAATTGCAGGATGGCTAAACGGACTAGTGCCTGCAGCGGATGCAGTAATGCATAGTATTTAAATAAAATAATAAAATGTGGGTGACGCAGTGGCTGAGGTATGGTTCTGTCCAGCCCTAAGAGATCCCCCTTTTCAGGTGTTACCTTCTCTTTCAGAAGAAGTTAGTTCATTGCTAATCGCCTGAAGCCGACGGGGCTACTCAGAATATTTTGTAAGATAGAGTGCGCTGTTTTTTTTCAAAACGACACCTGACCTTGTGGCTATCCTTCTTGAGATGAGATAAATAAAAACTCTAGGATAAAATGGAATGATTGTCAGTTGACAGATGAAGAATAGTATGGGCGCCTTGAAAATGATTAATGGAATGATTAAAGTTTGATTACCTATCGGGACGGTTTATGACAAGTACTTGATGACATAGGAGTACTACTATTCCGGGTAAGAGTGGGCAAAGGGTGACTCTACACTCCCCAAACCTCCCAGGTGCACTTTAAGGTCATTTCTTGCAACATATACTAACGGGATATGAGGTTTAATAAAAAGTAAAGTATGAAACAAAAGAACAAATCTGGATGTTTCTACATCAGGTCAAGGTGACCAGAGCAGGACCTTGAAAGGAGTAATAAGATAGCAATCGACAGTATTGTTTCGAGTCATTTCGGCGCCCAGGGCATTGAGTACATTTTCTAACAGTCGAGTGGGCGGGATCGATGAAAACAGGATAGTTATCAGCGCTTGTGCCGTTGACTAACTCCTTAGCAAGAAAGGCGTTCTATCTTTAGGAGGTCTTTGGTGGCCTTATACCAGACTAATCTAAGTTAATCCACTGAGAATATAGAATTGGCAAACACATTTTATTGACCAATTTAGCAACTTAATCAATTGAATTAATTGTCTACTAGCACGGGACTCTTAGGGAATTCCACAGTTGTTTTTTATCTATCTGTATTTTTCTTTTGAAATTATAAGTGTGTGTAAGGTTTAATATTAAGAAAGAATTGGCGCTTTCTTCTTCAGTAAAAATAATTGCCATTATACGGTAAATATTCTTTAAACTTGTGTACACCTTCCATCAAAAATGGCGGGAAAATGCAGCAGCAGTAAAGCGTCCATTTTACGTGTTGGAATTTGTAAACTGCTTTTACAAATTGACTTCCAAACCCAATTATCTCTGCCAAGTCTTCATTTATCCCTCTTTATATCAAATCCATCCTTATCACTCCAACACATGTTTTCCTTGGTTTTCACCTACCAATAAACCCTGCTACCTTAACTGTTCTACATATACTAACCGAAGAACTCTCAACCTGACCATCAAAAAATACGTGATGATAAATGATGTAACAAAAGGAGGCGTTTTGACAGAAAAATATTTGATTAATGATGCGATACCTGAGACAGGGGATATACTTTCAAAGGTTGTTCTAATGTTAGCGTTTTTTTTATTTGCACTTTGGTTGTTTTTTAATGCAGTTTATATTTGATGAAAAAAATTAGATATAATCTAAATGAATAAATACGAAATTTTGTCCACCTATCCTAACGATATTAGCATAACAACCGGTTAGGCTTATATAATTCTATTATACAACTTAATAGTTTGTAATATCGTATACACCCTCCTCAAAACAAATTCCTCTTTCCCACGCCGCAAGTGCATCGAAAGTGCTGTAATCTTTCTCTCATCACCATCTAACATTAGACTTGAATCTTATTTCTTTACAAAACATCTGGCAAAATTGCAGTCAAACATTGCAATATACCACGTCACTGCATAACAAGCTTCGATCTTGGTTAAAATACTACTTATTTTTCTGTATTTATCCATGTTTCTATTTGTTTCTTTTTTGTCTTGTTTTTCTTTTTCTTTCTACCCCTTTTTTCTCGTTTTAACGTCTTTGTCGCACGCGCTGATATTTTTTTCAAATAGTTACGCACGTGCCAAAAACATTCTGTTGCGCGTTCCTCTTTCTTTCCTGTGCTTTTTGCCGTTATTTCAATAAAAAAAATTTTTTTTCACTTTTTCTGAAGACGTTCGTTGCTCTGGAGTAATCTTCACAGGTATTATATCCCCCTTTGAGGGAGGAAGTAATGTAATAACTGTCTTGTCATGAGACCATCTTCTGAAAGACTACCATCCCCTTTTTTAGGGGAAAGACTAGTGTAGTATCTTTTCTGTTTCCATGGTACCATACTTGCAGGCTTTACCTTCTCTTACCTCCTCTATTTTGGTATTGGGTATTGCAGTATCTGTTCTGTTGTCATTGTACCATCCTACCAGGCGTTACCTCTTTTTGCGGGGAGGGGGGGGGGGTAGTGTATTGTATTTTAATTCATACTCCTATGCATTACCAGTTCTTTTTGTGGGGTGGAAGGGGGAAAGAATCCTCTCAGGCATTATTTCCTCCTTTGCGGGGTAGTGTAGTACTTCTTTATTCATCATTATACATTCTTTCCAGCCAGTATTCTATATTTTCGTTCCTCACGATATCATCTTCCCAGGATTAACTTCTGTTTTTTAGGGGAAGGGAGTGTAGTGTACCATTTTGTGCTAATATTATCCTTCCAAACATTAACTCCTCCTTATTCATATGAACATATAAACATAGCTAACTTTATAAAAATAGAGATATGTGTATATATGTATATATTGCGACCGCAACACCAGCCAAGAAAAAAAGTGGCAAATACTGTATCAATAAAAACCTAAATAGACAAGATATGAACTCTAAGAAAAGCCGGAAGCGTAGATTGCGCAAAGAGAAGCAGAATAACCTTCCTGAAAACACACAGAGCTGGAAGTGTGACAAATGTGACACTAATCTTTCTATCAAAGGTTTTGACTAAGTCAATCATTTGAAGTCTCATGCCAGATCAGGGTCACTATCTACTCTCCAAACATTATGTCGTGTGTAATGTGTGGGAAGATTTGTAAATCAGTACTACGTCTTAAAAGGCACATGGCAGTACAGAAAAATAGAATTCCACAAAGGCAATCTATCAATCCAGTCGAAGCTACTGCTTTTATCTGCCACCTATGTTTCCAGCCTTGCAGGTTAGGGACTGGTCGTTAAAGACATCTATGAAGTCATGTAAGTCAAGACAGTAATAGTATTCAACAACAACTGAGGAAAAAGAGACGGCAATCCACTGTAAAGATAGGCAATAATGTATATATGTATATGTATATATGTATATATATATGTGTATATATATAAGTATATATATGTATATTTGTATATTTATACATGTATATATATATATATATATATATATATATATATATATATATATATATATATATATATATATATATATATATATATACAAAAAAACAAAACACGGAATTATAAATAAATTCATATCTTGGGCCGTGTCTTGGACCATCTCAAGATCGCCCAAACTGCAAAACCGTTGTTATGGCATACTAATAAAACATGATTCTTTTCAGTACTATAAAGTTCTTTCTGGTAAGGCATTGAGCACTGTATCAGTTCCATCTCTCTATTTATACAAAGAACTTGATCTGCGGACGCTCAATTGACTCCCAGCTAGAACTGAAATATGTTTTCAAATGTGTAGCCAAAACTGCGTTTCGGCCGATGTAACGTCCGAATTGTTTCGGGTACGTCTTGTCGAACTTGAGAATGTCTTTATCGAACTCGGGAATCTGTCAAAAAAAATTAACTAGATATTTCATTACATCCACAGGTAGTCTTAAGTATATTTGATTATATTCTGAGCTAGTATCGCTTGTATTGAGGATTGAACCTTCAACCTCAGAAGACTGTGGCTGAAAACTAATTATTACTTAGTACACGCAATACTAAGAATATTTGATTAAATAAAAGAGCAGTTCGAAATTCAGTACAGATATCCGAGTTCGACAAGACACACATGAAGAAGGTTGGAGGTTACATCAGCCGAACAGTTGTGAGAATAACATCCGATACTAAGAATATGAATAATTCCGAAACATAATGAATCATGTACAATGAGTATAGTATTTATTGTAATCGACGAGGGTGGATTATTCTCGTTCAGTCAGCCATTGCACGGTTTAAGAGTTAAGTAATTCTTAATTATTTTCTTAGCATCGCCTGTACAGACAACGGATACAATTCTAAGTTAATCAGTTCTAAGTGACAGTCTTCTGGGGTTGAAGGTTCAATCCTCAGTACAAGCGATGCTAAGAGTATAATTATTTAAAGATTAAATAATGGGTACAGTTCAAGATTCCGTACAGATTTTCGAGTTTGAAATATAGATTCCCGAGTTTGACAATACGTGCCTGAAGAAATTAAGACGTTAGATCGACCTAAACGTTGTGAGAATAACATCCAAGACGACAACAACAGTCTGAATGATACAAATCATACAAATTATCAATCCTCATCTAAAGAAATCTGAAACATAATAACTCATGTAGAATGATTGTAGTGCTTCTGCATAAAAACCAATAGCAATAGTCTGAATAATGCAAATCATACAAATTATCAATCCTCATCTAAAGAAATCTGAAACATAATAACTCATGTAGAATGATTGTAGTGCTTCTGCATAAAAACCAATAGCAATAGTCTGAATAATGCAAATCATACAAATTATCAATCCTCATCTAAAGAAATCTGAAACATAATAACTCATGTAGAATGATTGTAGTGCTTCTGCATAAAAACCAATAGCAATAGTCTGAATAATGCAAATCATACAAATTATCAATCCTCATCTAAAGAAATCTGAAACATAATAACTCATGTAGAATGATTGTAGTGCTTCTGCATAAAAACCAATAGCAATAGTCTGAATAATGCAAATCATACAAATTATCAATCCTCATCTAAAGAAATCTGAAACATAATAACTCATGTAGAATGATTGTAGTGCTTCTGCATAAAAACCAATAGCAATAGTCTGAATAATGCAAATCATACAAATTATCAATCCTCATCTAAAGAAATCTGAAACATAATAACTCATGTAGAATGATTGTAGTGCTTCTGCATAAAAACCAATAGCAATAGTCTGAATAATGCAAATCATACAAATTATCAATCCTCATCTAAAGAAATCTGAAACATAATAACTCATGTAGAATGATTGTAGTGCTTCTGCATAAAAACCAATAGCAATAGTCTGAATAATGCAAATCATACAAATTATCAATCCTCATCTAAAGAAATCTGAAACATAATAACTCATGTAGAATGATTGTAGTGCTTCTGCATAAAAACCAAACAAGGATTGATTTGCCGTTAAATAGAAAGAAAAAGACTTTCATTTATTTTCTCCGACTAAATAAATCAGTTGATTTTAAAATAGTTTTCCAGCTATGTAAACATTATGATAAACGAGGGAAGGTCCAACCAGATGGAAGGGCGCCCGCTTTGAACACCAGAAGTTCTGCAATCTGACTGAGCTTCAAAACATCACAGAATTCAATTAGACTTTTCCGAGCAGTTCACAGAGCAGATTGATAGATGGGAGGTAAGTTTACTTCATGTCACTATATGTGTTAAGGGTCGACTATTCCATGGATGTAAGAGGGTGCGGCGGTTGGGGTCGGAACAGGTCTGTGGGTAGGAGACTTATCGTGAGAAATTATCGAATGTGACATTCGTTGAAACATGAAATAGACAGATTTTTCAACGAGCGAATTTGTCTTTTACATCAAAGAATTCTTGAATCAAGAAGGAAATTGTCAACTGGAAGATAAACTGGCCAGAAAAGTAAAACGAAAATATATTTACTTACATTAGACAATCTGAGCCAACCATTTACAGCGCAACAAATTTTCTAATATATATATATATATATATATATATATATATATATATATATATATATATATATATGTGTGTGTGTGTGTGTGTGGAGAGAGATAGACAGTAGGTTATTTATATCAGTTCCAAGAATCTAAACACAACAAATATTAGGCGTACGATGGTTTTTAAAACGATTTGGAATATTTTTTTTATACTTTAGATGATTCCAAAAAGTTCTTCTCGACGCCGCCCGCCACATAAGATATAGCAGTCAAATAAGAAAAACATCAAATTTTACTACTTTTTAAACACCTACGTATATACTCAAAACACCTACGTATATACTTTTCTACCACTAGATTTATAATATCAATAATTATGATAATAATAATATATAGTATAGTATTTTAAATTATATATATATATATATATATATATATATATATATATGCAATGTTCCTTTCAATAGTCGGACACTCTACGACAGCTTCCTGATTTAGCAGGTAGTTGACAACGGTCGT
>OY744519.1:71386811-71451811 GCA_963556195.1 Sepiola atlantica
GCGTACGGTTAAAAGGGCGATAATCGGTGCCGTTCTCCAAGCAGCCTGTGTGAAAAAGTAAAGAAACTTATAGTATAATAATAGTAATAAGTGTGACCAAACTATTCTTCCATAGGCAGAGTTTCTTTCAAAGAACTGCCCGTCCAGGAACGCAATAACATGAGTCTGCTTCTCAGCTGACTACAGCATGGTCTTTTTAAAGTCCAATGCTAACAAATTCTTGTTCAGCTGTCCTCTTTTTGGTAATCAAATACTACCATAATCGAACCATGGTCTACAATCTTCAAGATGTTTGTCTCACCATCAACCTGACACAAGCCATTAACCTTTGTCCTCGAGTGGTATTTGAGCCTTGATGAGCGGTGACTCATTGTATATATATATATATATATATATATATATATATATATATATATATATTGTTGAATATAAGAGACAACTCATGTCTAGATATCCTTTGGTAGATCCTTTCAATAATCCGAATCAGGATCTTAGTTTCGGAGGGGGATTGGCTGATGAATTTGTCGTAGTTTAGATTTGTCTGCCAAGTACTTTCAGATCCACCCGGGTCGATCTTCAGGGAATGAGGTTAATCAAGGATATCTAGACATGAGTTGTCTCTTATATTCAACAATACTTGCCTGCAAGAGAAGATGCTGCTTATATATATATATATATATATATATATATATATATATATATATATATATATATATATATATATATATATATATATATATATATGGGAAGAGAAGGATGAAGGTAATCCGACGTGATGGGAAAATGAAAAAGGAAAACCAAAAAATGGATGTTTTTTATGTGTACATCAACGTTTCGTCTTTATTTATAAGACTTCATCAGGATGATAATATAGAGAAAAAATGTCATGCAAGTACAGATACATGTAGGGTAGACATATTGGGAGGGAAAATAAAATGAAATAATGGGCACTACTGGGTGGACGTCCGTACTTGTTAGAGAATAAAATGAATATATATATATACCTATCTACTACCTGTCCAGGCATAAAAGCCGGAAAAGATTCCCTATCAAAAATAAATTTACCTTTAGACATTAAACAGAAATTAACGAGCACATTCTATAACAACAACAGCAACAACAACAACAAAAAACAAGAACAACAACAAAATAACAACAGTAACAACAACAGCAATCGCACACCTTCTCACCCTTCGACTGTATTATAACTCTTACAATATGGACAGTGAAACCGAATGAGAGGAAATTGACAGTGTATATGCTTGGGTCTGCTAAGTAGGATGGTTTTGGTCGTGGTCAGGGTGGGTGGCGTGGTGGTGTTGGTGGTGGCAAGGGGCTTTGAGTGGCGTTGGGTGTTGAGGCGGTTCAACGAGGTTGAAATCCAGACCGGGGCCCCCGAAAGTCGTCGAACTAAAAGAAAGCCCCATTGTTATTGTCTGGGCGAGCAGACAAAAAGATCCAATATTTATGACCCAACACTTTTGTTAAGATACCCGACGGCTGAACGCTCTTCCTTCCATAAAAGACGCTTACGACTGTTCGCCTTTGACCCCTAAATGATCCAGGGGCCAATTTTTTTTAAGGAGAGAAGTATTAAGTTCATCTGAGAGGGCGGGACCCATAAAATACGTACAAATTATATATATATATATATATATATATATATATATATATATATATATATATATATAGCTAATTATAGGTGTAAGCTATATGCGCAGACATGCACGTGTGCAAGGCGAATGCATGTACTTTTATAAGCACATAAATCATTATTCTTTTTATCTGTATAGAAAGGAAAGGTGGCGTGAAAGGGCTAAGTCTAGCTTGAGTCTTGCTGATCACTCCCATATATATATATATATATATATATATATATATATATATATATATATATATATATATATATATATTTGTGTGTGTGAAATAAATATTCACCGCTGAAACCATAAAATTAATCAATAGAGATGTACAAAATAAAATATATAAAAAGTAAAGTGTTCAACACATACAATTATCCTTGACTAGTGAAACCCAAATAGAACAACTTCCGCTTGTTTATTTGATTGTATTATCTCACAACCTTTATTTGATTGTATTATCTCACAACGTTTATTTGATTGTATTATCTCACAACGTTTTGGAGATTCAAAACAGTTTTTAAAGCAAGTTTCAAATAAAGAGCAGGCACAAAGGTTGTTTACAGCTGTCAAGTAGATTCTCATTTTTATTTTTTCCGTTGATAACGCCAGGTCAAAGGGTAAAAGTTACTGAAGAGACAACACGAGGGAGACGATACTCATCAACTTTCTGGTGGGTTTGTCAAAGAAAGATGAGATGAGGATATATGTATTCTCACCGTTTTGATTGCTTATCTTGTTTTTTTTTCTAATTTAGAAATATTTGTATTTTGACTCATACCGTAATATAAGTGAAACAGCTGAGTAGGTCTACCTACATCCCCACAAGAGTAAAATGTGAGACAAGGTCGCCTTGAGTGAGGGGGCAGCGCCTTATCGTCACTCATGGACATCATCAAGAATAGCCGCACCCCTCTCGGCATTCCCTCAAGCGTGTTACATAGATTGTCGGCAAAATAAAACACATTGAAAGCAGCTTTGTAAAATATATACTATTTAATTATTAATTATCCGACAAGTCCTGTTTTATTTTTTATCGTAAGTTGATAAAAAAAGCTGCTCTTGGCGCAGTATCAAACACGGTAGTAAGAGATTTTCCTTGAAAAAGATACTCCCTACGTATTATCATACAAGGTGGTAGGATTGGTTAGCTTCAGGGTAGAACCTTTGTCATACGTCGGTCTCTGTCGATAGTCATGTTCTCTCTAACTTCAGTTGTCACAAAATACCAAATCAAACCATCTTTTATTCACGCTGCATATTCCCCACCTGCAGAATACCTCTCTCATTGGCTTTCTGTCTTACTTCACACATTGACCCTCTGTAACCTCCAACCTCACATAGTCATGTATTCTATTAGCCTGTCCTTTACTTTCTTTCCAAAAACACCCAATAGATCACAAAAGGGAAAATTAAAATCATTTAAAAACCAGTCGACATATCCGAGATTCAATATATTATAAAACGCGCCAGGCGACATGCAATAAACCTGATCTCCTCTGCGTCTTTACTGTTATACTGCTTGGAATGAAGATCACGTTCGATCATAGCAAGTATCTTGCGCCCTTTGCGCTCGTGTGAGATGAAGAGTAATTGGCTATATGATTTTTCATAAGATTCTACGTTCGCGCCGGACAGTCATAATCAGTAAAGGCGGTGTTTTATTTTGTTTTGTTTTATTCATAACTTGAAAACTGACAATTATTGAAAATTATAAAAAAGAATAAAAACGGTAATATAAGGTTCAAATCTAGCAGTAGGAGTACACGAGGTGGAGGCTTATTTATTCCTAGATAACTCTGGGCGTACCTGATAGTATTTACCGAGTATAGATGTGTACGTTTTGTGTTATGGTGTGTGTTTGCGTACGTGTTCATATTTATATACAAATTAAGTCATATTACTAATTTCTTTTCCATTGTTTTCAGGAATCTTGGCTTGCAACGTGTGGAAGTATGGCAGAAAATGTATATGGTTGGAGCGCAACCCATGTGTGTCGCCTTGAAGGGTCTCTCCCCCGGTCAAATTCGAATCTGTCAACTCTTTTATGATCACATGCCCAGCGTTGGACGTGGGGCCCAACTGGGGATCAGAGAATGCCAATATCAATTTCGAAATCGTCGGTGGAATTGTAGTACTGTGAATGACGAGTCAGTGTTTGGACCCGTTATGGAATTAGGTAAGTGTGGACCATTCTTTTATCTATCTATCTATCTATCTATCTATCTATCTATCTATCTATCTATCTATCTATCTATCTATCTATATACATCAATCTATCTATTTAACTCCAGAATTCATTCACCAAACATACTGTCCTCCACGTGATATATATATATATATATATATATATATATATATATGTGTGTGTGTGTGTGTTTCTTTCTCTCTCTCTTTCTCTCTCTCTCTCTCTCTCTCGCACTCACTCTCTCTCTCTCTCTCTCTCTATATATATATATATATATATATATATATATATATCAGTAAATATAGAGAAAATGTCTAACTGTCAGTATAGTCTACAGTGCACCTAGAAGATAATCCTAATCCAAAGATTTTTTACGTGAGGGTATTAGCACAAATTTTAATATCAGGTACTCTAACCATAAAGCATCCTTTAATAACCCCCAAAACAGAGACGACGCTTCACTATACCAATACATATGGTTTCTAAAGACGAGTGATAGGGTACCCATCCTTGAGTGGAGCATTTTAAGGAGTGTCTCAACACCTACAGTAAACAACTCTATGTGTTATCTATATCTTAATGAAAAATTAGCGATCATTAGGTTCCTAGAGAGAGATAAATGATTCAACCACAGAGGTGCAGTAAGGATTAGCTGTAGGCACTTTAAACAAATTACGTTAAATGAATATAAATGTAACCAAGAGATAATATTATGACATCTTATGAGAGAATTACAAATATAAATATGTATAAAATATTTTTTAAACACCATTAGATACTTTAAACATTTTACACAAATTAAAAAAACAATAATAATTCTACTAAACAAGTAATTGATATTAATATAAATGTCTTATTAACTGCGATTGGTAGTCATTAAGCTTACTGGGATTAACATATGAGACCACTAAGAAATTTTTAAAAACTCGCAAGTAATAGCAATTAATAGTTATAAATAAATAGGATATAAGAGTAATATAAATTAAGTTCACTGTACCTCTATTATAGTAGAGATATTACTCCATTTATTTTCTAAAAAGTTAAATTACATAAAAGAATGATACAAAGAAAAGCTTTAGAAAACTAAAAGTAAAATTGAGCGAAAGATAAAAACTAATTGTGGGTGGTCGTCTAAGTTTTTAATATTTGTATATTCTATAAGGAGGTTATGATGGTAGTGTTTTTCTGTGGGGCTTGGTTATTTCGGATTTCCATTTCTGTTTCTATTTATTTTCATTATTATCTCTCGGACCCCGATCAAACACGGGGGTGCTGAAACGTAATTGCATTTGCGTAAGCCGATTTAAATGTTTATTTAATAAACGTTTATAAAGCTCCATCTTCTATTGAGCACTTAAAAAATGTTGTTCTTTGTATATTGTATTAATACATTTATGTTTAATTATATATATATATATATATATATATATATATATATATATATATATATATATATATATATATATTTGGGAACCATGGTATGGTTTCGCTGGCACCTCCCTAAATGGTAAAGTATACAAAAATATAATATGCCCACTATACCCAACCCTGTTGGTTAGAATACGTATTTCATAATTAAGAATTACAATTCAATAGTTTATGATTTTACTAAGCACATATTGACAATCACGCGCACACTGATTATTTTTTAAATGTATTACTTAATATAACTCAGAATTTGATGTAGAGCAATTCTTTTCTCTATTAACTATTTTGTATCTAACTTATTTAAAAATGTTTGAGGGGCTTGTGTATAAAGTTTACAACAAAAGAAAATAAAGTGCTAATGTGGCCAAAAATATATATTACAAATTTCATGATGATCGGTTCATTAGTTTACGAGTTTATCCTTACAAGGAAATCTATTATATAACTTTATATATATGCACCCCTAAATGTTAAAATATATCTCTAACCTCGAGAAGACTCTCACTTAAAACCGATTGTAACTTAATACTTTATCCGCTGCGCCACGTATGACGTCCCAAAGTTCACCAAAACGCACTTGAAGAAGGTAAGAGGTTGCATCGGCCGAAACGTTGTAATAATAACACCCAATATGATCTGAATAATCCGAAGAATACAGAGTTTTAATCCTTATTTTTTAAATTCCGAAATTGTCAACTTTATTTTTTTAACTTTTTGGCTAGGTGGTTAAAAAAGCGGAAATATTTTGTCATAGGTATATAGGACACGCCTGGCCTCAAATGATCCAAAAGGGCGTTCGCCGTCAATCATACCTAATAACCCGTTACACCTGGCAAAATGATATTAACACTTAAGTTTAAAAGTATATATTATAGCCGAGTAACATTAAACAACGATTGTTGTACATAAAGTCGCGTTTAACCTTTACGTGATGGCGAAATAAATGGTTTCTCCGAATACCTACCAGCGACTCTGTTTCACATTGGCGAAGCATAAAACAGCGGGAAGGGTTAATTGATGAGACGCTTTCCCACAGGCAATGTTATGGGAGAAAGAAAATAAACTATTTAGATGAAGAAGAACTCCATCAATACGGGAGGAGGGAAACGGAAACACCTTCTTTTATGTCTCGATAGCAAGACACATTTAGTCACATTTCCGGCCAACATAAAACTTATCGTTAATAGCATAACAAAATCGTTATAGTAGAACACAGATTGCAATTAAATCCATCTTCTTTTGGAATAGAAAGAAAAAGAGCCAGGAATTATACTCATCTCTGGAAAGTTAGGTATGTTTATATATTTTGTATCTACAAGATTCACTCCTAAACTAATTAACAAAACATTATGAATTTTGGAACAGGCACAAGGAGTCCAAGTACGGACTATATTTACTTTAATTTAGTTTTATACAAAGGATGCGGGTAAAAGGCCTTCGTCAAACTATCAGATACCTCCGATTTTTGCGAAACTTTAATAGTAGGTATTAGACATCAAATAATAAATATTGTCCAAATTTCAGTTTCTTTAGGGTATTTTAAGGTTTTTTAGTGGGCATAAGATGGGCACAATCTCTCATTTGAAACTTCAAATATACCAGATGTTATTCATAGCCATTAGACACAAATGAAGCATTTTGTTTGTGTGTGTTTTTTTAAGAATTTTTTAATGTACTGGTTTCCGTTCGCTTAGTTTCGGGCAATGTTCTTCTATGTTGTTTTTACGCAGTGCTATTCTATTTAAGTTAGTCGATGATTCGTCGGCGTTATCTGATTATGTGGGTTGGTTTCCGCACTCGAGGATTTTTCTGAATATCCCAGCTGTTTTCATCAGTGTCGTACGTTGTATGGTGTCAATCCTCATTTTGATTCCAAATTCTCCTAATCTTTTTCCAGGTTTTTCAGAACTGATCGTAATGCTCCTACTATAATTGGTATTATTTTCCATGTTTGCTTCAGCTCACTGGAAAGCTCCATGTATTTGCTTAGTTTTTCTGTCGGTTTGATTTTTACTCTGTGATATACTGGGACGGTGAAATCTACTATTTAGTATGTTTTTCTTTATTCTTCTAAACTATTATCACGTCCAGTTCGTTTGTGTCTCCATATCCCATAGGATTTTATATCTTTTATCTTCCAATACTGGCTCCGGTTTATGCTTGGACTATTTGATCAAAGTACAGCCGTCTGCATAGTTCCCAGTGGGCCAGCTTCCAAAGCCAGTCGTGACTGTTTTGTATCCTTTTGTGTGTTGTATTCCTTTTGGACTAGTTTGTTGCATTCAGTTATGATCTGACTTACTGTATCGTCTATTTGTCCACAGTGTATACATTTAACATTTTACTGTGTACTGTGAATAGCGATTTTCTTTCGTTTTTCAAGTGTCCTTGTCATAGACATGTCAATGTGTTTTTGTACACAACTTTCTCTTCTTCTTCTTCTTCTTCTTCTTCTTCTTATTATTATTATTATTATTATTATTATTATTATTATTATTATTATTATGTCACATTTAATCTTTTCTTCTGCCTCGATCTCATTTTATTTATGTATTTTAGTACTTTATCCTCTTTTTACTGAATACCTCCTTTTTATTAGTGTCTCGTAATATTTCTTTATCTATTCTTTATCCTCTTCCCATGTCCTTATGTGTTTTTTTTTCATACTCTTCTTCCTCTTTTTTTTAATTCGTCTTGTTCTCTTCCTTCTTCCTTTTCTTCTCTTTCTTGTTTAGTTTATCTTCCTCTTTCCTTTTCCTTTCCTTTCCTGCTCCTACCTGTTATTTTACTATTGCTCTCTTCTTTCATCGACTTCTTCTTCGTCTTATACATCTTCTTGCCCTCTTCCTCTTCTTCTCCTTTGTGTCCAGTTTATCTTCCTCCTTCATTCACATTCCCTTTTTTTCCTCTTCTTTTACCACATCCCTATTCTCATTTTTCATCCACTTCTTTTTGCCCTCTTCTTTCTTCCTTTTCTTCAATTTCTCGTCTATTTATCTTCTTCCTCTTTGTCTTCTTCTTCTCCTGCCATTCTCCATATTCCCCTTTTTAATCCACCGATTTTATATATATATATATATATATATATATATATATATATATATATATATATATATATATATATATTAAAAAAACTTTTTAACCCATTTTTGTATTATCTTTTCTGTTCCCCTCTGACCCCCACCCACGCATTCATACATTCCAGTTACTTTTTTTTTATCTATCTTTAATCTTTCTATTTTGTCTTCTTCCACTCCATCTCCAACCCCGAACGCCGTCTTTCTTCAAAAGAAGCCGGCCATCGAAGAATCTCGGTAGCAAACATTGACATTGCCCGACGAAGTCCCCTTCTCCTTGAAAAATAGAAAGCAACAAAAAAAAACGGAAGGGGTGGGGTAGAAAAATCTTCAGTATTTAGACTCTCAAGACATTGTCAAAATCCTCCAACCCTCCACTCGCGGGGAAGGCCATTACCTACCTGGACCCCCTTAAAACTCCATCTACGCCCTCTCCCCGTGCGTTTTTTTTTTCTTGTTCACTACTTGCCCCCTTTTCTCTGATCTCATTTTCACTCCGACTTCCTGCTTTTCATCCGATTTTCTCACTTTTTCTTTACCTTCTTCAGAACATCTCCACGCACGCAGACATATAAACACACACATAAACAAACACACACATAAACACATACACATATAAACACGTTTTTTCTCCAATGCGTTTTTTATGAAGAAACGCCTCCGTGGCATAAATTTAATCCTTTAATCAGAAACTATGTAAAACGAAAAGAAATCTGTTCAAAAAACTGTTTCTTGAGATAATTACACTATTTTAATTTTATGCGATGCAGACATGTCATTGGTAGAAGAGATCATCTCCCACTAGATTTCGAATCAACTTCCAAATCTAGTAGGGAATGATGACTTCTGTTCTTTACACCCCCTTTCTGACAGAAGACACGTTGCTAGTCCATATTTACTTGTCTCCTGACGAGGGTAGAGTTAAAAACAGGGTCGGGTTTTAATGTAGAGAAATTACATTCTACAAAAAGGGGCACGCTGGATTGGGGCAAAACTTTAAATTCCCTAAGTCTAGAAGGATTTCTCCTTCACTAACAGAGGGCAGTACAGATAAAGTGTAGTACCAGAACAGATACTACACTTTAATAATAATAATAATAATAATAATAATAATAATAATAATCTTCAGCCAGGATAGTCATTATCACTGTGCAAGATGAAAAGGGGAAAACTGGAGACAACCGAGGGCATGGAACTGCCCAGCTAAGAGGAGATGAGGGCGCTATATTTGGGAGTTCTGGAAGCAAATACCACTAAATCTACAGAAATGAACGAGAATATTGAAAAATAATTCCTGAGAAGAACAAGAAAGCTCTTAGAAACAGAATGATATACCAGAAACTTAGTAAAAGGAATAAACACCTGGGCAGTATCACTAATAAGATACTATGGACCATTTATAGGCTGGACTAAAGAAGAACTCAGGTACCTTGACCAGAAGACTACAAAATTACAATGCATTATACTCAAAAGACGATACGGACACTCTACATGAAAATAAATGAAGGGAAACAGGACTTGTAAGTATAGAAGACTGTGGGGAAGACATAAAAAAGCGCTGGAGAAATACATAACTCAGAACACAGAAAGGCCGATCACCGCAGTAAGAAACACCGTCCCAATTAACTACTGAAGAAGCACCGAAACCAGAAACAAAAAGACAAGAAAAGAAAAGTAGGAAGAAAATCTACTACTTAGACGTTTCATAAAAATGATGAGAGAAGAGACACACAAAAATAGCTGGTCATGGCTAAGAAAAGGACACCTGAACGGAGAAATGGATTCCCTACTGACGGCTGCACAGAACAATGCGATCAGGACAAACTACATTAAAGCTAAAATAAATAAAACTCAGAAAAAACAGTAAATGCAGACTGTGTGGATAAAGAGACAGAAACAATAAATCACATAATAAGTGAATGCAGCAAACTAGAACAAAAATAATACAAGAACAGACATGATTGCGTGGGGAAAGTAGTACACTGGGAACTGTGCAAACAATTGAATTTCGAATACGCAGACAAATGATACAAACATAAATCCTGCCAAATCGCAGACTTCGCTGTTCCAGCAAACCACAGAGTCAAGATCAAGAAGACGGGAAAACTAAACAAATACATGGAACTTGCCAGAGAACTGAAAGGAATATGAAACATGAGAAAGTCACTATAATACCAATAACCGTAGAAGCACTAGGAGCAGTTCCAAACAACCTCGAGAAAAGACTAGGAGAAATTGGAATCGAAGGGATAACTGAGACAATACAAAAGACAGCAATGATCAAAACAGCTGCAATCTTAAGATAAACCCTCGAATGCGGAAACCAAACTGCATAAGCTACAAATGGTAACCAGTCACATGGAAGTACAAGAAGAAAACAAAACCACGGGAAAAACACCACTGCATGAACAGAAACTGCAAGAAATATCATAAGCTGCCCCCCCCCCCCCAAAAAAAAAAATGACGCCGGCCTAGGCTAACACCACACAAAATATTACTAGAGGGTCAAGGAGTATGTAAAGAACGAGGAGGGACAGCACAAACCAGACCTCCACTGGAAGAGTGCGGAAAGTGCTAGGATCTTGGGGAGGCTTATTACCACCCAAATCCCAAAGAAGGACAATGGTTCTTACCAGCGAAAAATCAATGGTAAGCGGCTGTTGCGATACCGCAAGGTCATTTGCAGTGGTTATCGAAAAATGGTGGAGAGTGCTGGAAATCTGGGAAGGTTTGTTGTCACTTGGACTCCAGGCAACACCATCGGTTGTAGTTCAGTGACGGATCACTGACGATGATTTGTGTGGTAACTCCTAGTGAGTGCAAATAATACTAATAGAAACTACATTGTATTCTTTTAAAATACTGCATTTAGAGATAATGACAGCTAGAATTGGTTAGCCAGGGGTGATCTCAAAAGATCTGCCGAGAGCACCTTAATGGCAGCCTGAGAACAAGCGACTCGCCCTAGGTCCATTACATTGACAAAAATGCTGATTGTGTAATGAAAGGCAGGGAACCCTTAGCGTTCATTGCATCTGAATGCCTTATGCTAGCGAAGCCCAACATCAATATAAAGAATGAAGACACGACAAAGTCTCTCAGATACTACACTGGAATATATGCAAACTATGAATTGGACCACAATGAGAAGTGGTATGAGCATAAACCAGAAGTGGTATAGGAGAACAACCATGTCAAACTTCTTCGGGACATGCGCATACAAACTGATAAGGTTCTTGATCATTTCAAAACCGATTACATCTTTCTACACAAAAACAAGAGAACGTGCTTAATCATTCATATAGCCTGCCCCTTCGATACCAGAGTGCAGGAGAAAGAACGCGAAAAAAAAAATCAAGATCTAAAATGCGAATTAGTGAGACTATGGAAATGTTAAGAAGTGAAGGTGAATCCCGTTGTAATAGGAACGCTTGGAACCATAACGACAAGCCATCATAAATGGCTTAAACAGATTGCCGAGACAGTTTCTTTTCCAGTTCTGCAAAAGGCTTGCCTGTTAGGAACGACGGGAGTGTTATGGTATAGTTTGAAGGTAAAGGGAATTGACTTGATGTTCAAAAAGAAAAATCCAACTATTAACATCCAAAAGTTGAGACCACTATGAAATGATGATGATGATGATGATGATGATGATGATGATGATGATGATGATGATGATGATGATGATGATGATGATGATGTGTGTGTGTGTTAGCCCGTAATAATTGACACTACATAAGAACACGATTTTAGTTTCTCATTTTCATTGTTTTTATTAACATCATCATTTTATGTTATGTTTCTTCTTTTTACTTGTACAAACGGTTTGATGATAATATTAACCTATATTAAAGTTACATCGTGTTAAATATAGGAGGGGGGGGGTAAATTCTATGGTTCGCTTTAAAGGTCCCTATCGATTTCATTGAACAATGTTTAGTGTGTATAAGCAATAATCATTTCTCTAAACAATAAGCACCTTCCGCTCACCTGTGTCAATGGATCGATCAAGTTGACCTTTAGTCCTTCTTGTATTCAGATCAAAGGTGTGTATAAATTATCCGAAATTCATCTTTATAATACCATTATGCCCTTCCCCCGACTTCTCAGCATACCCTTCCGATCAATCTTTACGACGCCCGTATATGTGATCAAATCAAACTTTAAAATGATGAGTTAAATGATCAGTGAAGTCAGTCAAAAATGCTGCAGTACAAAGGGAAATTTTTCGGTGGGGAAACCCAGATTACTCACGTCGCGACAAATCATAGCCGCCCTATTTGAGCAAACCATTTTTATAGCTCAACGTATTCAGTGATACCTATTTTAGATCCCGAGGTACAAAAGAAGTTAGCCCTAAAGGCAATATAATATGCCCATGGTATAAACTTGGCGACTTCCGGGTAGTTGGAGCTTTTACCAACAAAATCTTTTAAACCTGGAGAGTTTGACAAAACTATCTTTAGGAGGAGGGGGGGTACTCGATATTATATTAGTTGTTAAAATATTGAAAGAGAAGCTAGATAAATCCGTTTGAGAATACTTGATGTTCTGGGTGGTAAATAATAATTCAAAATATATAGTTAAGTTCGTAAAGAAACACGTGGATCAAATAGATTTGAGGCAACGACCAAATTGAAATGGATACATTTTGACTTAACACCGCTTTCTTTCTTTTCTTTTTTTTTTACTTCTGGTTGAATTATGAACAAAAACAATACATTGTATTCGCAGATTTTCATTTTAAAAAAAGAAGGGTTATATTTACAAAAACTTTTACTATTTATCAAAAAGTTTCACAAATAGCCGAAAAAAGTACATAGTTTTATTTACAAGCACGTTTTGTTATACGAACATTTTGAATTAAAAAATATTTTATTTACAAAAAGTTTTACTATTTATCAAAAGTTTCACTAATAGCCGAAAAAAGTACATAGTTTTATTTACAAGCACGTTTTGTTATACGCACATTTTGAATTAAAAAATATTTTATTTACAAAAAGTTTTACTATTTATCAAAAGTTTCACTAATAGCCGAAAAAAGTACATCGTATTGTTTGTAAACTTTGGAGATTTATATGTTCTCAAGCATGTGGCGAAGCTCTCCATGGGTATGCGCATGGGTGGATGAATGGGACGGTGAATGAATAGAAAATATTAGTATATTTTGAAATTTAGATGAAAGTATATATTTTATATTTCTGACTAAACTACTAAGCTTAAGCATATTTTAAAAGAAAAACAAAAACCGTCTATATATGAAAAAAGTTCATCATTTTTTTTAAAAACATATTCCCCTCCCCCCAAACAAGGCAGGCCGCCACTGTAGACGTAAGGGGTTACTGAGAATTAGGGTGTAGGTTTTGGGTGTCACCCTTAGTTGGGAGCAGTGCAGCGATATGTCTGTTAACGTTAGTTTTAAACCTCTGCACGTCGGTACTGTCGGGGAAACAGAGAGCAGGGGGAATTCCAGAGGCCAGCAGCACGAGGAAAGTAGCTATTAGAAGGCTCTCCGGTATCTAGGGGACCTCTACAGTGAATGAATGGGATTTAGCTGATTGTCGAGTTGGTGTAGTGTTTTTACGTCAAAGCGGCACCAGAGTAGCCAGTTCATCGGAATACAATCAATTGAAGTGTTTGTAAAACAAGCACAAGGATGCAACATTGCGGCGATGGGACAGGGACTGGAGCTTGATTGATAGTGAGGGACCTATTAAGTTGGCGACTCTTTTTTTGAATTTGTCTAAGAGGGAGAGACAAGTGGATGATGCACCAGCCCAGATGTGGCAACAATACTCAATGCATCATTATTTTTATTAAATAAAATATCATGGATTTATTGGATTGTAGTTTCTTTCTTTCATTTTTAAAAAACTTGTATTCGACCCAAACAAGGCATATTGCCATTGAGACGCGAGGGGCTATTGCGATTAGGGACCAAATTTATACGAGGCATCAAATTTTTTAGAGTTCCGGTCTACAAACATGTGATACCAATTCTGTCGACTCTTCAAACCCTAAAAAGAAACCCGGGGTTTGGTGGGGCTTTTCTTCCACCTTGGTTGAAAACTTTGATTGTTTTCTTGTTCAATTCTCGTGGATAATATAATTCAACGTAACAATCTCTATTGACTGAAGAGGTAAAACAACATAAAAACATAATAATAAATGAAAACAAGCGCTGATTGTCTCCCTTGGATTTTACGGGCAATTCTCTTTGTGCAAATTTGTTGACAGCCCGCTCCATGACTCCTTGGGATCGTATACGTCTCGAACCATACAACCAGTAGCGACAGTCTAATGACCTATCCCAGCGATACGGGTTTTATGGCACTTTATATCAAATGATAACACAATAGGGAACGTATATGCAGTTGAATTAGCAGATCTTTATTATTATAAACTGGCATCTTAACAGTAAAAATGACGAAATTATTTGCCGAATGAGAGTTGATTTTATGGCATTGCTAAGACATTATCTGCCCTATCAAAATGTGTGTACTTTTGCCCGATGTTGACTCTTCACAATGTCTATTTCCCTGCTCTTTCTCTCTCTCTCTCTCTCTCTCTCTCTCTCTCTATATATATATATATATATATATATATATATATATATTTATATATATATATTTCTCTCTGTCTATATATATATATATACACACACACATATATATATAATATATATATATGTAATATATATATATTAATATATATATGTAATATATATTAATATATATATGCTATATATATTAATATATATATGTAATATATATATTAATATATATATATATATATGTAATATATATTAATATATATATGTAATATATATATATTAATATATATTAATATATTTATATATATATTAATATATTTATATATGTAATATATATATATTTATATATATATATATATATATATATATATATATATATATATGTATCAATTAAAATAGGTTTCCAACGAGAAAAACAGTTTCTGTTTCTTTTAAAATATTCTTAAGCTTAGTAGTTTAGTCAGAAATATAAAATATATACTTTCATATATATATATATATATATATATACATATATGTATCAATATATTTGAGTAATTACTTGCCACACTGAAAGGTCGTAATACAGTGTATCTTCTAGGTGACCTGAAGACAAAGGAAGAAATAAACCGAAAAATAAAGTAAACATTTTTACCCCGAAAATATTACAACGAGCATAACACCAACGAGCCGATGCTCTATGTAAAACGAGCCAATGATGCAAACATTCAACGGCCAAATAACATGTTTCGTTGCCGATCCATAAATAATATAGTCGCATAAAAAGGGCTACGTATGTGTACATTCTAGGACGGCGTGCTTCACGGAATAAAGATTGTACAAGACTCTTCCAAAAGCGATGTCTACAAGATGTCTACCCGGCATTCTTCACGATAAGTCTGTGTATCAATCGAGGTGCTGTCATTCTTCAGTGGATGCCAGCACGCACGCGTGTGTGGTCGACACCATCATGGATTCCCTTCTCTCTCCACAAAAGAAACGCCGAAATCTTTACTAGACATTTTTCCCTTCCATACAACAAGTATTTCATTTTTTTCCTCTCCGGGAGGTTAAACACAAGGTCAGGTGTGGTTTTTAAAAGCCACATCACCAGGATTAGCACGCTCTTGCCTACAAAAAATGCCTTAGCATCCCTGTCAGCATTCCCTGGTAGGTGCGCCGCAGGCGAGTAGTAATACACTAACTCCATAACAGAACCGTATCTTTATCCAACAGCAACAAAGTCACCGTCGGACTGAGTGTCGAGGATGTATCCCGACTGGTACGAACACCTGTGTCAAACAACAATATAGTAGTATACTTTTTTTTTCAGCCAGCCCTGTAACCTCTTCCTTACCTATTGGGGTCCCGAAGGGCTTACCTATTGGCAAGCCTGTTTGGAGTCCAGTGGATTGAATGCTGATGGTGGGTCTCTTTCGAACTTGACTTGTCAGTTAACTGACAGTTAATAAAAGTAGTTAAGTATCCTTTGAAAGAGGGCGAGGTCATAGTGCTTTTCTGGTCGGGTCATTTATCCATCTATTTCTTATGAATCAGATGATTCTATCGTGGCATTGGTTTCCCCGATATATTTCTAGTTAGAATTCTTTCTAGAAAGACATCGGGTGCTTACGGGAGGGACCACGTAAAAATTGCCAACTTCCTAAGTGAAAATGTTTCTATGGAATGAACTGGATTCGAACTTGGCACACTCAGGTTGGCAGTTCGTGTCGTTAATCACTTAGCCACGGTCACCTCCCCCTTTCCCATGTGTTAGTATAGGAGACCGAACTCAGAAGTAGCTCCTTGAGAGACTTCTCCATCCAGCATTCGTTAAATCTCGGGGTATTCTCAAGTGCCATGTTGCGAATGGGTGTGTTTTCCTTTAGGTATTTCCAGCGTAGATGACTGGGTCCATCGCTGCAATGCTAATGTTTCGGTTTTAGGTTCGATTATTTTTCTTCTGAATTTATCACCGTAAGTTAAAAGACTACCTTGTTTTGAAGTGATTTTACCTTCCTCTTCCTTTTTGTTATTATGCAACTTTAACACCATTCATTCTTTTTAGCTTCTTACATCAAATGGCTTCTTGGCTTATCTGGAGCGAATTCTAAAGAATAGAAAGTGTATTCTGGATGTTATCCGTACTTACTTCAGACATTTGGAACTATCTGCCGTTAATTGCTGAGGAAGAAATTGTAAAATTAAATTAATGTATGGTTATGGATTCATTTTTCCTTTGGTCATTGGAATGCACCAATATATATAGAATAGATGTTTGTAAACAGAATTACATGATAAATTTGCGTTCCAAGAAATGGTGTACGATTGTTTCAGAAACCATGTATTTTTATTATTAAAATCATAGCACATCGTCAGCACAGGACAGAGACACTAAACTAAAGGCATATAGACAACATCAATGGGCCAGATGCTAACATCGTCAATTACAAGCAAATTAGAAACAAAGAGAAGAGTTGATGTATGTAGTCCTCAAATTATAGCAGACCAGGGTGAACATTGTTTAGAGATGTATCTAGAGAGTCAAAGATAAAGAATAGTATATGTAGGGGTTAGCACACCAAAGGAAACAGCAAAACATTTATCATATAACACAAAATATAAAAGTTAGTAAGGGGGAAAACATCCACATATATAATCTTACAATGAGAGAAAAGTTATAAAAGTTCTAACGTCTAATTATCAGTGGTAGAGCAATTGGTCAGAAAAAGGTTAAAGGAAGAAGCCAAGTTATAAGCTATTTCTACTAAACTTGAAGTGATAGAAAAGAAATTTGAAAGATTAATTAAAGGATCAGAAACTTGTAATTAAGAATTAAAGTTATAATTGTAATAAGCTAGTTGAAATTTAAGTTTAGGCATCCAATATAGATTGCATAATTATGGAACTCTAGTTTGAGGCAAGATCGGGGTTAGACCGTCCAGATACAATATTCACCAATAATAATGAAGATAAATTAAGTAGAAATACAGACAAAACAATCAGTAAGATAGTAGACATCTATTTCGTGATTCACGCAAGTTTAACTAAAACTGAAGATAAGAATTTAACAGGGAATAATTATTCTATCGTAATAAGTGAAAGTATCTCAAAATATACCGTCTTCCAGATCCGGAAAAACACAGACCCCCAAATATTCTAAGTTTAAAATCAAACTACTTCATAGTTGATAGTCAGAGGCTTAATGAAATTTAAACAAGTGTCAAAAAGTTTACAAAATTCTAAAAATGTATCTAAATCAATTTACAGAATAACAGGTTTATTTATTGTCCTCATTATCATAATTCAGCGTTGTAAATTTGAAAAGGACTTACAAAATCTGTATAGCTATCACAAAAAGAATACATTTAAGGTTTATACAAATACAAAGAAACACTAAAATATACGTAAGTTCAAACATAAATAAAGCATAATATGTGACATATATTATCATATATACATATGTATATACACGAATCTATACATACCTACACATATAAATGTATATATATATATTAGTTACATTCCAATGACCCAAGGAAAAATCAATCCATAAGCATAATTTTTAATAATTTATTTTTTACATTTCTTTATTTTCTGATTTCGATGAATGCCTATATTTCTCCTTCATCTTACACTCAAAGTTTATATTTATTTTCTTCTATTTCTTTTGTATTTCTTACGCGTGTTTAACAGCTCATTTGATAGTAACAGAAAATATATTAATCTGAAACAGAAGAAAGAAAGATGAGAAAAGTTTAATAAAAAATAACGGCAAGTTTAAAGGCATGCAAAGACTTACATCAATTGTTGACATATAGCTTGAATTCCCATCCGCAAGCGTTGCAACCCGAATATTAAAACGAATTTTCAAACGGTCATTCAGGACTCAACGCGAGTCTCTATTAACTTTAATTCAAAACAGAACAGCGATTGAAAAACTCTTTATAAAAACATTAAACATACGCGTTGATAAAATATTGTTAATCCTAAAGTTGAATACTAATGATTAAAAAAAATTGATAGAACAAAACAATCTTATGTTTCTGAATTATTGCGATAAGGATTGATAATTTGTTCAATTTAGGTTATTCGGACTACTGTTCTCATCTTGAGTATTATTCCCACAATGTTTCGGCCACTGTCGCGTCCGGCCTTCTTCATGTGTATCTTTTCGAACTACGGAATAATTCTGTCAAACTCGTGAATTTCGAACGGAACCCTTTATTTTATCCACAGGGGTGGCATGCTCTCGGAAAGAAGTCTTCTTCAATTCTTTATCACCCGAACCGAGGATTGAACCTTCAACCTACAGATAACTATAACTTAAAACTGAATCCTACATAGTACTATATCCACTGCGTAGACAATAATAGTATGAATTTTGGGAGCCTTCCACCTATTCTTGTTTTTTTAATGTGCAGTCTTACTACTTATCACTATAGAATATATATATATATATATATATATATATATATATATATATATATATATATAATTCGATAGATTATAAGATTTATGACATAATTAACATTTTAAATATTATAGTCCAGCTTTGAAAGCCAACACTTAACAATAGATGTGCGTTTATTATTAAAAAACATTTTATTATCACAATTACATCAGAGTAAAGATTGAAATCCTTTACAAAATTAATTTTAATCATCAACATATAGAATTTATCAATTACAATTCAAATAACATCAAATGGATAGATCCACACACACACACATACCTCTCTCTCTCTCTCTCTCTCTCTCTCTCTATATATATATATATATATATATATATATATATATATATATATATAGTCAAACCTTAAGATACGATTGCCTCTACATACGAATTTTTCAAACATACGACATGAAATTCGATCAAGTAATCGACTCTACACCCGACGGAAAACCCAACATACGACGTCGTAGTTTCGTGGTTAGCTCGCTATGCGGCAGCACTCACGACGATATGGAGAGTTGAGCTCACAATTCCGTTTCGGTCCCGGAATGAATTAAATTCGTCTGTAGAGGTTTGACTGTATATGTATGTATACGTGTGTGGCGGGGTGGGGGGATACCCTGAATTCTTTTGGTTCTTGAAGTTAAACTTTTTCTTAAATATATATGTGTGTGTGTTTCTCTGTGTCAGTATGTTTATGTCCTACTTAGTAGAAATTCCAGTTGAGCACGTTAATTGACTACATAGTATATACCAGAACTAATGTTCTTGATAAGTGATTCAATTTATAGATGTTTTTAATGATCCTTGCGAATGCAGGTTTTTGTCTGTTTGTTTGTTTTCAAAATGATTATGGTGCGTCTTACCCTTCAAAAATCATGCACAGACATCTGGAAGTGCGTGCGTAGGTGGTTCCTTATAAGAGCGTCACTCCGACTCGATACGGGTACGCAATGTTTGCTTCTCCGATCGAGTTGTATCTCAACAAACTATCAACCCTGCCCTTATTCCATCCGGTATATTACGGCTATGAGATAGAGGGGGTGGGGGAGAGAGAAAGCGAGAGAGAATGTGTGAGAGGGAGAGAGAGAGGGCCCCTCTTTCTGATCTTACCGCAGCTCGAGAGGCTTGCATCTGCCGACACATCAAATTATATTTATGTGACACTGGTCACGTGACTTCCTTTTTACCGTGTGTCAACTTTTTTATTTAAAATTTTTTTTCTGTAATTGTTTTTGTTTGGTTTTGATTTTCAGCGCATTTTTTTCCTATTTCAATTTTTTTACGTCTGCTTTTTAAAAACGCTTTTATTCTTTTCTTTCTTTTTGTTTTTGTTTATTTCTTTATCTGTTGGAGGTTGTTATTATTTCTTTATTTGTCCTTGTTACATGCTTGTAGTATCAGAGCATTTTGTGGGTGTGTGTGTGTGTGTGTGTGTGTGTGTGTGGGTGTGTGTGTGTGTGTGTGTGTGTGTGTGTGTGTGTGTGTGTGTGTGTGTAGACGGGGTTTGGGGTGTGCATGTGTGTGTTTTCATTGCTGGTATTGAGGGGGGCATTAGTTTCTGAATTGAAGATCAGAAGATTCGGAGGAGAAAATATTAGTCATACCTAAATAGAAACAGCAGAACGAGTTAAATCAACAAAGACCGAACGGTACACAGAAGCACATACACACACACACACATACACACACACGCACACAATCGCGCGTAAGAAAAAGCACGCACACAAAGAGAGGGAAAGTGAGGGGGTGTCTGGATTATCAATGAAAGAGAAAATGCCTTATTATAACAAGAACCAGCAGACTAACCGCGAAACGACGCAGTCAAACAGAAAAGGCCGAGGAGAGACTTTTTATATGAAAACGATAAATTTAATGATCCCATCTGCATTTTTTTTTTCTTTTAAAAAAAATGCTTTTACTTTAACGTTTTAAGACTTGTTCGGACTATAAAACACTTCTTTTTTTTTAAGTTGCAAACGTGGAGAATAACAGCAAACACCGACCGCGCCCTATGCGTAACTGCATCTCCATGAAGTTAAGTATGGCACATGGTCGATATGGTCGATATAGGTCCATTGCGCTGATACACGGAAGGTAGAGATTAAAAATAAATGACCTGAACCTTTTCGGCATTTCCCCCATAATAAAATGCACCATAAACCACGTACTGAAGCAGAGTCAGATATATATATATATATATATATATATATATATATATATATATATATATATATATATATATATATATATATATATATATATATATCATGACGCAAACGAGTCCTCTATCTAAGGCCCACGATTAATATAATATTATTTATTTAACTTTTTTATTGTTTTAATCTTGTTTAATAATGATAATAATAATAGAAATAATAATAATAATAATAATAATAATAATAATAATAATAATAATAGTAATAATAACGATAATAGGAATAATAATAGTAATATTAGTACTATTAATATTAGTAACCAATATTACTATTAAGTAATAGTAATATTGGTAATAATTATATTAGTAATAATAATAGTAATAATAATAATATTAATAGTAATAACAATAGAAATAATAATAGTAGTAGTAGTAGTAGTAGTAGTAGTAGTAGTAGTAGTAGTAGTAGTGAACCAAAAGATCCGGAAGGAGGTAAAAAGCAGCAAAAAGAACATATCCATGGCATGGATTGACAACAAGAAAGCATACAATAGAATCCTCCAAACATGGATTATAGAATGCTTAAAAATGCACAAGATACTCAACAGGATTAGTAATCTCATTAAAAAAGCAATGGGAACATGGAGACTAGAACTGACAGCTGGAGGACAACACCTAACTGGGAAAAGTCCTCTCTGTATTTTTAAATACAGAGAGGCATTTTCCCAGGAGACTCCCTATCACCACTATTTATCATAGCGATAATGCCACTCAACTACATACTCAGAAAATGTGATGTCGGGTACAAGTTTACAGACACAAAGAATAAACAACCACATTTACATGGACGACTGATACATACGACCAGAATCTTCAGCCAGGAAATTCAAATGAAATTTGTTATAGAGAGTGTGCACTGCTAGAAATGAAAAGGGGAAAACTGAAGACAATAGAGGACATGGAACTACCTAACCAAGAGGAGATGAGAGCGCTAGGCGAACAGGATAGCTATAAATATTTGGGAGTTCTGGAAGTAGTCACGATTAATAAAGTCCAAAACCACTTGAGGATAAGGCTTAATGAGATGGATAGATTGCCAGTTGAAAGATGGAGAATATTATGGGAGTCTTGAAAATGATTAATGGAATGATTTAGGGAGACGGTTTATGACAAGTACTTGTTGACATTGATTTGAAGACGACTATGTTGTAATCTGTAGGGAAGCCGTTGTCGTAGTAATGTGTTACATAGACGAAAAGCCCTTGAAAAAAACTGTTCGGGGGAATTCCGCGTGGTGTTAGGTACATGGAGAAAAACAACAAAGTGTTTTCTTTTTCGTTGTGGTAGACACGAGTTCTTGCTGTGAATGTCTGACTCGGAGAAACCAGAGATGAGAACTCAGTCGAGCACCTTCCATGGAAATAAGGATAATGTAGAGAAAGACTGGCAACGCCTCTTCCGTGAGAAAGGAGCAGTAGAGAACAGAAGAGATCTATTTTAGATTGCGAAATCGATTTTGTACTCTGTCAAAAACAAGAAAGGGGGTTCTGAATAGCACCTTCCCATCTTAGCACGTAGTTAACCTTTATATAGCTAAAGGATTGCATTAGGAGCCAGATACTTTCTGGTGCGGTAGAGTGATCCAACGATTTTTTCAGCGAACTTAGCAACAGACTTGATATACGTTTTCCGTTTTAGAAATAGAGTAAAAGTCAGTCCTATGACCTTATCAAAACAAGGGGCTTCCTCAAGGAGGAAACCATTCATTTTGATATTTTTCTCACTTTTGTTCACACCAAACATAGCATATTGCCACTGAGACGTAAGGGGCTGTTGTGATTCAGGGCCAGATTTAAAGGAGGCATCCTAAGCTAAGAGTCTAGCAGCAAGATGTTTGTTCACATTACATTTAAATTACTGTGGGTTAGTACAGTTGCTGAAACAGGTAGCAGCGAGGGAATTCCAAAGGCAAGCAGTTTGAGAAAAGAAACTATTAGAGCAGAAAATTTTCAGGCGTCTGGAGACCTCTATAATGAAGGGGTAGGATTTTGCTGCAAGTCTGATTGGTTGAATGAATTTACGTTGAGGGGCTACAGGTGTTGTAAGTTCGTCGGAGCACATTCTGTGGAAGTATTTGGGATAGGGTGGGCTAAAAAAGGATCCGAGTGTTGGCTGTGACAGATAAAAAAAAAGCTTGATTCATGATTGTGTGATTGTAAACAATTACCCCAAGTTTCGTGATGACCGGACAGATTAGTGATCTTCTATTATAACAGAACCGGTTATGGACCGGTTATAAGGCTTAAAACTACGAACGATTGGAGAAAGATTTTTTTGCTTTGTTCTTTTGGGGTTGACATTTTCTGAGCGTCATCAGCAAACATCTAATTTGCGGGTTCATTATCCCAACCAAGAAGCGCAGGTGGTAAAAAAAAAAAAGAAGAAAATGTAGGTCAGGTGGTGCAAAACACGAACCCAAACATCGAGTGGGGAAGGTGCCGATGGATAGGGGAACCTGGGAGGGGTGCGGAGGTTACACAACGAAAATAGCCAAATGGGAGAGTCCATCTTTGAAGTCCTTATTTATTTGCCTCCGTACGAGGGAAGAGTTAGACACAATGTCGGTTTTTAACATGGGGCACTCTGGATTGGGACAAAAATAAAAATTGCTTTAGTCCAGAGCAGAGGATTCCCAATCTTAGCTTGCTTGTGGACCCTCTGAGAGCTAATGTATTATATGTTGACCGCATATATGCGTATATATTTTTTAATCAAATATTTGTTTCTAGGTTAGTAAAAACTTACAATGAATCAATTTCGTTATATTGATAACATAAAATCAAAATCTTGAAAGTTTCAATAAACACACGTACATCTAGTAAATAAAACAAAATAAATGGAAACTGTTTTTCGTGGGTCTCTTAAAGTTTCTGTAAACTCCCGAGGCGTCCATGTAGACCCCGATTGGGAATTTATGGTCTAGAGCGCCTCCTTCAATAACTGGGTACATAACAGATATTACACTTCTATCCAAGCCCGAAGGCCGAGTTTTTTATGCAAACCTGGCGCTATCTATCGTCACTCTTATCCCTCAACAGAGGGCGTAAGATTATAGGGTCCCCAGAAGGGATTGTTTTATTTATTTAGAGTTGATTTTACAAGTAACAACATAATTCAAAAAAAAAAAAAAAAAAAATCATTGTTACGGAAAAATGATTATTTTCCGACAAACTTTTACTATTTGGATAAACGCTTATGGTTTACGATAGAGATATAAGTTTACAAATTAAGAAGAAAAAAGAAATCAATTGTCTGCGCGATGGTGTGGGATGGGGAGCTCTGTTTTAACTTACAATTTAAAAACACATGCCAACTTGTTGAAAATCAAGTCAGGTCCTAAAAGGCCATACACAAAAAAAACGTTTAAACACGTATGCGAAACGTTTTGCTTACGGTATTAAAACAATCATTGAATTTAAAATCATAAAACAAAACAGGTGTCGCTAACAGGAGAGGGCGAGAGAGAGAGAGAGGGGGGGAGACGGGAGGACAAAGAAAGAGACGGTGAGAGATAGAGGAAGCGAGCGAGCCATCCATCCATCCATCCTCTCGCTCCCTTTTCTGATCTCGCTTATGCCTCGTAGCGAACCCTATAAGTTTCATTTAAGAATGTGTTTAGGGGCATTTAACCGTTTTTTTAATAAATTACTTTAACTAATTACTTTTAATATCGACAAAACTATTGCATATATATATATATATATATATATATATATATATATATATATAAACATAAAGAAAGAGGCAAAATGGTCTTCAAGAAGTGTCGTCCGATGTTGTGTAGACTAATTATTATTACGAAGAAAAAATAATTTTTTTTATTTTTTATTTTGATTTTAATAAAAATATCTGCATCTCAAACATGGTTTTTATGAAGGACTTTTGCCTCTATATTAATGTTTAAAATTCTAAAGATGCTTAAAAAATGAACTTTCCCAAATTTATATATATATATATATATATATATATATATATATATATATATATATATATATATATATATATATAGTAAAAATTAATAATATTTATATATTAATACAATAGCGTGTCTGTTCGTGTGTCACGCTTACATCAAAAGCTCTGCGCATGCGTGCCGCACCTAGATTTGGAAAAGCATTCAACTCACCTAATTTTCACGATATTTTCAGGTATTTACCTTTGACGCAACGGTTAGCGACGTAGCATTTTGACGTCGGTTTTTCACGTCGGCCCGACTGGTTTATAGTTCGATCCCAACCAACCTCTAAGATTATTTTTCTACATCGAAGGGGGGCGTAGGGAGAGGACGACCGGGAAGACACATATTAATACGATAGCGTGTGTGTTATTGTGTGTGTCACGCTTACATCAAAAGCAACGACCTTCAGAATCTTTGTATGCTATTCATGAATTGGAGCCAAATTTAATTCAATCTAAAGCATTTACAAAGTAAGGTTTAGTCGTCGAAATCGGAATTAGTCGATCGATCAAATGGAGAAATATTGTATATAAAGAAGTTTTGTAAATCATTTCATGTATTGTTCATTTTTTTTTAATAAATATACAAGTCAAATCTTATATTTTATTCAAACATGTATAGGTTAGGATAATTAGTATTGAAAACATCATTTCGTGCAATTTACACGAGTCCCGCTAGTTAACATTAATTTATTATGAACTCTTTAAAAGATAGTTATATAAATCATGTAGTTATGTGAATTAGGTTTTCAAATAACTGTCTTTTAATCGTCCATCTGTGCTATACATGCGACAATATTTCAAAATGGTACGTTATTTTATTGATTTAAATCACAATAACTCATTTTGATGGTAATATAGGTGTGATAAATGAAAAATAACTTTTGCATTATAATTTTTTATATACGTATAAAAAATTCAGATATGTTTTTATTATTTATTAAAGAAAAAAGATATGTGCGTTTTTATACATTTGAATACGAATTCAAATTCATTAGCAAAAATTGATCGCGCCCTAGAACGTTTTATTTTATAAAAAAGAATCGCATGCCTGACGCGACACTATTCATAAACATTTATTTTCTTATTTAATCTTATTTAATAATTCAACATGCTTTATTATTATGTAATAATTTAGTGTACATACGTTAGAGAATTTCTTTTTTAAAGTTGATTATTTACGTTTTATATTATTTATTTATTTATTTATTTTAATCAGGACCTAAAACAATGTGTACATTTGACTATGAATTCTTGTTTTATTTTAAATTTAATTTGTTGCTATATAGTATTTTTTTGTTGTTGTTTGTTTTTCTGCTAATACTGACTGCACTTTTGTGCCTTTGGGTAGGATTTAAGTGTAGTATATGTTCTGAAACTACACTTCATCTGTTCTGTCTTCGGTCAGTGAAGGAGAATCCTTCTACTCTGACACAATTTTTATTTTGTCCCAATCCAGAGTTCCCATTTATAGGGAGCTGTATTTTCCCCACATTAAAAACTGATCATCTGTCTAACACTTCCCTCTACACTAACGTTTGAACCAGCATCAATCTACTTCCAACTGAAACAAGGTTAGACATGCGGTCAGTTTAACGTGAAGGAGATCAACTCTCCGAGTGATATCTCTGATAGGGTACAAAAATAGCTGAGAGCTAACCCTTCGGTATTCCTTGGTTAGAGCGTATCAGGCGACCGACAATAAACCAACTTTCTTCCCGAATTCCTGAGAGAGTGCACCTCTTAATATCTGACTATTTTCATCCCACGGTCTCATTGTTGTCATAATAATGCCAACCTCGACTACCATGACAATTAGCTGGAACTAACATTTCAACCTATTAGTTTCATCAAATGTTTTATTGTTAATTTAAAAGTTGAGCTTGAAAAGCTCAATGACTTTCTGGATGACTTAATATATCGGGTGAGTCATAAGTACCTATATAATTTTATTTTTAAATAATAAATGTAACATGGAATAAATATGCAGCTGCAATATAGAAACTAATAAAGAATACACTTATGTCTTTTGCAATATAAAACATGAAGTTTATGGAAACATTTATTAAAGCTCCCGTGTACACCCCATGGAGCTAATCTCACAGGGACTGATCGGCATGCTTTGGTGCACAGTCTCAACGGCACTTAAGCAATAGCAGCTCGGATTTCTTCCTTATGTTCAACGATACTATAAAAGCATACTTTCGAATGATCCATCAAATAGAAGAAATGCTTAAGTATCAACAAAGTTACAGCAAAAAATAGATAGTTACTTATAGCGGACACTATATAAGCAAAGATCTTAAAGAAGGTAAATCTGGACTGAAATTGATAACATTGGTGATGTGATTATTTGCCAGACACGTGTATTCGCGTCGCAAAATAATATATTCTTCGATCGGTTGTCATAAATGGAAATCAAACCTAATAGATGCACCGATCATAAGCCGTTTCCCATTGATCAGGGTACAAAAAAAAAGTCTGACCTTATAGGTCTCGCAGTGTCTTCCAAACTCCATCGCCGTAGTGTTTCATCGGAATGTGCTCTGATGAACTTACCGCACTTGTACATCCTCAATAAAAATATCTTCGGCCCACTAGCAGCAAAATCCCACCCCTTCACTGTAAAGGTCCATTGATGCAGGAAGACTTTCTATTTTGATATTTTCTTTTCTTGGATTGCTCATCTTTTGAATTCTCTTCCTGCTCTTTATTTTCTCGACCGTATCAACATGCAGAAATTTAAATGTACTCCTTTCAACGAAAATACCTCCGATCCATCCGACTAGCAACGAAATTCCACCCTATTCACCATAGGTAATCAATAGATTCTGGAAGATTTTCTGCTCTAATAGCTAATTTCGTTGGACAATTTGTCTTTGGGATTTCCTTGCTGTTCTTTTATTTCGCCCGTACTAACCTGCAGAAATTTAAATGTAATGTGAACAAACATCTTGCTGCCCAGCTCTCCACACAAGTTTCTATCTATAAATCTGGTCCATATCCAAGTATCCCTTTACGCTTCAGTAGCAATATAGCTTGTTCAAGGTAAATACAATTTTTATAATAAGATAAAATAAAAACCAATAAAAATGGTGAACATGTTCTTGCTCATTATAAAAATGCTATTGGTTCTAATAACAACCGAAGTCTTTAAACTTTTCCCTTTGAACATTTTTCATTATCATTTTCTTTCTTTGTTTTTTTTTTTGTTTTTTTTGTGTTTTAACAGGCAGTCGAGAGACGGGTTTTACACATGCCGTATCTTCAGCCGGTGTGGTTTATTCTGTCAGTCGGGCCTGTCAGGAAGGACAGTTGTCCCGATGCGGATGCAGTAAAGCCCCACGACCCCCAACGATCCACAAGGACTGGTTATGGGGCGATTGTGGCGATAACATTGAACATGGATACAGATTTGCCCTTGGGTTTATCGACAAACGCGAGAAAGAACGGAATTACCCACGCTTTTCCCGAGGCTTAGCACGTATGCTTATGAATCTACATAACAACGAAGCAGGAAGACGGGTAAGTTCATATCTCTTACGAAGTTAATATATATATATATATATATATATATATATATATATATATATATATATATATATATATATATATATATATATATAAACCCACCAAATATTTCAAATATTGTACTTTATATGATTTTTTCAAATCAATCATTTAGAGAATGTCTTGAAAAAAAAGTCTCGTTTCTTTTTTTTCTCATCCTGCCAAGAGGCCCTCTGGAAACTTATGAGATACATTTGTTAAAAATATACTTTATTTTATTTCACAGCTTATGTATTAAACATATATTCCAAACATGTATATCATTAAAACGAAAGGCTGAAACCAAAGAACGGTCAACACATTTGTTTACAGTTGACAATTATGAAACACCAGCGACGGAGATAATACGATACAATAAAATATATTAGGTTCTTATTTTAGCTTAAAATAGGAACATTGTTTACCGGAGAACCTAGAAGTTCAAGAGGTCCGACAGCGGTTGTGTTCTTAATACACTCTGGTCCCTTTCGGGCATAATCAAGAAGAAACGATCACCGGTTCTCAATACCGATGCACCACAGAATCGGTTGCTTACACATTCAACGTTATTGTCATCATTATTGTCGGCATGTGTACACTAATAAGTAAACAAACAAACCCAACAAAGGATGAGTCTAAACTGCATCCGAAGGGTCAACATCAAGTTAACGGCCCGTGTACCTATGAACTGTGTCGACCCCTTTATGCGTAGATGCTATCTGTTAACCTCAAACAAAGGAGCTTCTCATCTGCGCTCAACCTTTTTGCCGCATTGTCGTATGTTGTGTTTATTTACCTGTGAGTGAACGAGCCTTTTATTTATCTATTACCCTGCCTTCCTGTGTACAAGTCAGTATTCTCTGTTTGTTTTGCGCGTAAAGTGAGATCCTCGAAAGGGGTTTCAGTTACGTACCCATTCAGTAGAGATGAAGCGTCGACTGTCTACGGATTGTCGCGCCCACGCCGCCGCCTTCGTCTGTCTGTCTCAAGAGACAACAACCTGCTTTCGTCCCTAAAATTTATTAAGCTTGCCCCGATAACACACCAAGCTTTAAAAGGGGAGAGAGCGAGAGGAGCAGCTGGAAGATTATGTTACGCCAATATTCCGAATTGTGAGAGTTGACATAAGTTCCAATACCGACATCTATGACGCCAACAGAGGCCACTGATTTATTGCTTTCAATTTTACTCGCAGGGTATTTTCTCTTTCTCCCTTCTTTACTCTCTCTCTCTCTCTCTCTCTCTCTCTCTCTCACGCACTCTCCTTTTCTCTCCTTCTCTTTCTTTCTCTGTCTCTCTGTCTCTCTATCCTTCTCTTTCTCTCATTCTTTCTTTCTCTTTCTTTCTTTCTCTCGAACACACACACAGATCTTTCGCCATATCACATTATGCTATTGTTTTTCCACAATGGTTTATATACAAGCTTTCTTATATATGGTATGGTTGTTCCGTGGAAAAATTTCACATCCTGGGTCAGATGTATTTTACTGAAGATTCCAAAGGAGAGTAAAACTCGAGTCTAGGATTTCTTACTGATGCATATCTTTGTGTGCGTGTCTGTATAAAAACAATTATATATATATATATATATATATATATATATATATATATATATATATATATATATATATATATATATATATATATAAATTAATCCCTATATGGTAAACAGATACAGGATAAAAATCCAAAGAATTTCAACCAGCTTTATAAAAAGTGCTCAATATCAAATGGAGCTTTTATATATATATGATTATTTTTATTTATATATACATGTACATAATCTGCGACACTGGCATCTCGATGTTATCGATCAACAGCTGTTCAAAGCTGAGATCTCATCAGGAAGAATATTAATATGATCTTTCCTTTAGGTCATATTTGGAAATAATGAAGTTGGCAGTAAAGAAAAGAAAGGAAAACAAAACGAAATTCAAACTTTAAGATTGGAAGATCACGTGGTCAGATTTGAAACCGTCGAAAACTAAATATAATGCAAACTCATGTTGTGAATGAAGAGAAGAAAAGAAAAAGGGGTCAAATTATCGTGGCACATTTTAACGGCAACTTAATGTCTGGATATCTGTTAAGATTTATTTTTATGCGTAAATGGACAAATAAAAACATATTACGAACTCAATCAGTGGGTAAACACATCTGAAACCATTAATTGGTTCTGCAATATTGAAATTGAAGCGAACTGTTCATCCATCCAATTTGACACCATCAATTATTACCCCTCCATATCTAAAGAACTTTTCGAACGTGTTATTGAGTTTGTTACCCTTCTCTATGATATTTACGGAAAAGAAATCAATATTATTAGAAAATGCAGGAATACAGTGCTTGTTAGCAAACAAGTACAATGGACTGAAAGCAATCAATTAGGATATTTCGATGGGTTCAGCAGAAGTTGGACTCTACATTTTATATAATCTCACAAAAGACATTAACATAAAATATATAGGATTATATAGGGACGACGGCTTATTAGTGGTAAAAAAAGTCAAACGAGCAAAAGTGTGAAAGGATAAAAAAGATTATTCTTAGAGAGATGAAAAGGTTAGATTTTAGGGCGGAAATAACATTAAACATTAAACTAGTTAACTTCTTAAATATAACATTTAACTTACACAAAGAAACGTATGAAACCTATACTAAAGATAATGATAATATGATTTATGTCCATCAACCATCTAATCACCCTAAAACCATAATTAAACACATCCCTAAATCAATTAAAAAGAGAATTAACAACAACTAAATGAATGTCAGCCAAAGGATAAAGAAAAACTATCAATGGCATGAACTGCGTTTGATTACTTTTCGAGCGGTCCATGAAAAGAATTTGTTGACATTGGATTTAAAGAAGACAAAGTTGTAATAAACAGGGAAGCAGTTCTGCGGCTAGTAGTTTTGTTGCAAGTTAACATAATTTTTCGCTAAGTATCTGACGTGGAAGTCACGTTGATGTGATCGAACATTGATTGTTTGTTCATTAAACAGATAAATCAACTTCTTTTCCTGGTGTTTTCTAATTATCCAAAATATATGATAGTCACCCATTTTCGACGCAAATACCGTCGTTTTCAGCTCAATAGAAGAAAGGCAGCATTCTGGTGTGTGTTTCTGCTCAGTGGAACAACCTGTCAGAGGAGGTCATGACGATGACTACCATATCCAGGCTATAAGAGGCATCGGACAAACATTCAGACTTCATGTGGATGAAAATCGCTTCTACCTCTCTCTCTTTACATGGTTGTTGCACGCTCCTATTTTAGTTTTTGCCAAATAAATTTAATTTTGATTTTAGTGACATTCGGGATATTGATTAGCTTTGAGTAAGCAGCAAAGGGTATAAATGGTACAGAGAACTATTTGAGCCTGAACGGAAATATCTAAAAGAATGTCAGTTAAAATTCGGCTTCGTGGAAATCAGCTTGTGGATCCACACTTTAATATCGAGAGATGGTATGGCAACGCTTAAAAATGCATCAGCTATCGTGTTACGCTAGCCTTCCATATATCTTATACCTCCTGGTATGATAGTATTTACTAGAAAACCCGTGAGCTTTGAGTCACCAATTGAGCTTGGGTTAGATTGTTTGAATCACAAAAAAGTGAATTCGCAAAACCAGTTAAATCTATGAAAATAAAAAGACAAAATTCAAAATTAACCTTTACTGTTCTCTCTCTCTCCTTCTCCCTCATTCTCCCTCTCTCTCTCTCTCTCTCTCTCTCTTTCTCTCCAGCTACGAGTTAAATAGTATTATTACACGTGATGATATTTCCTTTTGTTTATAATGGAGTATTCCAATCTTGTTTATAGTTAGTTTTATTATTAGAGAGAGAGAGAGAGACGGAAGCGAGAGTGATCAACACCGTATAAAATAAGACTGAGGGGGTAAATAACATAGATTGAGAAAGGGTGAATGTGATATACAAAACTTAGTCAGAGATGGGGTCACTTGGAATTGCAAACTACAGCTAATTAGAACCATGAAAATGGATTATTTTCAAACATAACCCAATTCCAAAACTATGGAATATTTTAACAAGTATTTTCTGTGATTAAAACATATAGGAGAACAGCTTTAGAGAAACAAACGTATATTAAGGCAGCTGTAGTATAATAGGTAAGTAATAACTAATTTCTCTAGATGGGTAATTTCAACGTTACTCTTCATCGCTCAAATAGTTATGCGAGACCAGCGAATGTGAAAAAGATACTTCCTTTTCTTTCCTTTACACTTCTTTTTTTCGTACTGAGTGGAAATGAGATGCACTGAAATCAATGGCTCACTCTGACGTCCGGACAAACGAAAGGTGGTTGCGGACTTACTAATTTTCGCCCAATGAGATTCACTTAGAGTCTCTGTGAGTTAGCCAAGTCGAGCCAGAAAGGCATTCGCTCGCTTAACATAAAGGAGTCATTTTAACTGGCGCACTTACGCGCCGGTACTCTATGCAGATGATAACAAGAACAAGAAAAAGACCAACCCAGTTGCGACAAAGGCAGTCGGCGCACCGAAGAAACACAACTATGCAGCATTAAAAATCTCTTAACTACTACTTCTTATCTCTCTAAACTGACAACCCAACGAAAAATATAAAGTCAGAAAATAGACAAACGAAGGAATAGAATGAAATCGAAAAGTGAGAGAGAAATCATAACTAGAGAAATTACAAGTATATATATATATATATATATATATATATATATATATATATATATATATATATAAGCATTTTATTTTTAAAATGTAAATTACAGTGTCTATTAGGTGTACCCGGGTTTCATCAATCTGGTCATGCCAAACTGGCGAAGACTGAGACTCAGAGAAAAGAGCCCTCTTTTCTCTTAGTCTCCCCCTTCTCAACAGTGGTGAAGTGCCAATCTGTTTTCATCAGCCGGTTTATATACCAGATCCGGCATGACCAGATCGATTAAACCCGGGTACACCCAACAGATACGATGGTGTATAGTTTTTAAATAAAATACTTTATATTAGCTCTTGTAGAACTTACGATCAGGCATTTTATTGTTTTCTTTTCAATTAATCGTGATATATATATATATATATATATATATATATATATATATATATATATAGGTTTATGTTCTGTCTATACTCATTGCGGGCTTCCAGCATGTGTATGAATTGTCTAATTGCCAAATAAATGACTAAGGATTTTCTTGAGAGTGTACTTTATTCCACCTGAGTTGGTCTAATCTTCAACGAAAAAAAGATAGGTTTTTCCAATCGTGTCAATTTCTTGTTGAATTATTGACCCCCCCCCCCCTCCTGCAGTGCTGGAAGCGGCTCAAGTTAAAACAATATGTACCGTTTCGTTACTGTTCATGTAAGAAAGCTTTATAAAACTGATCAATACGCACTTTTCAGCCTTCGGACTATAATCAAAATGAAGTACGTGTTCCCCGCCTGAACATGGCGCTGTCAGTTTCGGTCTTGTGGGATGCCAGCCCGCTTAACAAATGAATGAGTCCAGTTTGGTTTTGGCCTTGGATTCCTCAATTGTTTCTTATCTAAGAAGGGCACCATCTGGATCAGTACACATTCACCCTAATCTCACAGCCATTTCAAATTACTACGTGGTACGGATAATTTCAGTTATATTAATGCATTTACAGCGTAAACATTAAGACAGACTAGAGGACTCTACGAACTTACTCGGAGTCTCGCTTTGTAGTTAAGTGAATGCTATTTTAAATATCTACTAACAGTGCTCAACTTTTAATTTTACTTTAAGGGGCTTAATAATAATATTTATAAACAGATATTAATATATATTAATATTGGTTTATAAATTATTGACTCAAATACGATCTGCTTGAACGTCAGCGCCGAAACTTTTAAATGGTGCACCCACAGGAGAGAAGCACTACTTGTAAACGGGGCTTACCGATACACATAAAGGCCTACCAATAATACTTCCTCTGCCCAATACATAACGCCATAATTGCCCCATAAAATACCGACTTCCACTCCGGAAAATGCTCTCAACTATCACCCCATAAATATATTAAAAAAATAGGAATAAATATCTTAATCGTCCACTCTGTACACCATAACTTAAAACTAGTAAATTATACCACGTAAATGTAAAATAATAATTTTTCCAATAATAATGTTTCCATTTATTAAGAGTGTAACACCCTCCTTTCACGAAAATGATAAAGCAGGCTTTAGAAATTTCCTAAACCGGTTCAATCTTGTCAACCTAACATGTGTTCTTATCTCCAGATCAGACTTAATCAGTATATCAATATTATTACTCCGATAAGTCTTCACTATACCTTAGTTAAAAATGTTAAATTCCGCATACAGAATCATTAAGAACCTTGTAGAGTTACTCCCCTTTGATTGATTGCCAGCTGCAGAGATCCGAATCGGGTTAAATCTTAATTTAAATTACTTTTGGGTTGATTTAAAGTCTTTTAATGCAGGCATTGAATTTAAATTTGATGTGTTTTTTAAACTTTTTTATTCTTTCGAAAGTTTAATCCTTCAACCCATATTCTCTTCTTAGCACTTTCTAAACGACACTAAGTTAACCTTTCAAAACATTAAACAGCCGAATATACGCTCCTAATAAACATTGAATCGCGGGACCTGTATAGAGATATTTTAAAATATTTTCCAATTTTAAATTTTAACTGTTATATTTTACCCCCTTTTTTTCAAACTTTATTGAACTTTATAGTCTCACATTTCTCTCTCTAACAAAAAAATTAAACAAATATACATAACACTCTAAAGTAAATAACGTATCCAAACGAGAGTGATACATGAATTCACATTTCTGTAACAGGTGACAACATAAGCTGAAAGGAGCCGGATGGTTACTTTCTTTCTGAACTTGAAACCGACAGTACTAAATTGTTCTGTACCAATATATATATATATATATATATATATATATATATATATATATATATATATATATATATAAAATTATATTCAAACATTTGAGTATATTCTAAATAGCACGGCCCCTAGACTAAATATTGTACTGTGGTGACTACTACCAAGTCTAGTTAAGAGTAGGATTTATTTTTGAAAAATATAACAGCATTTAGCCCTGTGTATCTGAAAGTTCTGTTGTATTGATTCGGCATATATATATATATATATATATATATATATATATATATATATATATATATATATATATATATATATATATATATATATAATTTAACAAGATAGATACTACACTACCTCCACACTTCTTAAAAAGGAGGAGGTAACTCCTGGGAGGATGCTATCATGACAACAGAACAGATACTAGACTACCTCTACACCTCTCAAAAAAGGAGGGTGTAGTGCATGGGAGGACGGTATCATGACAACAGAACAGATACAACACTACTTCCACACATCTCAAAAAAGGAAGAGGTAATGCCTGGGAAGATGGTATCATGACAACAGAGCAGATACTACACTACACTATGCCCCTGAATTGAGCACTTAAAGATAGTATATTAGTCTGAAATAATATATACTATACTATTTCATAATAAGTAAAATAGTCTTAAACAGTATAGTTTTGGCTTCAGAGAGACATATATAATAATCTCCATTATTAATAGATACGTACATAAAAGTAATACATGGGCACGTGTTTCTAGCTCACAGGCGTCATCAGCATGGCTAACTTAGACAATGATCGAACCTTCGATATTGATGTCTATAGTCCAACGTCTTACCAATGGACTACGACGCCCTGTCTAGAAATATGTAAGATTTTTATCACCTAAATATTTAATGTATTTTTATCAAATTATTTTTATTGGTGATTACAGCGTTCGTTATTTTTTTGGCTTACTACTATTTCTATTGTTTCACTTCCTAAGTGATTAAGATGTAGAAAATTGCATTATTAGTCGCCCTTAACTTTATAGGACGTGTATATATAGTAAGTTATGAAAAGGCTTCCACGTTTCATCCCCGTAGGGAATCGTCAGGCTAAAAGCATAATCGTACCTGCCGTGAAACTACAAAAATGTTAAGCTATGTAAAATAAAGAATTTATATACTTTTATCTTTGTTTGTCCAAGTTCTACTATCTTAATTCGACTCTGTTTCGATTTTGAGATGTTGTTTTTCTTATTAGTATTATTATTAATATATAGATATATATATATATACATATATGTATATTATTTCATTCATATTATATTTGTCAATAGACATGCATGTTTAGTCTTCATTAAAATCACCAGTGTGGCTATACTTAAGATTCAACGTCTCACTTGATGCGCCCAACTGCAGGAATAAGAAGAACATATATCATATTTATATTTACGACGTACTAAATTTCTAACAGGGTTCAATTTCAAGGGAAATTACTTTGCATTTGAAAGAACTTCATAGGTAAAGTTAAACTAAGAGTTCAGTCACTACTGACTGTTTAAGATTCAACGTCTTAGTTGGTGTGTTCCCTCGATTTTCTTTTCGGGGTGGGATTTGGCAAAGAAAAATGAATAAAGACTTGGTCACTGGAATTTAGCGTACTATTGTCTTTCTTTCTCTTTCTCTTTCTCTCTCTCTTTCTCTCTCTCTCTCTCCCTCTCTCTCTCTCTCTCTCTCTCTATATATATATATATATATATATATATATATATATATATATATATATATATATATATATATATATAGTACTTTTATTGTTTTGACTTCTTAAATATTAATATAATAAAGCCCCAGTGCTTATTGAGATAGTGCTCAAAAACATGTAGAGCTGTATTATGATATAAATTATTTTATTTATAAAAACATTATTGGCTACATATATGCATATATGTTTCAGCTGCGATCTCGTTCGAAATCCAGCTTCCTCGGTGCATTTTAAAACCTGAAAGAGTTCAGGTTTTAAAATGTCTGGTTTTAAAATGGCTCGAGCAAGATGGATTTTGAACGAAATCGCAGCTGAAACATGTAGCCAATAATGTTGGTACATATAAAGGAATTTATACTATATATATATATGGAGGGGGTTCTTCTACGTTTCTCTTGTTTAAGCGGTATCCGCACTGGATTTTTCTATCCAGATCTGTTTGCGATTTATACTCTGACCGATGAGTTTCACCATCTGTCGCCAATACACGCAAGCAATCCATTAGTTAACATATCGTCCTCCTGACCTGGTCGTGTTTTTCGCTAGTCGTAACTTTTCACTGTATCCAGTCCTCGTAAAATCTCTGTTTATTTCGCTTTGTGTCTGTCGATGCACGGAACAATGCCAACGCACGTACGGATAAAAGAACGTGCTTTTGACAACATCTTTCTTTTTAAGGCAGAACGAAAGAAATGATGAAAGAAAAGAAGTAAGGAAGGAATTTATTCACAAGTAATCAAGAAATGAAACGAATGTGTTTTATGGGAAAGAAAGAAAGAAAGAAAGAAAGAAAGACAGACAGATTAGAATTAAACAATAAAGGGAGAGTTAAACGAAAAGGAGGCCAATTAATGTAATATTAATGCGGTAACTATACAGAAGAGTTAACTCTCATAAATCATAAAAACAACAACACATAATTTATATAAAACGCATTAGATTTAAATTCTCTACAGAAATAGCACAGTTTCAGTTCGTTGAAACGATGTGTAAGAGTGTTTGATACCGTTTAAAATATGCTTACAAATCCTTTCCACACGCTTAAACTACGCAGGTTGCGCTATTTTGTTTTATCTACGAGTTCTCGAGTAGTAGCTATTCTGTGCTTCTAACGTTTAAAAAATATCATACAAATCGTTTCCACACGTTAAAATTATCCGGATTCAATAGACAATTTTATTCTAACTCGTTTTATATAAATTATGAATTGGTTCCCAAGTGTTAACTATTATGTACTTTTACCGAAAGTACCTGTGATAACGTAACTCAAATTAATAGAATAGTAAATAATCTAACATATAAATTTATCTTGTCGGATTTTCAAAGTCAGACCCAAATAACACTTAAGCCGACAAATCTAACTTTGCTTATGACTAGCCAATTTCCCCTTTTTATTGTTGTACCGTATTATCTAAATGAATAAATTCGAAAGTTTTTCTTATTTATCACTCCTATATTACCATCAAAACGGGGTAATGTCATTTAAATCAATGATAGAAAAAATACATTTGAAATAATATATATATATATAGTAGAGAAGAACAATAAAAAAACAGACATTAGATAGGCTAATTTGCATATCTATTTTATAAACACTTGATAATTAATTAATATTTGATTTTATTCATTTCTTATTTAATTGTACTATTTTATCTACCTATGTCCGATAGTTTCGTCGATATTAATAGTAATTAATTAAAAGGATTTAATACAACAAATAGATAACTTAAGAAAAACTATTCTTAACATCGCTTGTAAGAATTACCGACCTGAAAAACGAGATAGATGGTGGCTGGCTAGAAAGCGAGATACTGATTGGCTGTATATCCGTGTTCCTCTTTACTCTCCTCCTAGTGTTAATGACGCCGTATCATTTTAAATTCACGTCTGATGTCGCTATATTGATGAGAACTGATACTACACTTTTATCTTAGCCAAAAGCCGCAAGGAAATATAAAAATATTTTTTATGAGAAAGCAATTTTAAATGACTGAAAACAAAAACCAAAAAAACTGATTTAATCTATCATTGTATTCGGTTCTGTTGTCATAAGACCACAGGAATAACTTTCTTTTTTTAAAAAAAGAGATTGGGGCAATCCTCTCAGTTATTACATCCACCTTTGAGGAGGGGGGTGTAATTTAGTATCTTTTTTGTTATCATAAGGCCATCTTACCATATACTACCTCCTTTTTGGGGGAGTTGGGGTGTAGTATCTTTACTGTTGTTCCTTCTCCTTTTATGGGGAAGAGAAGATCCTTCCAGTGTGCTGTTGTAATGATACCAGCCTACCAGGTATTACCTCATCTTTTGAGGGTCAGTGTACGTAGTTCGTCCATCATGACATCTTCGCACCTTAGCAAACTTATGCGACCGGAGAGAGCATATGTTTGCATACTGGAAATATAAAGTCTCAGCTACAATTTATTTTTTAAAATACTTAGTTCGACCCATAGGACTGCTAACATGAAACATTTTAAATAATCACCCAAGAATAAAATTCAGCAAGGGGAATAACTAATTTTAAATTAAAGAATATAATAGACGTTTCGTACATTACGTTTAAAAAATATGCTAACAAATAAAATTCAAAAATTAAAAGTAATTCACTGTATCCCGGGCAACATCGGGTAGGTACAGTTAGTAAATGATAAATATATGTAATAAATAAACAAGAAACGAATAGGGTAGCAGATGCAGCATCTTTTTCTGTGTTTTCTTTAGTGTTTTAATATTGGGTCAGTTGTGAGCAAAGGTTTGGTGATGTTCTGGTGACGTCCGGGACCAGTGTTGCTAACTGAAATCTTCAAAACCCGCTAGATCAGAGAAAAAAAACTCCAGAAAACCGCTAGATTTTAAATTTTCATTCCCTATATAAAAATATTATGAATATACATGGTAATCCGTTTTTATACACATTTTTTTTTACTTAAATGTCATTTTAATTGTTATTTGTCACTTTCGTGTTAATTTAAAAAAATTAAAAAGCAAACAATAAATAAATTCATGAACGATTTATTTTCATTCTTTTTTTTACAAATGATTAGCACAATGCCAATGGACTGTTATGCTTGATATGAAAATAGAGTTGAGATTTGTACTTCTTATACGGTTATAACATTAAAAAAATGATCTTTACCATTAAAAATCAGGTATTCTGAGAAGTTGTCAAGATCGTTTCTAGTCTCAAACCAGTTTTCTTGTGTTTGTTCTGTGTTACTGGTAGATACTTGTGAGTGTTGGTGTACTCCAGAAGCGTCTTCCTTTTTCGCTATACGCTATCTGAATCTCCAGATTTAACAGAAAAAAAACACCAGCCGCTAGATTCCAAATTTTACTAGCTAGATTCAAAACGAAACCTCCAGATCTAGCGGAAACCCCGCTAAATTGGCAACACTACTCGGAAGGAACTTATTGATTGCATGCCCTAAAGACTCGAGTATAAGTCATATTACTGAGAAATATTATGAGAAAGGGAGATAGTTTGAATATGATTCGATGCCCTTTCCCCCTAATTTGGATGCCCGGGCCCACCACCCCGTAGCCACTTCTGCACGCCCCCGTATTGGGTTGCATCTAAAAAAAATAGCAATTGAATCAATCCTGCTAATGCTGATTATTATTGTGTGCTGAGAAGAAAGTAAGAGTTTGGTCTTGTCTATCACAATCAATCTGACCAACGGCCACTCTCCCGAGCTCAAGATTTGACAAGAGCCAATTAAGTAGTCAAAACCTACTTCGAAGTTGTCACAGGCCCATTTATAGACGACAATAAATTCACCGCCTTGGATGACTTAACGCTCGTGGAAATCAAACACGCATCTCGTCATCTCCATCATCTGTCTATCTGCCCGACTCACAAGTCTAAAAACGATTGCTCTCGTGTTGAGTCATGCATCATGATCTTTAGATTACCAACACCGAACGTCTTTGGCTTCAGATTTCGGAATTTGAGATGAGGACTGATAATTCATATTATTTTATCATTTTTATAAGTTATGTATTATTATAAAGTGAGGATCAAGGGTAAGTGGAGTAATCCTGGGAAAGTAATGGCACCTTACATTAACATCTCGATGTAGTAGCTAGTGAAAAGTAACTTTCGGGTCGTCCTCCACTATGGTCCACCACTTTACTTTGTTTTATATGAAAGTAAACAGACTTATTATTTTGCAATCTTATTTACATACGCGTTTGTGTTGTATACAAACACACATAAATAAATTAGATAGCTACGCTGAAAAAAATAACTCTTTCTGTAAATGCTCACAGAGACATTAACCAATATTAGAGAGTGTTTGAATCAACATAGATTGAGAGAGGGTGGGAAATACATAGATATTAAAGAGAGAGCTTAATACCTAACATATGCATGGTCTGCTGTTGCTTTTATATAAAAAATAGTGTTTACCCTAACCAACTAATTAATCCGATTTGTTGGTTTTATTACCCTCTCGGACAACTGTTTCCATTGCCTTACTTGTCATGAATATATATGCATACTATACATAAAACGTAATTGGAAGAGAAATAAGTCTCTTTAAGGTTCATATAGTATTTAAACTTCCCTTTTTATTAAGACGAGTGAACTGCAGCATTCTTTCTTCAATACAAACTTCATTAAATATTACAGACGACTTGTGCCTGTATATTTTTACGTATATCCTTTCCTGATACCTGGTTAATGTTCCAGTTTCAGGCTTAAAAGTGCAAAGGAACTTGCCGTACTGGGTACGCTAGTACTTTCGGTTTCTTCCATAACCATCTTCAGTGAGCTTCGTATCAAGTAAAGAATTAATCAGGCATTTAAACAGGCGCAACAAAAAATATAAAGACATAAGTCGTCTATTTATAACTCATTAGAATACAACATTTATGACATAAGCAATCTTATGTAATCATGTTTCCAAAATTGTACATATGTTTCAGAAATTTTGAATCATAATCACTCTTCAGCATAAAAGATATCGCCCGAAACATCGTTACAGGTTCAAATAACAATTCGGATTGTTAAATGATTACAAAAACATGGATAAAACCACATATTGAGTTATAATATATGAGCTCTGTGGAAGCTGAAGTCGTAATCATTGAGCTAAATTACACCTGCAGTATTCACTAGTATCTTAGAGATTTGGAATGCTTCATTTTTTATATTTATAGAATTGCGGTGAGGTAGTTTTGTCTCATTAAGATACAACTAAAGTTAAAACATTTGACTCTCTTTTATATATATATATATATATATATATATATATATATATATATATATATATATATATATATATATATATATATAAATTACAGAAGATCAAAACAACATCGGCACCGTCGGTTTCAAACCCCAACAAAGGTGACCTATAATAGGCCTCTATACCAGACTCTCTTCAGCCTCTGTGTATATCTGACCACCGGGAAAATGGCGACTCACGCGTTATGTGATTCTCTGACGATATTTCGATGCTATGCTTAAATTTAATTTTCATCTTTTTTACTAATTCGGTAAGCATGAAGAGAGTTCGGTAACGAGGTTTATTATAAGTCTCCTTTGTTAGGGTTCGAAACCGACGGTACCGATGTTGTTCTGTCTTCTGTAATACATATATTAATAAATATTTCGCTGTTACTTTTGCTTTTTCTTAATAATTGAGCACTCTGCTGGGGTTCTCTTCTAATAACATTATATATATATATATATATATATATATATATATATATATATGCATATATATATACATATATATGTGTGTATATATACATATATATCTATATATATATGTATATGTATGTATATATATACATATATATATGTATATATATATATCTATATATACATATATATGTCTATATATATACATATATATATGTATATATATATACATATATATATGTATGTATATATACATGTATATATATATGTATATATATATACATATATATGTCTATATATATACATATATATGCATATATATACATGTATATGTATATATATATACACATATATATATATATATATATATATATATATATATACACACACATATATATATATATATATATATATATATATATATATATATATATATATATGTATGTATGTATATATCTAATAATGATGAGGAAGTATAGATTCGAAAATAATTTTTTTTTAAGTAAATAAAATTAAATTACATTGTATGGCGTTCTAACGTCTTATTATTATTTTTAATAATTCAAATTACCATATATATATATATATATATATATATATATATATATATATATATCAATCCATGAACACATGTTTCTGGCTATTAGCCGGATCCTTGCCCAGATTAGCCATGCTGATGACAGCTGATAGCCAGAAACACGTTTCCATGGATTCCTTCTATGTACGTAAAAATAAATATAACACAATAAAAAAAATAATGACACGTCCTATTAAAAATGGCGACTTAATGCAATATTTTTTATTGCTTAGGAAGTGGGAAAATACTAAGAAAGCAGATATGTTTCTATCGTCAGTAAAATAATAACAAAAACTATATATATATACATATATATATATATATATTAAAAAAAGGTATCTTAGATAGGAAAATACAAATAAAAATGCATATATATTGATAAAACGGTGTAAAAAAAGACGCGGAAAAAGAAAATACAAAATAAAAAAGGAAAGAAGGGAAATTGTGTCTTTTATGTTTTCTTTTTATTCTAAGAATGAAAGTGCGAAGAAACGGTATCAATAGAAAACAATTCCAGATAATAAAAACTTGCAAACAGAAAAGGCGAACCGTATTAGAATTCGAATCAGAAGAACGACATGAGTCGACTGATTCGTCCAAACCAACTCTATGTCTGACGAGTCGACCGCCATGTTGGTCACGCACATGTTAATCAACAAGATTTCGGTGCGTGTTCCCGGAAGTGATTTCGTCAACACTTGCGCTGCAGGCGATATTAAATCGAACAATCGCGCGCATTAACGGAAATAGAAGATATCAGACACTTGTCCTAGTCGACCTCGGAAGTAGTTGAATTTTCGGTCTATTTTTAATTCAATCTTTTCTCGTTTGTGCAGTGTTTTATTTATTTATTTATTTATTGTCGAATTAATTCGTATTTTGTTTATTTTATTACTTTATTTTTTCTCTTTGTTTGAAATTTTATGTTGCTCACTTTCATTCTCGCTGACTTGTTAGACAGTGCTGTGTACACTGGCGGACACGAAAAGGCATTATTTTTAATATCCTTTTTTTTGCAATAATGAAAAGAATAAATAAAATACATTACTGGATTGGTCTTTAACGAACTTAAGAAACAAAAAAAAACATTTCATACCATAAAAACAAATAGAAATGAAGATGACAATAACTAATACAAACTTAGAAAAATTTAAAACCAGAATTATCTACCCCCTCTCTCTCACACATACATATATTAATTTAAGTAAATATTAAATTATTTTTACATACATACGCCAGCGTAGGGGATAATAATAATCAGTGTAGGGGATAATAATCTCGGACACTAGACTCCGCCAGCACGCATCCTAACCAAACGCTCACGAGACATTACAACGTCAAGAAAGGAAATTTAAGTTCTATCTATTCGGAGCATACACATATAGAAAGACTGTAAAGATTGTTCGGCGAACGTTGTCGCAACATGCCATATAGCTACGTGACAGTATATATATATATATATATATATATATATATATATATATATCAATATTTATATATATATATCAATATTTATATATATATACATATATATCAATATTTATATATATATATCAATATATATATATATATATATATATATATATATATATATATATATATATATATATATTCTTCCCAAATATGATCTAGGATTAAGATCGAATTCTAACTCTGCCTTATGAGATCTCAGTTTGTAATAGCTGTTGATCGCTAACATCGACATGCCAGTGTCGCAGATTTTGTACATGTCTGTGTAAATAAAATAATTATAATAATATATATATATATACATATATACATATATATCAATATATATATCTATATATATCAATATATATATATATATATCAATATATATATATCAATATATATATATATATATATATCAATATTTATATATATATATCGATATATATATATATATCAATATTTATATATATATCAATAGAGAGAGAGAAAAAAAATGTTAGAGAATCTACATAAAATCAAAAAATGTATCAGTATGTAAACTTTAACGGGGAAGACAATGGAAGTGTTCCTGAATCTGTAAGTGTACCCTTAAGGGGAGTATGAGGGCATAACCTCTTTAAAACTTGAAATGTATTAAATTTTGATGCGATTAACATCATATGTATAAAACTGACCGGGAAGCTAATGAAAGTGGTCCTGAATTTCTACGTTACCTTTATGTGTCGAATGTCTACGTGCCTTCACCTCTGTGTCACCCATGGGGACAGAACTTCCTTAAAACTTAAAATACGCATATCCGATTTTAATGAAATTTAAACTATATGTATAAGACACTAGTTCAGAGAGTTTTCTAACATTTGCTTCTTAAACTATAATAGGGGAAGCGAAAAATGAGGGGGAGATGAAGGCAATAAAACAAAGAAAGTAATATAGTATTATGAGCATAGTGAAAAATACATAGTAGTGATCGACATTCAATCCTAAGCCAACGTCGGGTCTTCATGTTAATATATATATAATTATTTTCAAAATAAACCTATATAAACATGTATTTCGTGCCAAATCTGAAATCATCAGTATGGGAGGAGAATATCCCGATACGAAAATCACGTCTGACTCACTAGCCGTGGCACATAGCAATGCTCCACCACGCATTGTCTAGAAATGGGAAATAAATTAACATCTAAATAGCAAACACGGCAGCTATCCAGCAAGCAATCGAGAGAACTCAATATATATTCAATATATTCTAATTATTTTTAAATACAGAATAAAAACTAGATGTCAATAACTACAAGGCTGTCAACATAGTATATGTGTGTGCTGTGTGTGTTGTGTGTGCTGCGCACGCAAGCTCACACAGTGTTGTTGTGTGTCTTGGTCAACCACTCCTACATACTACAATATGTACGAGAAGTTTTTGGTGACCAATCCCTATTTCTGGACGGCTATGCTTTCCAAGGCCATAAAATGTTCAAAGTAAAAAAAGGCAGGTGGACAGAAAGGACAAAATTAAAACAATAAACACATGAATAAACAGAAGGAATAAATCTTTGGCCTTAAGATGACCCGGTGTGAAACACTACACTCCCCAAATTGTTTGCCGTTTTTTAAAATCCCGGATGGACTTCAAACATTCCACAGAGATGTAAGCATTAGGTCTAAGGAAACATGGGACTAACGGTTGAAATACATTTATCACCATAAACATTAAGGATTGCGGATTTCATCCATATGTTTTCTCTGTCTGTCTGTCTGTCTGTCTGTCTGCCTGTCTGTCTGTCTCTGTGTGTGTCTGTCTGTCTGCCTCACACACAGAGTGAGAGATAGAGAGAGAGAACAAATCTTACATCGTTAAAGTTAAATTGTATAGGAAAAATCCCGTTTAGATTTAAGTATACGAATCATTTCCAGATTGCCGCGTGAAAGCTCAATATTCAGTATATACTAAATCGAGCTTAGTAATATGTATTTAGAGATTTATAGTAACATTTAAACTTTAAAGTGTACGTAAAATTCATGTTTTTCTTCAGCTTTACAATTTTAATTCAAATAAATCTTTGAATACACACATATTTTTTCAGTATGTACTTCAACAGTGCTCAATACATAAGAAGAGCTTATTTGTAGTAGCAAATATAAAGCATATTTCATAATATTATGTATGTGTGTGTGCGTGTTGGTGTATGTGTGTGTATCTGTGTGATTATATATAGAGAGATATAATGGATACATATAGGGTGGGCAAAAATAAGGGTCCTATTTTTAAAAATTCATAACTTCTTTATTTATTGATATTTTTTTTTTTTTTTAGAATAAGTAAAGGACCCCTTCCGAAGCAAGCATGAGCCGTATTAGCCCTAAGGAACGTACCATCATTTAGAAAACATTATTTTTGCTTAAAAAACTCAAAACAGTGTAAAAAACAATACTTTAGTTTTTGTAAGTTTTAAGAAGTGTTTTTCGGCTAAAATTTGTTTTGTTTATTTCAAAAAATCTCGGAAGGGTCAGTCTACACACACATAAAGTTTGGTGAGTTTAACTTTTATTTTGTGGAAGTTATTCAAATTCAAGTTATTCAAATTTAAAGATAGGACCCTAATTTTGGCCCACCCTGTATATATATTAGGTATAAATCTTAACATGCATATATAACTATATATATATATATATATATATATATATATATATATATATATATATGTGTGTGTGTGTGTATGTGCGTGTGCACGCGCGTCGGTATGTATCGAGCCTTCTGAGCGTACTACTTGACGGGCCATCACTTGAGACTCTCAAGAAGAAATAAACAGTAAATGAAACGCAAATTGAACGTGGGTATAAAAAAGGCCATAGGTAAAAGCAATCTACGTCGGTAAGTAACAACCACTTCAAGAAGCTTTTACGATGCTTTTATGCTGTATCACAGGGACAAGAATAACCCGAAGGAAAAGCTATATAAAATAAAATAAAAGGTTCCCGCCCAATCCCCATCACTCGGTTATCGTCCTATGAAGTGGCCCTCACAGTACCGCCCATGCCCACACCCACGGAATAATAGACTTGAATTGGTGCGTGAATTGTTAGAGACAATCCCCACCATTGCTCTTTGATTCGTCATGGCGGCCCTGCCGTCCACCGTTGACAACTGCACTTTCTTGTGTTGTTCATACCAGTCAGGGACGTGTCCCGGACTACCAGCCCAATAGAGTCTGGGCTATTTTTTAGTTGGTGACCTTGCTTCTGTCTTTTCCTTAGCCTTTTGGTCTGGGGCAAAGTGTACTATCTGTTTTGATACTGCACTTCATCTTTTCTGTTCTCGGTCAGTGAAGGAGAAATCCTAATAGACTGAGGCTATTTTTATCTTTGTCCCATTGATCATTTTGGAGGAGTGGTATTTTCTCCAAATTAAAAACCGACCTTGTGTCTAACTCTGTACTCTGAGGGCGGGGGGGGGTAAATAGGGGCCTTGCTTCTGTCGGGCTGAGGTATGGTTCCGTGTAGTTCTAGGAGGTCCATCATCCCAGGCTGACCGGTTTAGTGCTAATCGCCCGAAGCACCTCTATCGGGGAATTCCGACGGAACTTCTTAGCGATTTTTTGTCGAGCTAGAGCACACAGGCTTATTGTGTGCTGGATTTTCAATCCCTAACTGTCGACCTTGTATCACATTTTCCGCGGTTGGAATACCAACTGCACCTTCTTGGCCTTCGGGCTAGGATCAATGTGTCGTACTGTTCTGTCCTCGGTCGGTGAAGGAGATATCCTTCTAGACTAAGGCAATTTTTATTTTTGTGCAAATCCAGAGTTTCCCCTTTTAGGGGAGCTGGATATCTTCTACATAAGAAACCGACCTTGTGTCCAACTTTGTCTCTGTGGGAAAACAAGTATATAGGAACAAAAACATTTTAAATTTCAATTTTCTGCACAAAAAAAGAAAAAACAATAAATGTCCAGTTTTTCTGTTAAAATATTACTAAGAGTAATATGATTTTAAATTTAAGTATATATATTTTTATATATATTTTAGCCTGACGATACCCTACGGGGATGAAACGCGGAAGCCTCTGTGTAGCTTAATTGCCATAAATATATTTTCATAACTTACTATATATATATATATATATATATATATATATATATATATATATATATATATATATATATAATAACAGATATGAGTTATATAATACGATGACTTAATGCAAACTTGTATGATATGCATCTGATTTGTGATTTTATATATTTATAGCTCTATTGCAATTTAAAACAAACAATTTTAAAATAACTTTTTAAAGGTTTGTAACATTGAATATTGAGCTTTATTCTTCTGTAGAAATTGACTTATAAGAATCAATTTGAAGTATATAAAAAGGTTTTTTTTTTATTGTTACATACTATACGCACATGGAAAATTAATTATACTTAGTATATATATATATATATATATATATATATATATATATATATATATATATATATATATATATATATATATGTCGTTCCTTATCTGGAGGCATCACATTGGTAAAGGCAAACATATTCCCAACTAGTATTTAGGTAAAAAGCATTTCTGTATAAATACTAACAAAATAAACAAATAAATGGCACACACACACGCACACACACACACACACACACACACACACACACACGTGTATCCTCAAATATATATATATATATATATATATATATATATATATATGACAAATGAAAGATAAAATAAATACAACGGAATGAATTAAAATGAAAAAGAGAAGACCTGAAACTCAACGTTTCGCCTAACTGTTTTTTAGGACATTTCAAGAGTGAAGTCTTTTTCCGTTTTCATACTTGGAAAAGCCCACGCAACAGTTGGGCGAAACGATGAGTTTTGCGTCTGTTCTTTTTCTATTTTATGCATATATAGAGAGAGAATATTTTATAAATAAATATTAACTTTTTAAAAGCATTAAAAAAAGAAAAATTAATTATTTTTACCTACAGTATATCCCCAGACAGACTATTTAGACAAGCAAATACTTCAAGCTGAGACCGAAACCCGACTTATTTTACGATAGGCGGACGTCTTATCTTTTACGCTACCAGTACAAGCTTACTACAGAGAGTGAAATCTAAATGAATATATCAACCATTTTCAGCATCCGAGGGTTCTCCGTTCTTTTTACGAAGAGCTATGCATTATTTCTTATCCTCGTAACTGTCCCACAAACGCATACTCTCCGTGTAAAAAGAAAAAAAGTTTAATATGTAGACTAGTCCGATTCGAATAAAAGTCTGGAACGAACATACGCAAAGTTCTCTTTATTTCTCACTGTCAAGCGATCAGAATCCAATGTAAGTTTGTATCGATCTCCTCCCATACAAGACAACAAATAAAAGGCGCTTTAACAATCCGAACAGCCTAACACACGCAAACAAAACAATCAAACTCCAAAGACGCGAGCGTTTCATTCTCATTTCAGAGGTTTATATGAATAAACGCCAATTTCCTCCGCAGCCATAAAAAAAAGTAGATACAAGGGTAATGGTGGAGTGGTGAAAGGTAAAAATTGGACTGATTATTGTTTGAATAGCAGAATGGAATTATTCAGACTCAGACAGAAACAGCATTGCATCGGGCAGGGAGCAGAGGGTGTATTAGCTGGGGGGGGGGTGCTTTTCTTTGCTTTTACTTTATTTCCTTTCAACAATGGTGTAGTTATGTGCGCAGAATCACAGTTCTTAAATTGATGTTGTCAAGAAAAGACAAAATCCTTAGTTGCAACGCACTCAAAAATCAGATTGTTAGAATCTTTTGAAAGCAACAGTTTCTTTAATTGACATTCTTTATCTATATTTATCTCTCTATCTACCTATCAGGTGTAAGATAGTAAGCTATATATATATATATATATATATATATATATATATATATATAAAATAGACTAAATATAGCTAATATTACGATCCCTTACGCCTAGAAGCTATGTTCCAAAATTAATAATGATCGGTTAATTAGTTTAGGAGTGAATCCTGTACATACAAATATATAAACATATAAATATACATAACTTTATATGTACATAAAACAAAAATGTGAACGTTGTGTCACTCATTCAGCCCGGGTTAAATTGTTTGAATCAGGAAAAAGTGAGTTTGTAAAGCAAGTTAAATATAAACAAAAATAAAAATATAATATTTAAAATTAGTATTTTCCTGCTCTCTATCTATCTATCTATCTATCTATCTATCTATCTCTCTCTCTATCTATCTATCTATATATATATATATATATATATATATATATATATATATATATTTCTCCCCCTTTCTTGCTCTTTCTTTCTCTCTTTATCTCTATTTTCTATCTCTCTCTCTCCCTTTCTTTCTCTTTCTCTCTCTCTCTCTCCATCTACGGTTTATTTACTTATAATGTACTATTCCAATCTTTTTACTATTTCCTTTCTTTATTATAGATGTATATGTGTATGCGTGTGTATATGTAGATGAGCGCGGGTTGGAAGAGGTGATGAATAATGATATGCTTGCAAAAATATCTCTGCCTCTTTTTCGGACAAGATGCCAATTCAAATCTTCCGAGCTCCTTGAGGTCACTCAGTCCACGTGTGGCCATCTCTATTGAATCGCCGACTAGTGAAAGGAACGCGCCTGCACGGGGAAAAAAAAGCTATTACGCAGTGTTTTCGGAAATATTCCCGGTCATTATTAATATGATCTCCATTGTCTACAATTACAGACCTCGTCTGGCAGAAAAATCGACCCGCTTTAGTTATCGTAAATCGTGGTCCATTGTATCCCACTCCGTTAATATGGACCGATGTATCTGGTAGAGTTTTGAGTGCATCTTCATCTGAAATTGGTGGCTGAGGCAGTTGCGAATTGCAAGAGTGGAGAAACAAATCGTTGATTTTAAAAGTGTTATTCTGCTCTCAACAACAATGCGATTATCTACGACTTTCTGACCTGTCCCTGTCACATTTAGCTATCAATGTGTCTTTCGGTAGATAAATAGATAAATAGATAGATAGATATATAGATAGATAGGTAGATAGATATTTTTAAATTAAGAATTCAAATTTGATCTATCTATCTATCTATCTATATATATATATCGCTCTCTCTCTCTCTCTCTCTCTCTCTCTCTATATATATATATATATATATATATATATATATATATATATATATATATATATAATGATTATTTTTATTCACACAGACATGTACAAAATATGATCTAAGGTTAAGATCGGATTCTAACTCTTCCTGATGAGATCTCAGTTTATAATAGCTGTTGATCGATAACATCGACATGCCAGTGTCGCAGATTTTGTACATGTCTGTGTAAATAAAAATAATACTATATATATATATATATATATATATATATATATATATATATATATATATATATATATATATATATATATACTATATATATATGTGTGTGCGTGTGTGTGTGTGTGTGTGTGTATTTTTGTAATTGTATTTTTTATTGCTGCTAGGAGCGTTATGCATGTTCCGTTTCTGTTTTTCACCCCCAAAGTGATAAAGATAAATAATATATATATATATATATATCAACGAAAAATGCGTCATATAAAGTTACGGGCAACTAAAAATATGCAATCTTCTGCATTACTTTTATCACTTAGGAAGTGAAAAATAGAAAGACAACAACGCTACTATCACGAATAAAAACAATTACAAAAATACAAAACTTAAATATTAAGGTGATAAAGAGCGCACATGTTTTCCGGCATGGTCCGGTGGTAAAATTCCAGACTATAGACAATGATATCGAAGGTTCGACCATTGTCCGAGTTAGCTATGCCGATGACTGTTGATAGCCAGAAACACGTGTCTATGGATTACTTTTATGTACGTATAAAGATAATTATAAATATATATATATATATATATATATATATATATATATATATACTAGATCGGAATTTTATCGTGTTAATTATTTTAAGATGTATGCATTGCTTAATTAATTACAATTGAAAGAAGAGTAAAACAGAAATAAGTCTGTATTTCAATGGATCATGAAACTTCCATTTGATGTAATGCCTAATTCCTCCAATCGTTAAAGTTTCTTCCCTCGAAGCCATTTGGCTCCAGCTTAAAATCAGTCATTTTTAAAATGGCGTATTTTCTAGTCAAAAGTCGTCCTTCAGAGAAGAATTAATTAATAAAAGTGAAGTTGGAGCATCAAATCCGACATAAGCCTTTAAATATATATGTTTTTCTTTATCAATGGAGGAACACCAGCCAGTATCCAATATCTCTATAAAGCCATCATTCACACATGCATGGAGTATTGTTGCCACATGCACGTGGCTGGTGCACTAATCACTAATCTCCTCTTTTTGAGTAGGGTTAAAAAAAAAAGAGTCCCTAACCTAATAGGTCCCGAACTGTCTACATAGCTTCATCCTCTGTCCCATCGCAGCAATGTTGTTGTGATCCGACCAACTTACTGTACTTGTATTTCCTAAACATAACCTGACTAGCGGCAAAATTACTGTAGAGGTTTCTAGATGTCGGAAAATATGCTACTATGATAGATTCTTTCACTAGACCGTTTTCCTTTGGAATTCCCTCCCTGTTCCATATTTTCCCAACCGTACAACCATACAGAAATTTAAATGTATTGTGAAAACACATCTTGCTACCCAACTCTGCACTAAAGATGGTCCATATAAATCTCTCTGCGAATCACATTACTCTCTTTTTTGGAAGGGGTTAATGTAGTATTTGTTCTGTGGCCATGATATCATCTTCCCAAGGGGTTGGAGGGTAGTGTAGTATATGTTCGTTCGTCATATATATTAGCAAAAATATGCAACCAGAGGGGGGGGGCATATTTTTAGTAGCTTTTTGTAGTTAGTAGTAAAAGTATTATTATTAGTAGTAGTAGCAGTATTATTAGTAGCAGTGGTAGCAGTATTATTAGTTGTAATAGTATAATAATAACAATAATAATAATAATAATAATAATAATAATAATAATAATAATAATAATAATAATAATAATAATAATAATAATAATAATAATAATAATAATAATAATAATAATTACTCATTTAGTGAGTAAATAATGATGTTGTTATGTAAATAATAGATTTCCCAGGTCGGGCAAAGTAGAAGTGACCCCCCTGGGATACAATTAGCCTCCGTGTAATTTAACTACGCGTATAACACGAATCGGATTACTTATTAGCAATTATTAATAGTAGCGTCAAGTACGGCTGACAATCGTAAGTGGCAATTCTCGTTTGGGGTGAAATAGGGTTAAGTCCACCTTAAAAGTAACGACCTGTACGTGAGACTGATACTCTATGTATCATATGAAATACAAGAGATGGTTATGGGCTTAGATGATAAAGCGTTCAGATTACAGCATCTCAGAATCTCTGTCTCTCTCTGTCTCTGTCTCTGTCTCTCTCTCTCTCTCTCTCTCTCTCTCTCTCTCTCTCTCTCTCTCTCTCTCTCTCTCTCTCTCTCTCTAAAATTCGTTGGTTTTGAATTCTTGGAACAATATTCAAATTTTGTTGATCCCAACTCACTATATATATATATATATATATATATATATATATATATATATATATATATATATATATTATTCAAAAGTTATAGTGTCCATACGCAAATAGAAATATGTAATTCGTTGACAAAAAAGAATAGGCAGAGTACATATTACTAAGGCAATAGATTTTACGATGGCAATATCCGAGTTTGAATCTTGCATAAGTCTTAATGATTTGTTTAACTGAATACATTAAAAGAAATTAACATAAAACAATAACATAAAAAACATCACATAAATATTTTTTTTAAACTAGGTGATATGTTATTTTTTAATCCGCAAAAAAGGGACATAAAGGGCATTCGGTATTGGTTCAAAGCAAATTATCTTTGCTTAAAAACGTTATTTTTTTATGTTTCCTGTCAAAAAAACAATACATAAATACAGTTATCGTAGTTACTTACTCTTCAATGCAAAAACTAAGTAGCGTATTTTTTCTACGAAATTTCACAATTGTTTTTCTTCGTACCATCTATAAAGCAGTAGAGGCTATGTAAAGATGGAAATTGACATACCTATGTACTCTACCAACACTGTTCAAAGAGCGGATGGCAACTAGGGTTTATTTAAATATGTTAGTGTTACATAAAGCGCAAATATTACTCTTTTTTATTATAACAACATTCAGTTTCGAAAAGATCCTGTGGAAGAATCATTAAACAAATTAATAATTTTCCAAGGCCAGGTAATTTTGATAAAGAGGTGATGCCTCGAAATATTAGAAATGCATCGGTCTACATTATGTTAATTAAGAAAAAAGAAACTTATTACTCAGTTTATGCTTTTGAGATCCGGCACATTCAACGACTCCAATAACGAAATATCTCGGCTCATCAAATATGGGTATAAAACAACATTGAAAGAGACAATTTAAATATATTTAGATTAAAATTATTTAACTATGACAACTGAATGTTTTGATATAGTAAATAAAATGTACTCTTGTATTCATAGATTTAAATATAACATGAAAATTGCACGGTTTGATTAGAAATACTTTTCAAGGATTAGATGTGCATATTTATATTTTAATAGACATACATAGAGAGGATAAGTAGAGAGACAAATAGACACGAAGATATATATAGAGAGAGAGATGCTTATGTCACGCTTTGCTAGATTTATAGAGAATGTTGCGTTTACCTTTGCAAATATATAGATTTGGGGAAGACAATAAAATCCATACCCTTACATGAATTTAAATGGGAGAGAACAGAAGGTGAAGGCGGAGCATACTATTATGGGCGTTTCCGAGGGAAATACGGTATCCTATGACTTATATGAAATTGAAAATCTTCTCTCTATATATGAATGCAAATGTCTGTGTGTGTTCCCTATAGAAAGAGAGGTTAGTAAATCTACATAAAAACTAAACGTGTATCTACGGGGAAATAATGGAAGCGACCCCTAATCTCTTAATGTCCCTTTAAATGATCTATGAGTGTAGACCCCTTCTTAAAACTTCAGATATGCCTTATTTTGACGAAATTCAAATCATATGTATAGAATTTTCCGGGAAGACAATAAATGTAGTCCCGTATCAGGGAGCTATTGGGGCAGAACCCACCTTAAAACTTCAAATTTGTCCTAGTTTGATGAAATTTAAATCACATGTATAAGAAGTGGTCTCAAATCTCTATGTGCCCCTAAATGTGCCAAATCTCTTTGTGCCTACTCTAAGAGGGCTCTTGGCCTTTTGGCTAAGATCAAAGTGTAGTATCTGTTCCGATAGATACTGCACCCCATAGACTGGTATTGTCTTGGCATTCGAGGCTTGATTTATGCCGGTCTATGGGTCTGTTATGTGCAGTTCTCGCCTCCCCTCTTTGGGGAGGAGTAAGTTGATTGCTTACTGCCTGAGGCGCCCCTGCCGGGGAATGCCGACGGGGCTGCCCAGGCAATTTTTAAACCCCACTTTCCCGACCCGACCTTGGGTCACATCTTACTTGTGGGAGTAAGATAAAAACTGGCCTTGTGCCTAACTCCTGGAGAGGAGTAAATCAATACTCTAAGAGGGCTATGGGGCGACAGACCCCCTTAAAGGTTCAAATACGTATATCCGATTTTAATGAAGTTTAAACAATATGTATAAAACATTAATTCGAAGAGTTTTCCAAAATGTCAGTTTCTTCTAACTATATTAGGGGGAGAAACTGCTAGGAGCAGCAACAAAGGACAAAAAAGAAAAAAAAGAAAGTAATATGGTTTAATGAGCACAGTTAAAAAAAGCAAATAGTATTCCCAATTAAATATCGAGCAACAGTGGGTCTCTCTGTTAGTTAATTGTAAGTAAGGAATCCCATTGAGTGAATGTAGTATTTGTATGAATGTGATGGATACATGGTCATGCTGAATGATATTATCAGTGTGTATGGGTCAAACATGCGTCGAGTTAAGAATTAGATAGTAAAAGACCAACAAAGTACTAACCTCCCAATTTAATGGCCTTGTGCCTAATTATATGTATGTAGAATAAATAAAATGACTTACATTGGACTATTTGGTGAACGCAAACTTTTTAAAGTGTGTTTTATGATCTTGAGATTCTTGTATGTACGGATTTTTATAAAATACGATATACATTGTGTTGTAGAATAAAGAGCCTAAGTCTCTAGAACGAATAAAAAGGACGGGTTAGTTAAAAGGAGTTCGAAATCAGCGACCAACTTTCTGAATGATTGACTGATGATGGCCAATCTCAGAACTCCTAGTAATAATAAATAATAATAATAATAATAATAATAATAATAATAATAATAATAATAATAATAATAATAATAATAATAATAATAATAAGAAGAAGAAGAAGAAGAAGAAGAAGAAGAAGAAGAAGAAGAATATGTTTCAAGGCCAGTATTTTGAAGGTAGCGAAAGAATAGAAACATTTGGAAAGAAAAGTAAAAAGTTACAAAATTGAAGAAATAAGCAAACCTTTTTTTCTTTTGGAAAAAGGGAACGAGAAAAAGGAGAAGAAAAGTAAGCTGAAAGGAAATAAGGATAAAAAGGGAACAGAAGACAAAATGGAGCGATGGAAAAAAGAACGAAAGTAAGAAAAGAAAGGGGTAGCTAGAAAATCAAGACAAATGGAAGGAAAAAGAGGAAAGAAGGAAGTTTGAATAAAAGGAGAGTGATTAGGGATTTTGAGAAAGTGTCATATTTCTGACTTTTTACATGAAAATGCTTTTAGTAAACGCGAAGATTTTTTGCAGGAAATATTTTGTGTGCGTTATTAGGTACCTCGTTACCCTTTGACCTTAAACTAACAATTTTCAAGTTCTCACGAATTCATGCATATATAAACACACACACAAACATAGAAATGCGAAAATATATATATATATATATATATATATATATATATATATATATATATATGTATATATATATATATATATATATATATATATATATATATATATATATATATGATAATTTTATTTACACAGACATGTACTTATATATTTATTTATTAATTTATTTATTTATTTGTCCTGTTTGTTTCAGATTTTAGATTTTAGACTTTTTAGATTTTTTGTTTTTTGTTTTTGTTTTTGTTTTGTTTTTAGATTTTTAATTTTTAATTATTAATTTTTAATTTTTCATTTTTAACGGCCCTAATTTTTGAAATGTTAAATTTCTTTTCTTCTTCTTCTCTTTCTTTATCCCTCCATTTCATTCTCTCCAAATATGATCTGAGGTTAAGATCGGATTCTAACTCTGCCTGATGAGATCTCAGTTTATAGTAACTGTTGATCGATAACATCGACATGCCAGTGTCGCAGATTTTGTACATGTCTGTGTAAATAAAATTATCATATATAAAGCTCTATTTTGATATTGAGCACTTTTTATATGAACCCGGTTAAAATTCTCTGGATTACCACCCTGTGGATATTTTTTACCTGGATTATTACCATTATTATATATATATATATATATATATATATATATATATATATATATATATATATATATATATATATATATATATATATATATATATATATATATATTTCTTTTAGTTAACACAAAGGTTTATGTTGTAGCTCAATTGTGTACGACTAGAGCTCTTAATTAAACGTCATGTAAACCTTAGTTATTAAGAGAACAACATACACAATTACCTTTAAAACAGTTTTACTTACAAACAGTTGTTTCCGCCCATCTACAGAACATATATTGTTCAGGAGATTAAAAAAATATCACCGATTTGTATGCGGAGGTTTAATCAGTGTACAAAAGATCCTCAGTAAGTCTAACCATAAACATATTACAATGCGTACCTATATATGCAAATATAGGGTTAAATAAGTATTTAGATTTGAAAAATGGTGGCTGTAAAGGAAATATGTATAAGCTAAATAAATGTTTGATGCATTTGATTTTTTAAAGCCAGACTGGACAATTTTTATACACTGATGAAGCCTCCCCATGCAAATCGGTGATATTTTGTATATCATGAAAAATATATCTTTTTGAGATGGGCGGAAGCAATTGTTTGTAAATAAAACTGTTTTTGAAGGAAATATGGAATGTTTTTCTCTGAATGTTTATATATGTAAGTTTTCACGAAGGACTTCGACCTTTTATGCTCCATTTTGCATGTAAATAAATTAAGCTAGATATAACCCATATTTGGACCCCTTATGCCTAGCAGCTGTGTTCAAAATGTATAATGATCAGTCAATTAGTTTAGGAATTAATTATGTGCATACAAATATATACATATATCAACATACCTAACTTTATATAAATAGAGATATAGCCCTACGAAATTGGAATTTATTTAAGAGAAGCTTTGCCTATTCAAAATGCTTTAATGGCAGTTAATTAAACCTTCGCCAAAATTAAGCAGATACTCAAGAGTTTAACATAATTTGATAATTGTAAGACCCTTTATGTCCTTAAGGAGCCAAGAACAAAGAAAATAATCAGCACCTTGTTGACGGGATCATCGCACTGGCTTTTGTTATCAACTGATTTTAATGCGTAATGGTAAGAGACAATTATATAGATTCTAAATATTTTAATGCGTAATGGTAAGAGACAATCATATAAGATTCTAAATATTTTAATGCATAATGGTAAGAGAAAATTATATAAGATTTTAAATATTTTAATGCGTAATGGTAAGAGATAATTATATAGATTCTAAATATTTTAATACGTAATGGTAAGAGACAATTATATAAGATTCTAAATATTTTAATGTGTAATGGTAAGAGACAATTATATAGATTCTAAATATTTTAATACGTAATGGTAAGAGATAATTATATAGATTCTAAATATTTTAATGCGTAATGGTAAGAGACAATTATATAAGATTCTAAATATTTTAATACGTAATGGTAAGAGACAATTATATAAGATTCTAAATATTTTAATGCGTAATGGTAAGAGACAATTATATAGATTCTAAATATTTTAATACGTAATGGTAAGAGACAATTATATAAGATTCTAAATATTTTAATACGTAATGGTAAGAGATAATTATATAAGATTCTAAATATTTTAATGCGTAATGGTAAGAGATAATTATATAAGATTCTAAATATTTTAATACGTAATGGTAAGAGATAATTATATAGATTCTAAATATTTTAATACGTAATGGTAAGAGACAATTATATAAGATTCTAAATATTTTTATACGTAATGGTAAGAGATAATTATATAAGATTCTAAATATTTTAATACGTAGCGGTAAGAGATGATTGTATAACATTCTAAATATTTTAATACGTAATGGTAAGAGACAATTATATAGATTCTGAACATTTTAATGTGTAATGGTAAGAGACAATTATATAGATTCTAAATATTTTAATGCGTAATGGTAAGAGATAATTATATAAGATTCTAAATATTTTAATACGTAATGGTAAGAGATAATTATATAAGATTCTAAATATTTTAATACGTAATGGTAAGAGATAATTATATAGATTCTAAATATTTTAATACGTAATGGTAAGAGACAATTATATAAGATTCTAAATATTTTAATACGTAGCGGTAAGAGATTATTGTATAACATTCTAAATATTTTAATACGTAATGGTAAGAGACAATTATATAGATTCTGAACATTTTAATGTGTAATGGTAAGAGACAATTATATAGATTCTAAATATTTTAATGCGTAATGGTAAGAGATAATTATATAAGATTCTAAATATTTTAATACGTAATGGTAAGAGATAATTATATAAGATTCTAAATATTTTAATACGTAATAGTAAGAGATAATTATATAAGATTCTAAATATTTTAATACGTAATGGTAAGAGACAATTATATAAGATTCTAAATATTTTTATACGTAGCGGTAAGAGATGATTGTATAACATTCTAAATATTTTAATACGTAATGGTAAGAGACAATTATATAGATTCTGAACATTTTAATGTGTAATGGTAAGAGACAATTATATAGATTCTAAATATTTTAATGCGTAATGGTAAGAGATAATTATATAAGATTCTAAATATTTTAATACGTAATGGTAAGAGATAATTATATAAGATTCTAAATATTTTAATACGTAATGGTAAGAGATAATTATATAGATTCTAAATATTTTAATACGTAATGGTAAGAGACAATTATATAAGATTCTAAATATTTTTATACGTAGCGGTAAGAGATGATTGTATAACATTCTAAATATTTTAATACGTAATGGTAAGAGACAATTATATAGATTCTGAACATTTTAATGTGTAATGGTAAGAGACAATTATATAGATTCTAAATATTTTAATGCGTAATGGTAAGAGATAATTATATAAGATTCTAAATATTTTAATACGTAATGGTAAGAGATAATTATATAAGATTCTAAATATTTTAATACGTAATGGTAAGAGATAATTATATAAGATTCTAAATATTTTAATACGTAATGGTAAGAGACAATTATATAAGATTCTAAATATTTTCATACGTAGCGGTAAGAGATGATTGTATAACATTCTAAATATTTTAATACGTAATGGTAAGAGACAATTATATAGATTCTGAACATTTTAATGTGTAATGGTAAGAGACAATTATATAGATTCTAAATATTTTAATGCGTAATGGTAAGAGATAATTATATAAGATTCTAAATATTTTAATACGTAATGGTATTAGATAATTATATAGATTCTAAATATTTTAATGCGTAATGGTAAGAGACAATTATATAAGATTCTAAATATTTTAATACGTAATGGTAAGAGACAATTATATAAGATTCTAAATATTTTAATACGTAATGGTAAGAGACAATTATATAAGATTCTAAATATTTTAATACGTAATGGTAAGAGACAATTATATAAGATTCTAAATATTTTAATGCGTAATGGTAAGAGATAATTATATAGATTCTAAATATTTTAATACGTAATGGTAAGAGACAATTATATAAGATTCTAAATATTTTAATACGTAATGGTAAGAGATAATTATATAAGATTCTAAATATTTTAATACGTAATGGTAAGAGACAATTATATAAGATTCTAAATATTTTAATACGTAATGGTAAGAGACAATTATATAAGATTCTAAATATTTTAATGCGTAATGGTAAGAGACAATTATATCAGATTCTAAATATTTTAATACGTAATGGTAAGAGACAATTATATAAGATTCTAAATTTTTTAATGCGTAATGGTAAGAGACAATTATATAGATTCTAAATATTTTAATACGTAATGGTAAGAGACAATTATATAAGATTCTAAATATTTTAATACGTAATGGTATTAGATAATTATATAAGATTCTAAATATTTTAATACGTAATGGTAAGAGACAATTATATAAGATTCTAAATATTTTAATACGTAGCGGTAAGAGACCATTATATAGATTCTAAATATTTTAATGTGTAATGGTAAGAGACCATTATATAGATTCTAAATATTTTAATGCGTAATGGTAAGAGACCATTATATAGATTCTAAATATTTTAATACGTAATGGTAAGAGATAATTATATAAGATTCTAAATATTTTAATACGTAATGGTAAGAGACAATTATATAAGATTCTAAATATTTTAATACGTAATGGTAAGAGATAACTATATAAGATTCTAAATATTTTAATGCGTAATGGTAAGAGACAATTATATAAGATTCTAAATATTTTAATGCATAATGGTAAGAGACAATTATATAAGATTCTAAATATTTTAATGCATAATGGTAAGAGATAATTATATAAGATTCTAAATATTTTAATACGTAATGGTAAGAGATAATTATATAAGATTCTAAATATTTTAATACGTAATGGTAAGAGACAATTATATAGATTCTAAATATTTTAATACGTAATGGTAAGAGATAATTATATAAGATTCTAAATATTTTAATACGTAATGGTAAGAGATAATTATATAAGATTCTAAATATTTTAATACGTAATGGTAAGAGACCATTATATAGATTCTAAATATTTTAATGCGTAATGGTAAGAGACCATTATATAGATTCTAAATATTTTAATGCGTAATGGTAAGAGACCATTATATAGATTCTAAATATCTGAACAAAATCCTCTGATTCTAAGTTCCTTCTTATCGAACCTGAACTCTACAAAATATAAAATTTTAAAACGATATATATATATACAATATTTTCAGTTTTACATACTACAATGTTTTTGATAATCAAAAAAGTTACTTTGTAAGTATTTGATCTTTGACATTTATTCAAGGCTCTGAGCGTCTTCTATTATTATGAACTAGCGTGTACCTTCTAGCAGAGGGTGAGAGAAAGTTAGGCTCAATTCTCGCACTAACGCTAGGGTCAAACACCTTATGTCAAGTTAATTCAAGTTTACAAAATAGCAAGAAGCATCGTATCTGTGTTATATACTGCTTATGTAAAGTAAATGTTAGTAAAGTTAACTAATTTGAATATTTATGTGCAACATATTTTATTAAATAACTATACTTTGTTATTGTTTTTTTTTTAATTCAACGATTGTTTGCTTTTAATACATCAAGTAGTTTTGTTTAGAAATATCGTTTTATTTCGTGGACAAAATGGTTAGTAAGTCAATAGAATTCAGAAATGCCGATGATGGTAGATTTTTCGTCTTTGTTATGATCGAAGGAAAATTGTTTGTGCATTGTGTTCTATTCAGGCCTATTTTTCGGTATGGTTGATTTTATTTCTCAATCAAGCTACCCAACACACACTCCTCTTCGCCCAGGCAAATTGATTTCGTCTCTTTGTCCATTATTTACGGTCATATTTAAAAAAAAAAAAAAAAGAATCCCATCAAAATGACCAGAATGTTAATGTCTATCTATCTCTATGAATAAATGGGAAAGAGTTTGCTTCATGTTTACAACAATAAAATGTTCATTATTTAAAAGTTGTGTTTCAGGTATTTTTAGTAGAGAACTTGCGAATAGATAGCGAGCTCAGCAACGCAATCTAGTAAATAAATTGGAAAGTGTGAAACAAATTATTTTATCCCTGTATTTTGTGATTTATACACTTTTCATTTATTTCTTACTTATATACATTCCGAATGTAGGTATAAATAATTTAATAATCATTTATAAATATTATACTAAGCCCCTTTAAGAAATTAAAGTGGAGCACTCTCGGGGAAGTTAAAAATAGACTGTCAAAAAGCTCTAATGCAAAGTTCCGAATACGTTCGTCAAACACTCTCGACTAGTCTTCTATCTGTGCCCGCTTCTAGGTACCTATTGATCTTAATTTCCCTAAATTACGTGACAGTTTCCGTGGGCCGAGTGGATATGGCTGACTCTGTGTACCGGATTCGCGCCTCCCGACCGTCTGAAATTGTTACTTCCCTGCATTGATGAGAACAATAAGCTTGAAACGCTACCGTCTGTAGGTATAAATAATTTAATATTTATTTATAAATATTATATATATATATATATATATATATATATATATATATATATATATATATATATATAAATGAATAATGAAAATGAAAATTGTATGAAATAGAATATTTATTATATCATCAATTAATTCAA
>OY744519.1:71454311-71471811 GCA_963556195.1 Sepiola atlantica
ATGTATATATATATATAGAGAGAGAGAGATAGATAGATAGATAGATAGATAGATAGATAGATAGATAGATAGATAAAAAGTGTAAACCTGTTAGCCGTGTGCGTAGTATCTTTAAAAGGGCGATAGAAACTTATAAGGTGCCATGGTAAACGAACGCTAATAGAAATACATAACGGGGTTTTACGCACACCCCAAATACCATCGCACCGATCCTCTCGACCCCGACCCCCCCCCCCCCCCAAAAAAAAACAGTATCAGAAAACGATGAATCATCAAAGTTTGCCATGTCGTAGATCCTATATCTATCTCTTTTTATTTCTGTTGAAGAGCGTACCCTCGTTCATCAGACCAGGAAAAGATGGTGTTGCGTTGCAAGCAGACAGACGGAACATGACGGCCGCACGTGGGATAACGAGTAGGGGGAAAAGGGAGACAGGTGTGCCGAGTCAGTTCCATTGCGAAATCGGACGGCCAGATTGCATTGGAAATCGGCAAGCATAGAAGCAAGAAATCGACAAGCCACCATAATTTTGTCATTTATATAGTCGGCCATTTAGCTTAGATATATAGAGATGGGCAGACTCATATACGGGATGTTGAAGAAAAATCCGACACTTTACAAAAGAAAGAAATAGACAATAAAAAACAAAAGTTTATTTAGAAACAGTTAGAGTTACATACTGCATCATCTCAAGGCGGACGCGAAATGAGTCACACGCTTCGGCGACCATGTCTTTGTCTATAGTGGCGAGGGCCTCCGCGATGGCAGCCTTCAGAGAGTCGACTGTGTTGTGGGCGTGCTTGTTGGCCAAAGAGAAAATAGTCCAGTTGGTTGTTGTGGGATGATGAGGATGATGGCTAAAGGTTCGGCGACCACTAGCAAGGAACATTGTTGAGCAGCCACGCCTCGATCGTCGTCGGCCTTGTGTACAGGAGCAAAGTTCTCCTAGTAGACGTAGGGGCGCCCAGTGGCAATATTAACAACGCTCCTCAACATCTTCTAGTATTTCGTGTACTTTTTGTCAAGTGTCGCATTTTTCTACAACCCCATATAATGATTTATCCACCTTCCACAGCGCTAAGATGTGACACAAGGTCGAGAATGTGGGATTTGAATAGCCAGCGTCCGAGAATTTGAGCACTCTGGCCTACAAAAATTGCCTGGGCAGCCCCATCAGCATTCTCCCGGTAGGGACGCCTCAGACAGTAAGCAATAAACTCACTCCTCTCCAAAGAGGGGAGGCAAAACCTGGGAGGGTTGACCTCCTAGAACTGCACAGAACCGTCCCATAGTCCGGCGTAAATCAAGCCCCGAAGGCCAAGACAATACCAGTCTATGGGGTGCAGTATCGGAACAGATACTACACTTTGATCCCAGCCAAAAGGCCAAGATTAGTGTATTTGCTGACACACCACGCTCTATTCCGGACGTGTAGAAAAAACGAACACACGCATATCAAAGGCAATAGCTGAATCATTAGAAAATGGCTTCATGTTTGTGGTAGAATGGGGACATGAGTGGATGGTAAGATTTAATGCTATTAAGATCAAGCTCATGTCCTTAAATAATTATTAAAAAAACTTTTTCCACCACCGATTGCCATGACTAATACAATATTTCCTGAGAGTTCACCATTCAAACTACTAGGGCTACAATTTAGAGATAGTATGTATTAAAACAAATACATTGCCAAGGAAGGTGAGTTCCCTCTACCGAGCTAGAAAACTTCTCACAACTACCAGTATCATATATCTCTACAAAGCCACGATTCGCCCATGCATGAGGTATTGTTGTCACCCCATGGCTGGTGAATCAAGCACTAGCCTATTTCTCTTGGATATGGTTAAAAAAAGAGTCTCAAATCTAATAGACGCCTCACTATTAAGCATGTATAGATCTCACCCCTTCACTGTTGAGGTCCCCATATGCTGAAGAGCTTTCTACTTTATTAGCTTCTTTCCTCGTACTGCTAGCGTTTGGAATTCCCTTTCTGCTTCCTGTTTCCCTGATCATACTAACATGTAGACATTACAATGTAACGTGAACAAGTATATGGGATTCTCCTAATTCACAGTAGTCCTTACGTCTCAGTGGTATTGTGCCTTGTCTGGGGTGAACTTAAGTATATATATATATATATATATATATATATAATGAGAAAGGAAGGATGAAGGTAATCATACGTAATGGGAAATGAAAAGGAAAAACCAAAAAGAATGTTTTTATATATATTCATCAACGTTTCGTCTTTATTTGTAAGACTTCCTCAGGATGATAATTTTAAGATAAATGTCATGCAAGTACGTGAAAATATTGGGTTGACATGATGGGTTGCCGAGAAAAAGTAGTAGTCACTATTGGGTGCGCAGGACCAAAGTCCGAGCTTAGTGAAGACAGTAGCATGGAATGAGCTTAATGAGGATGGTTCTAAGTTAAAAAGTGGAGCGGGGGGGGGTGAACGGAAATAATGTGGATAGTTGTTAGTGAAGAAGTGGAGGGGTGGGGAAAGAGGAGGGGAGGGGGAGGCTCTGTGATTTTGGTGTGTGGGTAATGTCATGGTTTTAGAAAAGATTTGAAAAAATGAAAAAATGATGAAATGATTAAGGTGGTTTGAAAGTAGGAGGGTGGGTGGGTGAGAGTGTGAGAGAAGTAGTCGGAAGGGTGAAATGAGTGAGGAGGGGGACAGGGGAGATTTTGTTGTGGTTAGGTGTGAAATCTTTGGAGAGTAGTAGTGTTTGACCAGCTGGCTATGTCAAGAATGTGTGGAATGAGTAAGTTAGAAGGTTTGCATTCGTTGTGAATGAAAATGTGTGTGTGGAGGGGGGTGTGGGGGGTGTATGTGGAGACTTGTATGTAAGTATAACTGAGAGCGAAGAGAAGAAATAGAGGTTATCCATAATCTAGGTTGAGTTTTGTTCAGTGAGAATAAATTTGCTTATTAAGGGGGATAAATTATAAAAGCCATTTCGTTGTCTAATGGTGTTGGAGGCTGTGATTAGTGCGGTTTCCAGTAGTCTTCGCCGAGCTTTGTTGTGGGTGTATTTGGTGATTTTGGCTTGTTCGAATTTGAAAGCATGACCGTGCTCTAATGCATGGGAGAAAAGTGCACTAAGAGGGTTATTGTTTTTTATGTCCCTTTTGTGTTCACTCAATCTTTTCTTCAATTCACGTTGTGTTTCTCCCACGTAAATTTGATGTACATACAAATAATTTCAAAACTAGGCATCATAAATTTAAATGTATAGTTTTAATCGAGCACTTTATTTATTTATTTTCAACATACCGCAAAATACTATATATATATATATATATATATATATATATATATATATATATATATATGTATATATGTCGTTATTTTTTTGTTAGCGATACTACAGCTCCTGGTACGTTCTGTTCCCGGAGCATTTGGGAGTTTACTCTCTTATATACGTAGTGTCGCTCTATTTCTTTTAGAGACGTGTAAACACACAGACACATATATATTTATGAAAATGTTTTCGTAAGATGAAATAAAATCTGAAATTTTGGAATGTAATTGAACTTTGCTTGCTTATATATGCTCTGTTGTTACTAGTTGACAATCATTGAGCTTTAATTGGAAGAGGTTGGTAAACATAACATATTGAAATTTTATGCTAAAATATATTTTCACTCACATATTCCAATCCTAGCATAGTCAGCTACGCTAATGAGCCGCAGTAGCAACAAAACACGTGTCCGTAGATTAATATTTCATCCATCCATCCATCCATCTATCTATCTATCTCTCTCTCTCTCTCTCTCTCTATATATATATATATATATATATATATATATATATATATATATATATATATTCCAAGGCTAGTGAACAGTCACTGATAGATTGTCATTTTTGGCAAGGAAACCATTCGTATGATTACATCTGAAATTCAAATATATATAAATTGCAAAAATGTTTTAGACATCAATTAATAAATATTCTCCAAATTTCAGTTTCTTTGGAGTATTTTAAAGAGTTTTAGAGAAAACACCTTCCCAATTGAAAAATTCAAATATTTCAGATTTGCATTAAATTTAATCCATAGTCCTTAGACACCAATTAAGTTAGGTTCTCTGGATTTCAATTACGTTTTATACGTCTTAGAAACCACGACCTCACTCAGAACGCTGACGATTCCACTGGGCATAATTTTTTTTTCAATTAAAAATGTCAGCCCATCTGGATGAAACCGTGGTACGTTACTGAAATATGTAACATATTGTTTTCAAATAAATTATATTAGCTCTCACTCCCTTGGGATCGAGCACTTTATTGATTTCTTTTTAATATAACCTGACACACACACTATATATATATATATATATATATATATATATATATATATATATATATATATATCACCCTACTAGATTATTATAAAATATATAAATATATATAAGCTATGTGCTATGTTTGAGGGAAAGAGAACGATAGTACGAGACAGATTGGCGAGATAGTTAAACAGCCAGAGAAAGTCAGATGTAAACAGACTTAGATTGATCGGCTAAGTTAGCGATAAACAAGGGAGATAATGGAATGCATATCTAAATATCACCTTACAAGTAAATAAACAGTCTTATAATTATTCATCGAAATGTCCAGATTTCGACAGGCATACCCGTCCCTCCCTCCCTAAGACACTGAAATCTACGCCCTTTGAAAAATATCTTTCATTTCGGGGTTTTGACTGAAATATTTCAGACGGATTATCCCAGTTTCCTTTTTTAATGTCTTTTTTTTAGCAAAACAGGACCGTTCAAGCTAGTCGTAGCTTTTCCATGGAGACTAGAATACCCCTTTATTTTTTGTCGAGAAAACATATGTTTCATGTACTCATTTTTCTAACCAATGCAAGAAAATTGGAGAGCGCGTTTTTTTTTATATACATATAATGAACCTGCATTTAGAAAATATTGATAAAAATACCATATATATATATATATATATATATATATATATATATATATATATACTTTATAGTTGCATATCAATGACCATGAGAAAAATCAATACAAATCCATAGTTTTCATTTATCGTACAATGTCTTTATTTTAATATTTCGGTGAATACCTGTATTTCTTCTTTGTCTCACAAACAACAATTTTTTTATTTATTTTTTTCCAAATTTAAATCCTATTCTATATCTTACACGCGTTTCACAGTCACGAGAAATATATAGTCTCTAGTTAACATTGCTGATCATCAGAGCAATAGTTAATTTAATGGTAATAGGTAGAGATTTTATTCCAAAGAATTGCAGAAATTTTTATTCTGTATTCTGTTGAAAACAATTTTTTGCTATTCAAATCGATTTTGTCAAATTACATACTATATCTGGCCGTATATTTCTTTCGGTGGCATAAGTTGTAATAGATTCATCGTTTTCTGTCATTCGATAATAAAAATACGTAAATATCCAATGAAATCACACGGTTTTAATAAAACTGGAAACTGCAAATGACGACGGCAGATTCATAATTACACCGTCTGTCATAGTACTTCGGTCAAATCTTTTCACCTGATCAATAATAATAGAAAATTAAACGCATAAAAACAAAACATGTCAGGTATATGTTAAGTTATGTTATACTTTGTACACACACACACACACACACATATATATATATATATATATAAAATTTAATTAAAAATTAATTTATGTAATTTTCAATTTTTAATTTACACACACACACAAATATATATATATATATATATATATATATATATATATATATATATATATATATATATATGTCTTTTTGGCTAAATTATGCATTTCTTTGCATTTGGAAAACATGAAATCATATAATTTATAGGTGAGAATATGATTTTTTTTATTTCGGACAAACATTGCTTTTTTATTAAATATATTTACTTCAACAGTGCTCAAAAGATGAGCAATAGTTAGTAGTTCCATAAAATATACTTATGGCATGCAAACTACACAGAACTGTTTGTTATTCAACTCTAGAAGGAGTACACCTGGCTTACTGCGAATATTAACATTCAAACCCATTTATAAGCAGAAAATGTTGACATTATTCTCCAGTCGTGTTGGCATAGTCAATAAAATTAATAGCTTTTATTGACTGGAGTTTAATGTAAGCATTATATGCTTATAGAATAGGTTTTAGAATGTTAATCATCGTAGTTAGCCTGGCGAAATCGTTCTAGAGGTGAAACATAAACGTTGCTATGTAGCTTGCTTGTCATAAGTATATTGTATACCGTATATATATATAACATAAATATTAAAAATGATTGAATAAATTACGTGAGGGTGGCTCAGTGGCTAGCGACAAGGACTGGTACACCCAGGTTGGTGTGCCAAGTTCGAATCCAGTTTATTCCACAGAAGAACTTTCACTTAAGATGGTGGCAACCTTCACGTGGTCCTTCCTGTAAGTAACCAATGTCTTTGTAGAAAGAATTCTAACTCGAAATATACTGGGGAAACCAATGCCAACAATAGAATCATCTGATTCATACGAAATGAATGAAGGAATCAATGTTGACCATTGCTTTCACGCTCAGGGCGCTTCGTCAGTTGACAAACACGTTATTTTTATTATGTCCCCTTCTTGAGCACTATGGTAAATTAAATCGCAAGTTATCATGAGCGATAATGCAATGTTTTTCATCCAAACAAATAGAATACTTTTTTGTAGTTGACAGTATTTATATAAACATTGAGTTTTCGCTTACTCGTGGTTCGTGCTTGATTACCGAATAGTTAGAATCGCCAACACTTAACTAGAAGGTCGATTTTCTATCCCGGCTTGAAGCACTTGCCGGTTTAGTAACATTGCATAGCCGGGATACAACGAAACTGTCTGTTTGTAGATGATTATACATATCATTTTTATTGGCCCCCTTTCAGTCTCGAGTGACAATTATTACCTCGTCATGTAGTGAAGTAAAGGTTGCGGATTCAGCAACCGCACCTCTCCTGAACTGGTATTTCTCAAGTTCAGTAGTAAGGAAAAAGAGCAAGTCGACTGGAAACAATGCCGGAATAAGCAGAGAAAAACTGGTGTTATGAATTGTTCCGACTCCTTGGCTTAAGTGTCTAATTTGCCCTACCATTTAATACATTGCCAGAGTGAGGGCATATGGTATTAGTGAAAGTGATGTATATATAGGGTGCGAGGGCTATTTGAGGGCAGGTTTAGTATGTTAAATCAACAATAATATGTTTTAAAAAATGCATATATTTAAATCAAGTTGACACAGATATATTTGATGATACTTCTTTCTTTAATTATTTTATGAATCCACTTTTGCTTCAATGTCTTCTATGCGAGCTCGAAACCATACACAAGCTGAAATTAAGTGGCCCCTATTCATATCGGACAACACCTGGACAATGCCAGCCTTTAGTGAAGCTATGGTACTATGAAAATATCGATTAGCCTCCCTTTCAACAACGCTCCAAACGTAATAGTCGATAATATTTTAATCTGGCGAGTTAGGTATGGGGGCACATGTTAGGGGGTCACATGATCGTAAATATTCTCTGATAACCAGTCATGGGTAACAATGGCTTAGTGAGAAGATGTAGATTCTTGTTAAAAGACATATAATCTTTCATTGCACACCTTATACATTCAGGACTAAACAACCGTTTTAAGAACATCAACGTATTCAGCAGCATGTACCCTAGAACCTTGTGGGGAAAATTTTAGGTGGCATGCCATGACCTTCAATGCTCACAACTCCTTAAACCATCACAGTAGCCGGATATTCGCTGGGTATTTCAGAAGAAGATACACATTTCCACTAGTCAGGGAAATAAGGGATGTCCCTTTAGCTCTAACCCAGTGGTTCTTAACCTTTTTTCTCCAATTCCCCACTATTTAGTGAACCAGCTCTCCATTCCCACCACAGTTATCACATGGAAATAAATACATACGCAAAGATTCGTTATGTTTTTTTCTAAATATATTTGGCCTATAAAAAGCATACAAAAAATGTAACCCTAGCACTAGACGCGTACAGGTTAATGAGACTTTTGCATTTGTTTTGCCTTGACAAGTGCCTCAATGTTCAGTTCCACCTTTGAAATAGCGCAGCGCAAATCAGATTGAAGGTCAATCAGGCGGTTTCGCGATTTGTTTTTGATCTCAACCATGCTCGAAAACGCTGACTCGCACAGGTACGTAGAGGGAAATGCAACCAGTAGTGTGAGCGCCGCCACAGCAAAATTATCATGGTCAAAGTAAGTCAACATTTGGATGTAATGTATTAAATTTTGAAGCAGCGGTTCTTCTGTCCGACCGGTCATTCCCCACTTGGCAACTCCGCCATTCCCCACCAGTGGGGAATTCCCCACAGGTTAAGAACCACTGCTCTAACCGAACCTTATGAACGAATGACCTGTCAACATGTAAAAGTATCTGATTTCTAAATCACTGTTTTGCAGCTAAAGCAACGATCACTACATGTGTTTAATATATTCGTTTGAATGTATTAGCTGAAATAAAAATAATAACATAATAATTTAAGTGTTTACTGAACATAGAACAATATGTTCTCGAATAGCCCTCGCACCTTGTATATTATCATCAACAAACAGTATATTTAGCTATATCATAGCTCTATAGTGTTGCTAGACTGGCAAGTAGTTCAAGCTGGGATCGAAACCCAAAATAATAATTCACACTATTTAAGAAACAATTATGCTTGCAATTGATCAACAATTAGATCTAACTGGGAATATCCGAAATATTTTTTTCGACAAAAAAAAAGTTGTTTTTTTCTTCAGAGTCCCCCTTTCAATTTTTTTTCCGCATGATATAATATTGGGCCACAACTCACTGTTTCAGTAAAGCCTCCCTTCACCCCCTCCGAGCCCGTCATCATCTCTCTCTAGTCTTTTGCTTTTGTTAAATTTAAAGTTACAGCAGAGTGAACTATGATTTGGAAAGCAAGACATCTGATTGCCCCCGGCTTTTTCGCTCTGACAGTGAGGGTCAAATCGCTGCGACAGTAAAAAAGGGAGAAAAGATTGTATGATAGCGATAAAAATCTCCGGGTCAGTCAAGCGTGAGTCATCTACAATTTACGTCGTCCGACGGTATTCATTGGCCGGACACTCCAAGTAATACAAGACATTCTTCCTAGCCCAACACCTCAATTATTTTTTAACAATCTTCAGAGGCAAATATTATATATATATATATATATATATATATATATATATATATATATATATATATATATATATATATATATATATATATATATATATATACTAGCAGGGCTAACGGGCGTTGCCCGGTACCCTAATTTCTATAAATTACGTATATTACAGAAAAAAACTAAAAAGTAAAGCAAACTGTTTTATATTGTAATTTCATTTTGGTTCAAAATAAAAATAATTATGCCCCGAGTAAGGTTCGAACTCATAAAATCTTTTTCTAACTACGGCGATCTGACCAAAGGCGACAGGTACGAAATGATGATGCTATTGAAAATGTCTTTCCCCCTCACCCTCTCTCTCTCTCTGTCTGTCTGTCTGTCTGTCTCTCTCTCTCTCTCTCTCTCTCTCTCTCTCTCACACACACACACACTTTCTCTTTCTATTTCGCTCTCTGTCTCTGGAGAGAAGCTGGGAGAGAGAGGGTATGTTATGATATCACAAGAGAGTGTGATAAATATTCGAAAATTAAATAATGTCTTCACAAATATTCATGAAAAACTTTTGAAATTTGAAAATGGAGGAGAGTTAGAGAGGGAGAAAGGGAGAGAAGTGATAAAATAGGGGAGGAAGAAAAGAAAGAACGAAGAAAGAAAGAGAAAGAAAGAGTGAGATTGGAAAAGAAAGTTCGTATATAATGACATCACAAGAGAGTTTCATAAATATTTAAGAATTCCAAAATATTTTCACAAATATTTATGAAAACATTTTTGAAAGTCAAATATTTATCAAAATTCCCCCTCCCCCTCTCTCTCTCTCTCTCTCTCTCTCTCTCTCTCTCTCTTTATATATATATATATATATATATATATATATATATATATATATATATATATATATATATATATATATATATATATCTTTCTCTCTCCACGAGGGAAAATTTGACAAAATGATGTTTTTTAATGAGGGAGAAACTCAGATCCTTCAAAAGAGGCACTCTGGATTGATACAACAAATAAAGATTTCTCATCAGAACTGATACTATACTTCAAGTATCACTCAAAACTATACTAATTGTCATCATTATAAATTCTTACTACCAGATCCCCGTGGAAAGTCTAGTGTTGTTTACCTACCGTTTTCCCGAAACAAATGGCACCCTTAAATCGACGACGACGAGATAATTCTATTTATGACGTCTTATTCGATTTTGGAACAATTTATTTTAAAACGGGTTGAATGTTAATCTGTGACAGCTACTAAACAATTACTTTTTTTGCTTTTGATCTGTGGCGATTTGACGATCTCCCTTTTTTTTCATCAGTGTGGAAGGTAACAACGAAAGTATAAACAAAGATACACACATTATTATACAGACTAGTGTACACCCTTCATAAAAAATAACGGGGGGGGATTATACTTCTCCATTGTTCGCACTCGCTATTTATCTAGAAATATTACTAAAATATTCGGTGTTTCTATAGAATTCGAACTTAACCATACCGACTTTTGCCGAACTAAACCTAAAATGTACGGTTAGTTTAAAGCTAGTTTAGGTTAGAGTTTTAAAAAAAACAGTTCTGTTCAAATTCTGTAGAAGTACCAAATATTTATATAAAATCATAGATATATGTCATTAATTTATTTTTTCATACATAAATTATTATTATCACTTCGGATGACATAAAGAAAAATACCCAGTCTAACTTGCTATTTACTTTTTCGCTTCCTCTCAACACTTTAAATGGTTTCGTCAAGAATAAATGTACGTGTTTTACTCGCTAACTTTTGCGTGACGGAATGGAAGTACATATATGTATTTTTATACACATTGTTTTTTATTGTAGAGTGGAGTATGTGTGGATATGTGTATGTTCGTTTCTCCAATATCTCCCTGAATTTCTTCACATTTGGCAAATTAAATAAAAAAATCGGCCTCATGATGTAAATTATAGGTATTAATGATTTTAATATTTTGAACAGTCCTCCGCCCTTTATCAAAGATATATCTTTTGATAAGAATTGATTTTAATTTTTTTTACGATAAACTGGAAATTTTAAATTTTGAACAACGCTCAAATGTCTTTTGATAAAGCTCCCATGCCTACACGCCTACAGATATTTTACTCGCTAACCTTTGCGTGGCAGGATGGAAGTGCGTATGCTTATTTGTATACAAATAAATACACATTGGTCTTTATTATAACATATCCCACGAGCCTGACATATAGATAGCGCCAATAATTGAAAACCTCCATATGATTTTTATAAAGTACTAACCTTCAAATTTAACGTGTCAAAATTTGAGACCAATTCGATTACAAATTATAGTTATTTAAGCGAAGCTACTGTTGCAAATTTTCAAAACAATGGAAACATCTGAAGTTTGTGAGTTGATAACGCATTGCTTTCTGATGGAGAAGATATTGTTCAAGCAAAGAAATAAATGGCTTGATAAGCGTTATTCAGACTCTGCTACGTCCTAAACAACAGTTTAGAGATGGTGTGCTAACTTTAAACGCGGTCGTACAGACACAAATGATGCTGAACGCTCAGGTCACCCAAATTCGGTAGTTGCCCCGGAAATATATATCAAAGTCCACAAACTCGTTTTGGCCGATCGTAAATTGAAGTTGCATGAGATAGCAGAGCAGTTGAAGATATCAGAAAGCAGTGTGTTCGCCATTTTGTAAGAATAAGTGTTTAAAGTTGTGTTCAAAGTTGTGTTCAAAGTTGTGTTTAAAGTTGTGTTCAAAGTTGTGTTCAAAGTTGTGTTTAAAGTTGTGTTCAAAGTGGGTGCCGGGTTTGCTCACAGTCGATCAAAAACAACAACGCTGTGAGAATTCAGGGCGTTGTTTGCAACTGTTACAACGCAACAAAAAGGTGTTTTGCGTCAATATGTAACAATGGAAAAAACATGGATTCTCCAGAATCAAATCGGCAGTAATCTGAGTGGACAGAAGCCGATGAAAGCCGTCCAATGAGCAAACATCAGCAAACAAGGTTTGGGTCTCTGTATTTTGGGATGCGCAAGATATGTTGTTCATCGATTACCTTGAGAAAGGGAAAAAAACATCAATAGCGAATGTTATATAGCATTATTGGTTCATTTGAAGCAAGATATCGCCCCCCCTAACGTACACAAGTTAAGAATAAAAGTGTTTTTTTCACCAAGACAATGCACCATTTTACAAGTCGATCGCAGCGATTGCAAAACATCACGAATTGCACTTAGAATTAATTCCGCATCTACTCTATTCTCCAGATTTGCCACCCAGCGACTACTGGATCTTTACAAACTCCAAAAGAATACTCCATGGAAAGAAATTTGTCGTCAATGAAAAAGTAATATTGGAAACTAAGGCATATTTTGAAGCCAAAGACAAATAAAAGACTATTTAAAAAAATGGCATCAAATGGTTATAGAAGCCGTGTAATCAACGTATAAGCCTAGAAGGAGACTTTTGTGGAATCAAGTCGAATTCACCTAAAAGTTGTTTTATTATTTGGGCCCGAAACTTATTGAGTGGTGTGTTAGACTTGAGAAATCACGCTTTCATATGATTAATGTCATTGATACAATGACGACAATAACTACTTTTTCTTTCATGATGAAGAAGAAGAAGAAGAAGAAGAAGAAGAAGAAGAAGAAGAAGAAGAAGAAGAAGAAGAAGAAGAAGAAGAATATCTTAATACGAACGAATGAATGGATAAGGAACGATATGCAAGGGATCGGGGTAATAGCGGTATTGGTCGATTGATGACCTGAAGAGGAATTCTCTTTAAAGTGAAACTTCAATGAAAATCAAGTGAATGACTTCTTTTTTCTACCCGTACAAATGTGCAAAACATCAAAGCAAATGATATTGTTCCTTTGTTTGTTTGTTGCTTTGTTTTATGCATTTGTCTGTTTTGTTTGATCCGTTTTTGGCGGGAAGGAAGACACAGCGTTAAACGAAAGGACGAACCCAAATCAATTAGAAACTAGAAAAAATGAAAATAAAGAAAAATTCGGTTTAAACCAAAAAAAACTCGAATACAAAATGAAATAAGCAAAGAAAAAAAGAAAGAAATAGGGAAATCAAAAAATCTAATCCAACCCTAACCCTAACCCTAACCCTAAGAAAAAAGTGAATGAATGAAAGAAAATGAGAAAGAAATGAATCGTTTTCAATACGGATAGTGTTTCAGAATTAAATTACCCAACAGGGGTTGATATGCTGTAAAACAGTCAAAGCCAATCAAACCGCTGTAAGAATATAGTTTTTTCACTTGCCTTCTTAAAATGCATCTGAAAAAGTATAAAAACTAGAATAACACGAAAAAGTATAAAAACTAGAATAACACCTGTCCCAGGACGGGTAATATTAATTTCCCGAACAGAATTGTTTTGCACAACTTTTCTGTCCCTTGAGGAAGATTGAAATCCAGATATAATGATACCAAACCTTATGTTTAAAATCCTTATTCCAATTTTGATCAAAGCCCATTGCATGATTTTGATTCTAGAAAATGTCTAAAATTTAAGGCTTAAACTTCAGTGATCTTAAGCAATTTAAATTCAGGGAATCTTGCTTATTTGTTGTCTTATGACTATGGATCAAATTCAATGCAAATCCGACATATTTGAATTTTCAAATGGGAGCTTAGGTCCATATCATGCCCCTAAAATAATGCAAAAAAAACCTTAAATTTATCCTTTTATTATCACACAGAGTATTCTCAGTATAAGCATCACGCACACACATCTCTCTCTTTCTCTCATATATATATATATATATGTATATATATATATATATATATATATAATATTTTTATTTAATATTAAAACATGTAAAATGTTAGGAAGAACCGATTCACAAGAACCGATTCACTGTTTTTATTTCTAGCATACAATTGTTTCGGCATACGTCCAAGATAGTTGTATCATACTCCTATGTCCTATGCATTTATTTCTTGCTATGAATATCCTCAGTGCACATATGAAAAATATGTGATCAAATATAAAAATATTCTTTTTAATATTTAAAAAAAATATTACCGATATACTTAATTGCTGAAGAGCTCGAATTGGATATATCTGTGTATTTGTTGTTTGTCCGGTAAAACAGAAGTTGCTCACCTCACAAACATACAAAAGTATAATGTAAGAAAGGCATATAAAATAAGATAAAATCGGTGGTTTAAAACCTGGATGAAAGGGGGATATATAGGTTTGAACAACAAAAGACGCTCAGTAAATACATGTTTTAATTCATGTGTTTTGGGGTGAATATCCAAGCTGATGATGAACGATAAACAGCTCCATTACGAGGAAAAATTGAATGATGATAATCATGACTACAGATTGTAATCCACGCTTTGCTTGCCTTTGTTTTTCCTTGTTTTTCTTTGTTTTATATATGAGCACTGAAGATAGCCAAACCGGGAAATAAATGCATAGAACATAGGACATTTTACAAATACCTTGGTGGTACGCGGAAACAATTATAAGCTGGAAATAAAACAGTTTTTTTGTAAAATGATGTAAATCTGTCCTTCCTAACTTAGTATGGTTTAAAATTAGATTAAAAAAATATTACATACGATAGCTCTAGTCTCACACTATTGAGCTATTGCAATTGTTTATGTAATAAAAATTATATTTTTAATATAACATTTTTAAATAATATATATATATATATATATATATATATATATATATATCTGGTTGAACAGAAGTGCCAACTTCTGTTTGTTCCTTTTTTGATCCAATCTTTCTATTCGTCGGACGATAGATCTTGTGCTTTTTATTAAAAAATGGAGTGTAAGAAATCCATTATTAAAAGCACAAGATATATCGTCCGACGAATAGAAAGATTGGATCAAAAAAGGAACAAACAGAAGTTGGCACTCCTGTTCAACCAGATATGTATAAAAGAAGGAATGTTGCCTAACTATATATATATATTCTTGTTCTCTCCGTTTTAGACAAACACTACCATTTTTTTACTCGGCCCATGTAGTAATTATATGGCTTTGGAAACTTATGCTATTCGATATTTGACTATTTTTTTACTAATTTTCTCGGGACACACACTTTTGTATTCTTTTAGTGATTCATTTCACTGCCAGCGAACTTTTAACTTGGATTTGAATACCTCTATCTTCTAAGCCGAAACTTTTCATAACTTCGGATGTCAAGATTACCCTAAATCTGCTTTATATTTTGAATCCTCGGATGTGTTTACATGAACTTCCTATGTTTCTGTGCATAGTTTAAATTAAAAAACAGTGTTCTTATATTTTTTGATACATTTTATATTTTTATATTTTCAAATTAATTAAATTTTACTGACTTATCTGTTGAATTTCCTTTGATGATAAGAGCAGATCTTTGAAAATCCATGGATTAAGGAAGAGAAAAATATTTGTATATACCCTTGTTTGAACTAATTGATTATTTAATAAATATTGCATTTTCTCAAATATTTATTTTCACTACGTATCTTCTTCTTATATATATATATATATATATATATATATATATATATATATATATAGAATGGAAGAGAAAATCTAATAACGATATAACATATGTTTATTTCTTTTATTAAGTAACTGGTAGGAAGACCCGACGTTGGTCGATATTGAATGATGGTCACTACTCTATACTTTTGAACTATACTCATAACTCCATGTTACTTTCTTTGTTTTTACTGCCACCATCTTCTTGTTTCGTCCCCTAATATAGTCGGCAGAAGACGAAATGTATGAAAATTCTCTGAATTAGTGTCTTATACATATTGGTTAAATTAAATTAAAGTCAGATATATATATTTTAAGTTTTAAGGGGGTTCTGTCTGTATGATCACTTAGAGGTGGGATATTCAGAACATAGAGGGTAACGCAGAGATTCAAGACTACTTCCATTTTCTTTTTGGATGATATATTTGAAGTTTTAAAAGAGGTTCGGTTCCCATAGCTCCCTTAGGAGGATGCTTACAGATCAGGACCCACTTTCATGGTTTTCCCCTGAAAATGTTATATGTATATGATTTAAATTTCATAAAAATAGTATATATTTGAAGAATTTAGGAGGTTATACCCTCATAGCTCTTGTCGGTGTGGACTTAGAGATTCGGATACACTTCCATTGTCTTCCCGCGTAAATTTTACATGAGAATACACTTTTAGATGTTATGTAGATTTTGTAACCTTTTTTCTTTGAGGAACACACAAACATCACATACACACTAGCATACAGACATTGAGTTTATATATAGAGAAGATTATGATGAAAACGATTTCATTTATATTTCTCAAATGTTTTTGTAAAGTGAAATATTATTTAAAAATAAATTTTTTCTCGGTATCCGTTTCAATTTGAAATCTGGAACACAATACTAGTGAAAACTATTCTTTGATATTTTGAAAAGACTAACTAAAACACATCACAATTCCTAAAAGAAATTAGTGACTTCTATTTAGCAATAAACATAGCGAGACTTATCACACTGCACAAAGAACTAAAGGTTTTCTAGACTCATGGAAAACGGGAAATTATTGGCGAACGAAACGTCTCGGACTAGTAAATCTAGTTTCAGTGATAGAACACAAATACTCAGGATTGTAAAACAAATGTTCCTTTGAATACTCGAGATAATCAGGGAAGAGGTTAAGAATGAACCGGATTAATTCAATAATGAGTTTTTTTAAATGATTATAAAGAATATTTAGGATATATCCGATGAAATATTTAATACATATTTCTCTATTTTATATTCTGAGAGATGGTAGTTATCAAGTGATCAGATGTCTATAGTCTCAGGGGTCACCGCAAGAAATACCAATATTACTGACAGATTTCTATCCATAAAGACAATGTATCTCCTCTGAAATTATATCTTTAGGTTGTTGTAATAGCTACATTGGTTTTACAAGCACTACCCTATCCCGCCGCCCCACCATGTATCTTGTAAACTCTAGCTCAATTTAAAAACACAACAACCTAAAATTAGCAACATAACATATGAAACCAGTGGTAACATTTTAAAATGCTTAACATAATGCGATTTGTTCGTATGATGCCATCCAGCGTTGCTAGATTTAAAATCGTCAAGGACTTCCTGGAACAATGCGAAAAACGTTCTATGCGCGTTATTCCACCGTCTTGTTTAAATTCTCTTCGTTCTCTAGCTTTTTTGTTCATTTGCTTTTGACACCTGAGGATGATTCGACAAAGAATATAAATTGTTCGTGAAACCTGTGAAACCTATGGAACATTTATTATTTTTTTTATTTTAATACAAAACAAGACTATCAGAAAAATTGAAAAAATAAAAAAGGTATA
>OY744519.1:71474311-71516811 GCA_963556195.1 Sepiola atlantica
ATATATATATATATATATATATATATATATATATATATATATATATATATTTCTCTCTCTCTCTCTCTCTCTATATATATATATATATATATATATATATATATATATATGAAGCAATCCAACAAAAGATATAAGCGTCAACTAATATCTTATAATTAGTGAAACATCCGGATAAAAAAACTGAAGCTCAATATACTGGATAGAGCATTAATATTATAATATAAAATGAAGTAATAAAATAAGGTGTCAATCAAATTTTATTAGAATTCAAAGTTCATGCAAAGCATCCTTAAGTCCTTAGCTCATGAGTTTTCAAAGATAATTCTTCTCTTCAGAGGACCATTACCGCAGTTATACTACTACAGGCAATAAAATTACGCTTTGAAAATATATAAAATTATATACACAAATATATAAAAATACATAACATCAAACATATCAATCCAAAAACATACTTTTGTATGGATTTAACAGAAGTATGTTTTTGGATTGATATGTTTGATGTTATGTATTTTTATATATTTGTGTATATAATTTTATATATTTTCAAAGCGTAATTTTATTGCCTGTAGTAGTATAACTGCGGTAATGGTCCTCTGAAGAGAAGAATTATCTTTGAAAACTCATGAGCTAAGGACTTAAGGATGCTTTGCATGAACTTTGAATTCTAATAAAATTTGATTGACACCTTATTTTATTACTTCATTTTATATTATAATTATATATATATATATATATATATAATTCCCAAATAATTGATATGCTGTCAAACAGACACTCAATCAACAATATCTTTACCTTCTTCATAAATAAATATCTTAAATAAAGAAGGGGTAGAAGTGTGAATTAATGAGATCAAATATTTCTATGGAATTGTCATCGGAAACATTTACGGGCGAATAACTGGCCGGAACGAAATATTCCGAGCGCTAATTTATCGGTGGCTTTAAAATATCGGAACAAATGGTGTCAATTAAGAAAGTGTTTAGAACCATTTCTTCAGATTGTTTAACACTGGGTTATCAATTCAGCACAATGTAATGAGAGAATCCGTTGCCATAAGAACATGTGACATGTCCATTTCGAAACGCATCGTTTCCATAGCAACAAAATGTCTCATTTCTCCTGAATGTGACCAAATTATACGTTGAAAAGAAAAAGCAATATAAGTACAATTTCAATTGCGATATATATATATATATATATATATATATATATATATATATATATATATATATATATATATATATATATAGAATTTATCTTAATCAACTTACTGCAGTTTCACGGTGGATGCGATCATCAGAACCGTATTATTATCATACGAGTCTTTATCTCGTATATTTGAAACCAAGTCAAAACTGATATTATTTATCGTTATAAAGCTCGATCTAAAAGGATACCGAGACATTTGTTCGTGTTTTGATTCGGCTCTGTTTCGATTTCGAAAAGTTAATTTGCCCTAATCACGTGACATTTTCCGGTAGCCGATTTGATATGGCGACTGCTTGCAGATTCTAGGTTCGCGCCTCCCGACCGAACTGATAATAGCAATAAGCTTGAACCTTTAGCGTCTGCAGGTATAAATAATTTAATATATATATATATATATATATATATATATATATATATATATATATATTATAATATAAAATGTTAAAATATAAAAATGAAGTAATAAAATAAGGTGTCAATCAAATTTTATTAGAATTCAAAGTTCAAGTTGACGCTTATATCTTTTGTTGGATTGCTTCATATATATATATATATATATATATATATATATATATATATATATCTAACATTAGATTCACGTAGGCTCTATCACATATAAGTTTTGATTACAAATTAAAACGCATACAACTATTCAGATGTGTATAACTACAATTCTGCTGATTGAAATGGTTTTCGACCTTCCAATCAAAAAGAAAAAAAGGTGTTAAGATTAACTACATTGATATGTTTGAATAAATGTGTTAATTTAAATTATTCTGGTTTTCATATTTTCATTTTCTTTATAAAGAAAAACTCGCATTGTCATGCTGCTTGTAGACTTTTACAATCTCTGTCGCAACGCCTCACACATGAACGTTAAGGCCGCTATTTCCGAAAGTTGGGCCCATTACTCACATTAACGATTACGTCAAAACGTACTATTTGAAACTTATTCAACTTTGCATACAAGACGCACAATCAATTTGTATATAATGCTTATGTATATGCGATATCAGTCGCAAGGTTAATTAATTTGCATATTGGTTTTAAATAAGGACATTTCTTAATTAACTATTATTTGCTATTGTTTTTTTTTGTTTTGTTTTTTTAATTCAATGCTTGTTTTCATTTTAATACAACAAATTATTCTGTTTCGCAATATTTTATCTCCTGGACAAATATTTAGCATTTGTGTTCAAATGTTCCTTTCTTTAGAGAGATCTACTTGGTTGTTATCTACATATAAATTCCAAATAGAAAGGGCAAATTGATTTCTACTTTCTTCAGTCACATTTAAAAGATAAATAAATTTGTATCGAGATAACCAAAATGTTGATGTTTATCTATTTATATAAAAAAATGAGAAATTTTGTTTCGTGTTTACAACAAAATTATGAATAAAATGTTTATTATTTGAAATTAATGTTTCTAGTATTTCAATTAGCGAACTTTGCAAATCTAGTATATATATATATGTATATACATATTATATATATATATATATATATATATATATATATATATATATATATATAATAAATATTTGTTATTGTTTATTATCTATGTACGTAGACGTTTCGTCCTTTTTCAATCGGGACTCATCAGCATAGAGATATGACTATTCCCTACCGGTCATGCGACTCGAAACCCCGGACCTCAAGTATTTTTCAACTCCAGTCCGACGTCGCTAATCGCTGGGCCAATTGTAAACAGCGAATAAACTATGATAATTTTAACACTTTAACGGATATATATATATATATATATATATATATATATATATATATATGTGTGTGTGTGTGTGTGTGTGTGGGTGCGTGTATACATATGTATATATATATGTACATATGTATATATATATACATATGTATACGTATATATATATACGCATCTATATATATATATAAATGTATATATATATATATATTTAGAAATTATTTATTTTAAAACTATATGTTACATATTTCAGAGACGTACCATGGTTTCATTGACATGGATTGACCTTTTTACTTTATAAAAAGGCTGTTTGAGTTCTTGTAAATCATAAGCGACTATAATGGCCTTTTTAAACAGTTTCAGCTCAATCCATGTCAATGAAATCATGGTACATATCTGAAATATGTAACATATACTTTTCAAATGAATAATTTGTATTTTAGCTCTCACATTTTTGATCGAACACTTTATTGATTTCTTTTCATCATACCCCGACGCACTATATATATATATATATATATATATATATATATATATATATATATATATATATATATATATGTGTGTGTGTGTGTGTGTGTGTGTGGTAAAAAGGATTAAAAATTCCCGCAAAACAATTTAAAAAGACTAAAGTTGTACCTGTTTTTATTGAACCGTCATTAGTTTTTTGGTTGAAAATTAAACATCTAATCTTGAGTGTAACCTATTTCATCAAATTCTGTGTGCATGTGTGTGTGTGTGTGTGTGTGTGTGTGTGAGCGAAATATTGTTATTGCTAGAGTTTTATGAATAAGGTGTTTGTTGCATTTGAATGCAATGTTAGGTCTTTGTTGACGAGAAACGGACAAAACAATTGCGAAGTATAAACTCGGGGTAAAATTCAATATTTTATTATTTCATTTCTTAAATTGTAATTAATTAAAATATTTAAACCAGATAACGACTGAACTCGGCATCTCTGATCTTTCCTCGACACCGGATATAATGACACGCCGGAAGTGACACAATCCCGGATATGACGCCAATTTTCTCCCCCATATTGTTCTGAAATAAAAACATTCGTTTGTAGTGTATTTTTTTTTTTTGTCAGGATGATTTTTTTTATTAATCTTTTCATTTTTGCATATCCCTGCCTTCCCAGGTTCATAATTTTCGTAATTTACGTAGGTTATAAAAAAAAACATAAAGTAAAACTAGACAAATCGCTTAATATTATCATTTTAAATGTCTAAGTTAATTTGGGCACAAATATAGAGCGAGCTAAGCGATTGACCCACGGCGACAGGTAAGAACTAGTGATGCTATGTATTGAAATACATATCAGACGTTTTTCTCTCCCATCTCCTCTCTTCTCTCTCTCTCTCTCTCTCTCTCTCTCTCTCTCTCTCTCTCTCTCTCTCTCTCTCTGGAAATATCTTGGTTAGCAATGTATATGAACGCTTGAAGCAACTTCCAAATAAAACCTCATCTTTTAATGAATTCGGCATGGTAAATGATATCGAGTTATCTGTACCTTGCCAATCACAGCGAGACCTCTAATATGAAACTTATATCAGAACCAGCCTCGAAATATGTCACGTGTGAGAAAATGCCGCCGCTGATGAAGCTGCGATTAATATGTGTCACGTCGTGGGTGACACAAGCTTAAACAAATCTGGTGTCACATTGGTTCACGTGATATAGACAGGAAAGTGCTGATTGTAGGTGTATCATTCGTAAGTTTTACCAAAATAAATTTGTTTGTGTATGAGAACATATTTATATATCTTTTTACTTCATTATTCTTTGTTTATTTTGTTGTTGTTTTTTACTAATAAGTCACTCTTTATTAAGGCCAAAAGCCTCTCGAGGATAAAGGTTAATGAGATTGAATAATTGCCAGTTGAAAACAAAATGAACTAAGTGTGATTACTTATGGGGCGATTTATGACAAGACTCATTTGACATTGGATGTGCAGATAACCACGTTGTAATCTACAGGGATAAAGTCCCGTGGTAATGTGTTTCACAGGCGGGAAGACCTTACAAAGAAGCCCTGTTCGTGTAAATTCCGCCTGGTGCTAGATACACCGAAGAAAAGTTGTTGTTGTTGTTGTTGTTGTTGTTGTTGTTTATCGTTGTTGTAGTAAAACGAGTTCTTGCTGCGAATGTCTTACAGGAGTGGGGGCAGTGCTTGGAGCTCAGTGGAGCAACTTTATTCTATTCTGTATAGTCAAGTCGTACAAGTTCTCTCATCCCACCATCCGACTAAACTTTGATCAAAACTTCCCATCTGATTATGTTCCTATCATTCCATGATATTTAAATAAGTTAGAAAAGACTGCTTCATTAGAAAAGGACCTGGTTACATCCTAGATTCAGGGTATCTAGAAAACTTAAAAGCTTGGGCAAATACACACTCGCTCGCATTCACATACACGCACAAATATAAAAATATACGCATCCACAAACTTTTTCGATATATCACAGCTCTTACGCGTAGCGAGACATGCGAGTGCTTCAAGTTGAGATTGAAACCCGGACTTATTTTCAACAGTTCACGAATACTGACTAAGTAAGAAGAGGAGCCTGATTAAAGCTTCAGAAAGTCACAGAAAAATGTCAGAGAATAGTAAATTTAAACACGATAACACACGATTTGAAGAAAACAACAATCATCCACGCATACATGTTGTACATCTAAAATACAACAGAAGAATACTGAATAATATTTTAAACAAAATCCGAATATGCGTCGTGGTGACATTCGTTTTAAAAACGAATGGGTTTTTTTTTCGTAAGCAAGCTGTTTTCCTTGCGGAAAGATAGGACCTAAAAATGCATACAGCAGAACCAACCGAAAACATTTTGCATTTCTGTATTACTTGTTTCCTTATTGTTGCAAGTATTTATTACTCTTCCTATTTGGCATGATGGGTAGAGTGCATACAAATCGGCCGAGAGAACGGGTTTCAATTCTCAGTCGAGTTAGACTAAAAACTCAAAAAATAATACTTTATGCTTCTTTGCTAAATACTCAGCATGATAAGGTGAGAATCAAGGGTAAGTGGAGCAATCTAGGGAAAATAGTTGCGCCCTCCCCTGTATCTCGATATATAACCCAAGAAAAAGACAGACTTCAGGTTGTCCTCGACTATGGTCGATTTATTTTAGACTTTTGGGACCACCTTGTAGTATTTACAAAATGGTGAGGCATTTTCCGTTAGAGAATCGACATTTTGAGAAATACGTCGATTCCTTGCATTCGCAAAGAAATCCCATCGTGATTAATGAGCGACTAAATATTGTGTTGTTATTGTAAAGCTTCGCAATAAAGCCATGAGTATTGAGTTGATAATTTCATTACATGTGGGGGGTATTAATCTTCTCTAGCAATATTTCTGAGACGAGGTATTTCTATATTCATGATTTTTATGTTCCGGACATTTTACCGCAAGATTGGTGCAGTCTCTTGCCTCATTCCGATGCCGTTTACCGTAGTATAATTGAGAGGATCTACCCAATTGGATTAAATAGCGGGTTAAGTTTTACGGTAATAAGCATCTGAAGAAGGCCTACGAATAGAGCGGCTGAAATGCTGTCAAAATATCAACAAACAAGATAAAGATAACAGTCCGGAATTAACAGAATTTATAATTCATTATTGATTTACGTTGAGTAAAAACTGCTATTTTCTGTACCAGAGCGCTCAACACAAAAATAGGGGATATATATATATATATCATAATATAAAATAAAGTAATAAAATAAGGTGCGAATCAAATTTTATTAGAATTCAATGTTCAGGTAAAGTACCTTAAAGTTCTTAACTCATGAGTTTTCAAAGAAAATTCTTCTCCTCAGAGGACCATTACCGCAATGACATTAATGCAGATAATAAAATTAAACTTTGAAAATATATAAATATATATATAAAAATACATAAAAGTATATAAAACATCAAATATATCAGCCCAAAACATACTTTTTTGTTAAAGCTATACAGTTCATCCAAGTCATACAATTTAAAACATATTCAGGAAAGACGTCCAAGATGTTGATTGTAAAAGTGATCCAGGTGGTGAATGTTAGTCCAAAAGCGAATAAATTATCCAAGCGGAAAACCCGTTTGCAATCGATGCAGTAAATGACAGTGAAAAATGTATCCAAGGTGTATGCAAATTAATAAAGCGATAAAGAAACCAAAACATATGAAAAGTTCAGAAAAGTCACTTGGTATTGAATATTATAATGTTCAAAATTCAGAGTTCTTATGAGGTGATCGGAATAGTGTAAACCATAACTCCCTGGTTAAATATGATAAACTCTCCCGTCGATTTCGACGTATGAGTGCCCCGCCCGTGGCTGCCCGCGCGTGAATTTTGTAATTGCAAGGGTTGCGCAATCATCAAAAACCGCTCTCCTGAGTCGGCATTGCTTGATTCCAATGGCAAGTAGTAGTACAAGACGACTGGAAACAATGCCGAGATAAGCAGAGAGCACATACAGCACATGGTATTCCTAAATGGTCATATATATACGGCACAATCACGTTGACAAACCGTTGCGGCGTCGAGCCTGGCCAGTATATATATATATATATATATATATATATATATATATATATATATATATATATAGTAATCCAGGTAAAGTATCCACGGGATAGAAATCCAGAAAATTTCAACCGGGCTTATAAAAAGTGTTCAATATCAAATAGAGATTCATGTATATAGGTGTCTTTTATTCAAATAGACATGTACAGTGTCGCAGAGCAGATATTGTACATGTCTGTTTGAATAAAAACAATCATATATATATATATATATATATATATATATATATATATATATAAGAAAACAATGTTATTTTAAATTCCATTAACCAAGTCTTTATTCATATTTCTATTTACAGAATTTAAAATTTTAAAAATTCAATGTAACTCTTGACAATTGTTTCGCGCTGAAACGAACAGCCAGGAATAAACACATGATTACCGAGATCTTTCGCTTATCCAGCTCATTAGAAACTCGCCATATTTCTTCCGGAGAAAATTCTCAAGCAAAAACAAACAACCTTTTTTACGCATTTCTCACAGAAAACCGTTTTTTTTATATATAGTTAAGATCGCTTCTCATGAGAATGAATTTTTACAGCAAGATAAAGCTCAATATTTTATATTCAAACTTGATTATTATTAATTTGGGTTCATATGATGGCTTTGATTTTGTTGAAGTATGCTGTGAATTTTCCCCAGAGACACGTGTAAGCTTTTTTGCTCCGAAACTGACATATCATACTATAATATACCTCTAGTCTGTAATTTTATTTTACACACACACACACACACACACACACACACACACACACACACACACACACACACACACACACACACACATATATACATATATATATACATATATATATATATATATATATATATATATATATATATATATATTATGTTTATTCATACAGACATGTACAAAATATGCGACACTGGCATGTCGATGTTGTCGATCTACAGCTGTTAAACGCTGCGATCGCATCAGGCAGAATTAAAATCTGATCCTTACCTCAGATCATATTTGTGAATAAAAATAATCATAATGATATTCAGCACTTTTTATAGGCCAGGTTGAAATTCTTCCTATCCTGTGGATGTTGATTTTACCTGGATTAATATATATATATATATATATATATATATATATATATATATATATATATGTGCGTTTATTATTGCATCCTATACCAGTAAGTGTCTATTTTAGTACCCATGTGTCACGCTTTTGGACCCAATATGAGAAGGAACAGTTACACACTTTTGTTCGCCGGTGAAAGTTTCACCACGCCCTGTGTAAATAATAAATACTTTTTTCCAGAATCTGCCTCCTTAAAATGCTGACGAACCCCCTAAGAATTTCTTTAACCGGAATTTTGCGAAATTTCCTATCCAATGCGTGAAACCTGGGTACTTAAAGTGAACACTGAACTCGATAGGCTGTCATAATATTCACATATCCTGGTCTAATGTTTTAGGATCGAGCCTTTTTGTTGTTTTTCTTCTGCTGACAAAAATAATGAGTTACTTATCGGACAGTATATTTTTCAGTAAATATCATTTCTTAAAGGATAGCTTAAAGTTTTGCATAGATAAATACTGTATTAAATGAACAGATTCTATATCTACAGAGTTGGTATCCTTTTCAAAAGCAACGTTGACTCCTATACTTACCGGCACAAAACCCCCGTCCACATATACACGCAAACACACACAAATGGATAGCAAAACAAAACGCACACAAATTAGGTCTCAACTGCGACGTGGGTGGTTTTAATACGTATAAGTTTATTACAGGCTAAGTTCTCGGTTTGACAAAACTACTTGTGAATTAAAATATATAAAAAAAAATCACTTCACTTGGCGGTAATAAGAACATGAAAGGCAAGTGTACGTTGAAGACTTGATATTAAAAACCAAAAGGAGAAATTCTCTTTGCGGTTCAAACGTATAATTTCACGTGGGGCCGACTGAGGCGTGTAATCACAGGAGCGTTATCAAAAGACATTTTAACGTTATTCAAAGTTGAAAAACTACAGTTTTTCATTAAAAAATCAATCAATTTTTATTTTAAAATATGCATTCCTTGATACCTTACCAGCACAGCCTGAGAAGCTTTTTAACATACCATCTCGATGATACGTCCACTACAATCAGTCCGATAGAGTCTGGGTTATTTTGAAGTAGGTGATCACCTTGAATCTATCGGGCCAGGTTATGGTTCTGTGCAGTTCATCCTCCCGGGCGTTATCTTCTCTCTTTGAGGTAGGGCTTAGTTTATTGCTAATCGCATGAGGCGCCCTTACAAGGGAATGCCGACGGGGCTGCTCGGACATTTTTTGACAGACATAGTGCACATACTTCTTGCGTGTCGGCTATTCAATCATCACCTTCCGACTTTATGTCACATTTTCCTGCGGTGAGAGCAAGGTAAATACCTGCATTACTTGATAAAGGGTGAAGGACTGTCGAAATATTAAAATCATATTCACACCTACAATTTACATAATTTTATGTTCTCCATAAGGCTGTTTTTTTTATTTTTCAAATATGAAGAAATTTATCAATTTTAGTCGAGAAACACGCACATATCCTCCACTCTATAATAAACATCACTGTGTATTTATTAGAAATATGCAAAAGTGAACGTGGCTTATACGGACTATGTATATTTAAACAGAATTATCATAAAACTTTTTATTCGTTTCCGTTTACATTTGATTGTGTTTAAAAAATAAAAGCCGAAAGTTAATCTTAAACAAAATGTATTTTTACGTGTAAAAAAAAAATTAGAATGAAAAATGTTCTCACGGCAGCTAAAAACACAACATTTCAGTTAAATTTTCAATTTTTAGAAATTATTTTTTTAATTTCTTAAACGATAAATATCAGTTTTCTGGAACAATTTCAAGGATAATTAGTAAATTAAAGTCTTAAGATGCGGAATTTTTAAAATAATGTACTTACTTTTTACTAAAAATTGCATAATTATAAAGAAAATGTCAGAGTTGAATTAAAATTTGTCACCGGTCAAGTGTAAAAAAGGGCTACCGAGATTGTTATAAATATTAAAGACAATAACCGCAATAATATTCCATTTTGATATATTTATTTTTATAGAAGATATGGCTTTGTAATAGTTTATAAAAATTGAAAAATTATTATATCTTAATTTCTTTATTTTCTAAGATTATTTTTTTAAAAGTCCACATTAATTTGACAAGTATGGAAGACCTGAGCCACATCTTTTTTTTGTTTTAACGATGTTTAAAAACTTTAGCAATTAGATTACTAGACTTATTCTTAAACGTGATGCAACGACAATTTTAATCAATTCTTTATAATTAAAACCAAAAACGCATTTTAAGTGCGAAAAGATAAATTAAATTCAATGACAACACTCACATGTTCATTATGCATTGAAAAAAAGATCTAAAGCAATTATTTATTAATTTTTAAATAAAATGCAAATTTTAAAGATATGCAAATAAGCATATCTTTAAAATTTGCATTCTATTTAAAAATTAATAAATAATTGCTTCGGATCTTTTTTAATGAAAAAAATTACAAAAATACAAATTTTATTCTTCCAAACGATGTACATCTATTGACAGTGATTTGTGAAAAAGACGCGGTTGTTGTGCGTCTAAAAAACAAATTTTAATGACGGCGGGTCGTGAGTTGCGATGCAAATCCTGTCTGTTTATTATATCATTATCCTTCCATAGAATTTAAAGTAAATCGTTTGTAAAAAAAAATTACTTTTTTTTTCGGAATGGCCCACTGTCTCAATTTTGATTTTGTTTTAAAGATTTAACAAAAATTCTTACGCTGGTGACTACACATTAATATGTCAGAGGGAAATATTATATAATCGCGCAGTAATATTTCTATTAAAATGTTATCGTTAAAATATTATAATCGTTAATTCTAGAAATGATTTGTTTATCAAAGTTATATTAATTTTATTATCACGGAATTTAGGGGTCATTTTTGTTATATATAATCACTACATTTAAAGAGAGTTTTAAATTGTTAGCATTCGCGGTGCATTATTTTCATAAAAATATTTTAATTTATGTGTTTTATTTTTAGTACCCTTAGATTTAACTTTAGTAAAGCTGTTTTTTGTTTTCACGAAATAATACATTTTCAATAAGAGTCTTAATAAAGTAATGGGTCTATTATATTCCGTGATGATTGATTAATAGATACTGAATAACCCATTAAAATGTGTTAATTTCCTGAATTTGGGTAAATTTTTAAGTGAAGGGAGTGATCAGATTTTTTTTAATTTTGGGGGATCGGACATTCATTTTTCCCATACCGAGTATTTATCTGTATATAAATAAATATATGTACTTCCATCCCGTCACACAAAAGTTAAGAGGTAAAATAAGTGTCATTTTCAAGCCGCCGGTTGAAACCATTTCAAGTGGTGAGGGGAAGTGACAAAGTAAATAGCATATCAGACAACAACATCAGACTTACCTCGCCGCCTGAAATGAATCCGGAAATAAATTCATAATTCTCTAATTAAAATTCAATGGTGGGTGTTTTTCCCCTTTAGGTCATCAGAAAAAATAATAATTTTTATACGAAAAACTAAATTATTGGCGAAATTCTAAGATTTTATATGAATATTTTAGTAATACGTATATCTACAGAAATAGCGAGTGCGAACACTGGCGAAACATCATTTTTTTCCTGTAATACTTTACGGAGAATGCTGTATCATACAATTATGATACAAATTCCAGTGTGGCTTTGTTACTGTCGGACTGAGGTATGGTGGTGTTCAGTCCTAGGAGGACTACACTCCGAGGTTTTACCTTCTCCCTGGGAAGAAGTTGGTTTATTGCTAATCACTAGAAACACTCCTGCCAGGGAATACTGACAAGGCTGCTCATGTTTTTGTTTTTTTAAGTGAGCGTGCGCTTATCCTTGTGCGTTTATCCTAGTGCAAAACCACACCTGGCCTTGTGTCTAACCTCATGGCAATGAGTTAAATAATATTTACACTAGTATATATATATATATATATATATATATATATATATATATATATATATAATGGAGATAATATTCCAACGTATCGGAAAATTAAAAAAGGAAAAACAAAAATATTATTTATGTATTGATCAACGTTTCGTCTTTATTTCAAGACTTCCCCGTGATGATTAATTTTTTTTTAAATACACACAGGTACAAATATTTTTTTAAAGTTTGGTTCGTTTGCGACAAACAAAAAAGTCTAGAAATAAAGACGAAACGTTGATGAATACATAAATACTATTTTTGGTTTTCCTTATATATATATATATATATATATATATATATATATATATATATATATATATATATATATATATATATATATATATATATATATATATAGACGACGTCGTTTCGAGTTTTATATCCTCATCAATGCAGGAGTGGCGATTGCAAGCGGTCACATGGGCTAGAATCACGAGCTTACCGCTTATATCCACACGGCCGAGAGAAATTACCACATACAGTATTTGAAATTAATGTACACTTACCCGAGAGGCGGGGGCAAGCGTCATGTTGCCGAGAGTGTTCAACGCTCGTGTGGAACTTTGCATAATCGTTTGGATGACAACAATCTTGTAATTCCAAACAGGACTTTACTATAAATAGTTAATACTCTTAATCTTAATAATAATCTTAACGGGGCATTAACTATAAATATTTTCTTTTAAATATTAAAGTGTTTTATACCTACAGACGTCGTTTCGGGTTGTCTACCGTCATCAGTGCAGGAGTGGCGGTTTCAAGACACACACACACACACACACACACACATATATATATATATATATATATATATATATATATATATATATATATATATATATATATATATATATATATATATATATATATATAGCCGTAGTCAACCCTCTGCTCGGTTTCATTGGTTTGTGGTAACTCTTGTCTCTTCACCCCGCTCGATCTAACACTAAACTTCACCTATCCACCCCATTTTCGCTAAAAACAAAAGATCAGTAGAAAGCATCGGTGGGGGGGGGGTAAAAATCATTAGGACGGAAATATCCCCTCGCCTCCCCTTAGAACTGCTTAATACTAAAGTTTGCGTGCTTCGCCGTCTCACAATACAATGGCTGATAACATCTGAGAGGGTAAAAATGTCCCGATTTGCTTTTCTGTAGACGAACCTCAACCTCCTCACCTCATCATGTCGTTCCGTCTTCCATTTTTCGCCAAACTCCATTATCTTACGCGTTTCGCATCGTTCGAATCTCTGTATTTGCCTTTCCTCACGCTTTTATTTTGTCCCCCCCCCATTCTCTCTCTCCCACCCTCTCTCTCTCTCTCTCTATCTCTCTCTCTATCTATCTATCTATCTATCTCTCGTCTGTTCTTTCCATTTCATCTTGTTTTCTGTTCCCGCTTTTTTTTCCTGTCGCGCCCACCAAATCCTCCATTTTGATTCTCTCTGTTTTCCTACTTTTGTGGTTTCTTCCTTTGATTAAGTGATTTTGGGGCTTTCCTTTCATCTAACTCGTCTTCGTTGTTGTTGCTTTTTTTCTTTTGTTGTTGCTTCTTCTTCTTCTTTTTCTTCTTCTTCTTCTTCTTCTTCTTCTTCTTTTTTCTTTTTCTTCTTCTACTTCGTCTTCTTCTACTGCTTCTTCCCTACTTCTTTGAGTTCTTCTCCTTTTTTCTCCTCCCCTCCCTATTTCTTCTTCTCCCCTCTCTTTCTTCTATCCCAATTTTTTCTGTTTTTTCTTTTCTTTTCTACCCTTCTTCCGCTTACTCTTCTTTTCTTATTTATATTTCTTCTTCTCCTTCTCCCCTTTCCTTTCTCTTTCTTCTCCTTCTGCTTCACCTTCTCCTATCACTTCTTATTTTTAGTAAATGATTTTGGGAGGCTTTGCTTTCATCTAACTCGTTGTCGTAAAGAAAGAAGAAGAAGAAGAGGGAACCGGAGCAGCAGCAACAGAAGAAAAAGGCAACACGTGTTGCCTTTTTCTTCTGTTGCTGCTGCTCCGGTTCCCTCTTCTTCTTCTTCTTCTTCTTCTTCTTCTTCTTCTTCTTCTTCTTCTTCTTCGTCTTCTTCTTCTTCTTCTTCTTCTTCTTCTGTCTTTTCTTTTTCAACTAGTTCGTCTTCTTTTACTACTTCTTCTGCCCTTTTTCTTCTTTTTCTCCCCCTCCCTATTTCTTATTTCCCCCTCACCTTGTTCTACCTCTTCTTCTTCTGGTTCTTCTTCTTCTACCCTTTTCTGTTTTTTTTCTTTACTGTTTTCTTTCTTTTTCTTTTTCTCATCTTTCTTCTTTTCCCTTTTTTCTTTTCAGTCACCCCGTTCTCCATTTCTCCTTCTTCTCCTTCTGTTTCTTGATCTCCTATCGCTTCTTCTTCTTCTTCTTTTTCTTCTTCTTCTTCTTCTTCTTCTTCTTTATCTTATCTTTCCTTTATCTTTTCCTTCATTTCCTTCTTTTTCTTCTTCTTCCTTTACCTTTTCTTCTTATTATTTATCTCCTTCTTCCTTCATCTTTCCTCTTCTTTTTTACCTGTTTCTTTCAATCTTTTACCCCCCCCCCATCTTCTTTTCCTCCTCCTTCTAATATTTTCTTCTTCTTCCTCTCCTTCTTCATCCTTATCATACATCCATTTTTCCCCTTTCTAAGTCTTTTTCCCATTCATTTACTTTTTCCTCTTTATTTTATGCTCGTGTTAGATTTGCTCTTTCATCGACCACAATTATCTCCCTTTCTCTCTTTCTCTCCATTTATCTTCTTCGTTTAACGACTGTTTTTATTTAATCTCTTTTCGGTCATCTTGTTTCGTTTATTTCTCGTTCCTCCCCTGGTCTTCTTTGCTAATATTAATTCCCGTTCTCTCACTTTATACCAATACTAGCTGAAGTAGGTCTCTACGCCAGGTAAACAATTTATAACATGATGGAGTACAATCCTAAAACATTCAATATTGAGTGGAAGTTCTAACAGTATATATTAAAACTAAAGAAAATATCCATTAAAATAAGTTGACTATTAAAAAAAATGTGTTATTATTTATATAAAAAATAGAAATAGGCCATTTTCATGTATAGTTAACAGAAGAAAAAAGGGGTGAAAAACAAATGAGAAACAAGTAAATGTTATCAAAGCCAAGATCAGTTACTCTTCTACCTAGCTGGATAAGTTTATTTGTGTTTTAACTTATTTTAAAGCGGTTATTTTTTTGTGGAAACACATCTAATAAATGTCAACAATCGTGCGAAAATGTAATGTTCTCACAGAATTTTGTTTAATTTTCGATTTTTGAGCAATTATCATAGGCACAATAGTCAATGTGCATTGCTCATCTTTTTTGTTTCGTTCTAACTGGACACTATGTTTGTTTTTACAAAACAAAAAACGCTTTAAAATAATAAGGTAAAACACAAATAAACTTATGCAGGTAGTTAGAAGAGTAACTTATCTTGGCTTTAGATGAAATTTATTTGTTGCACATTTGTTTTTCACCCCTTTTTTGTTCTTTTAACTACACTTGAAAATGTCCTAGAGATGATTAAGAACTGATTTTTAACCACCGTGTGTTGCATTCAAGTAAATTCATATTTAATTTTTTTTTTTACTATTGGGTCACCACTTATCAAGATCAAGAGCAACTCGATGAGAAGGGTTAATGAGACGAAATATTCTCAGCCGAGAGATGAGGAACATTATGGAAGTATCAGAATCGATCAATGGTATGCACCGCGTTTGAGTATTTATGGGGTTGATTATGGCAATGATTTGTTGAAATTTGATTTGGCGACGACCACGTTGTGATGCGTGCGACGTAGGAGAAGACCTTGAAAGAAGCTCTGTTCATAAAAATTCCGTCTGACGTTAGGTACATGGAGGGGGAAAGCAAAGTCTTTGTGGTGCTGTGTTGTGGTAATAAGACGAGTTCCTGCTGTGAACGTCTGCCAAGGCGGAGCAAAAGACCGTAGCTTAGCCGTGCACGTTTCATGACAACAACGATAGAATAGAGAGTGACTAGCAACGTCTTTTTTGTAAAAAATGAATTGTGGGGAAGAGAAGAAATCACCCCCAGAAGACTTCGAAGTCGATTTTGTACATTATCAAGGCGGGAAAGAGATGTGGCAGCAGTGTTTCATGTTTGGGCATATCTGACTCTTATACAGGTAGAGGATTGCATCTGACGCCTTTGAATGATCCAATCATTTTCCAGCGACCTTAGCAACACAGATACATCTTCCATTCCAGACCTGGAGTGAAAGTAAGCCCTAAGAGCCTTCAGAATTAGTAATCAATGACATGCGAACGGAAAGAAAGCCACTATCATTTCTATTTTTTAGACTAATGAGTCACCAATTATCAGAGCCCGACAGACATTCGAGGATAATGGTTAATTCTTCTTCTTTGTGTGTCTTTGAAGCATGTGGTCATATGACAGTTTCCCACATTTTTATGCAGTCCTTTGCAATAGTGTTGTACTCTGCAAGATCTTTCAAACTACACTGGTTTGGCAGTAGGGGGCAGACCAGACAATGTTGCATCGTATGGCCCCCCTCTCCACATTCACAGATGGTCGGGTCAGTTTTGTAGCCCCATCTACTCATAGCAACCTTTGATCGCCTTATTCCCGTTCTCAGGCGGTTTAGTATTTTTCACTGGAGCCAGGGTGCCTCTGAACCGGGAGGGAGTTCCTCAGAAGCAGGGATTCCCATGTCGTAATGATGGGGCCATCATCTAGCCGTCTGGTCCACAGCTGTAGTCTGGTCTCTTCCTGAGATGTTGTTAGGGGTTCGACATGGCTGAAGAAATGAGACAATTGGATTGATGAATAATACTATAGGGTGCGCTAACAATAATAAACACACCTCTTTCTTCGGGGTAGGATCTGCCGAGCATTACTCCGTAGGTACGGAATGAAGATTAGCGCATGCCTGACGTCTGGGGTGCCCTCATATGCAAGTGAATGTCAACGAGAGCATCAAGATATTTTTGATCCCATCGAATGGTCCTTTTTAGGAAGCAGGATTTTCTGCATATTAAAACCCGGCCTTGGGTCTAACTTTTGTGCCCCCCCCCCCACCTCCCCTCCTACGCTGTTTGGTACTAAACGTGCTTCAGCATCCACCCAAATGTTCGTAAAAACACGTGTATGTGTGGAATACAAAAAGATTTCATTTCGGACAGGTCTCTCTTTGTTCCTAACATTATTATGTGTACTAGCTAGAAAGACACTCATACGTCGAATTGATCATCAAGATGATGCGGACGACTTTTGAAGTTTTATATAAGCAACACACGCAAGGAGTCTTTATGTCAAATTTAGTGTTATTCAATTCAGAAGTTTAAGAAATTATAAGTGCGTATACTAATTATTAGCAGTAGATGTAGCTGTAGCAACGGAAGCAGCAGCGGCAGTAGTAGTAGTAGTAGTAGTAGTAGTAGTATAATTCTGATAACCGATGACACATCGGTATCCGAAAGGCCCTTCAATTTTAATGAAATTCTGGTCAATGACGCATCGGCATCTCAATAGCTTTGGATGCCCTTTGTGTTTTTGTCATCATCATCATCATCAGCAGCAGCAGCAGCAGTAGTAGTAGAAGTAGTAGTATTACTTCTAACCCAATGACACACTGGCATCTTAAAGGCTGTTTTATTTGAGTGAAATTCTGGTCAATAGTATTGGATAATCTTGGAGTTTGTTGCTGTTGTTGCTGTTGTTGCTGTTGTTGTTGTTGTTGTTGTTATTATTATTATTATTATTATTATTATTATTATTATTTGCAGCATCAGCGGTATTAATAGTAGTAGTGGTATTCGTAGTAGTAGGTTTAAAAGTAGTAGTAGTATTTATCAACATGTATAGCCCCTACGACACGCCGTGGGTCTCAAGGATTCATCTCTGTCGAGTAACTAAAGAGCTTATAATTAATCAGCTGGCAGGCTGATAAACAAGTTCATTTTAATTGCGGTAAAATAAAACATTAAAAAAACACTTGAGCGACACAAATCGACTTTTGAACGATATAGTGGTTTTCAAAACCGTTTTTATTTTTGTTAAGTTTCTCGCGAAAAAAATTGAAATTAATTCAAATTAATTAAAATTAAAAATTAGAATAAAATGTGCCACCTGAAATTTTAGGAAAATAGCAAAATATTTCCAAAATACCACATTTTTCAATGGCGATGAAGAGGATTACATTAATTAACAAAAATGATGCTGCGCAAATGTTCATCATAATCTCAAACCTCTTAAATACTCTCCTCCGATGCTACTTATAACACACACTACTTGGGAGTGCGAAGCAGCTATTGACAATGCCGGTGGGTTTTATTTACTCCTCCCTAGGAGTTAGGCACAAGGCAAATGATACCTGCATGGATCAGCCAGTGACAGGTGTACTGCCCATCAATATCATCATTTCTGTAAATATAATAAGAAAAAATCCATATTCTTTGTTTCAGTTAGTGAACAAACATAATTAACTCTGGTTCAAGGGATATCCTTGAACCAGAGTTAATTATGTTGGTTGATTTTTTCTTTTTTATCATTCTCTTCAGTGGTCTGCTTTTGATGTTAGGGTTAATTAAATTCAATTAAATTGTTGTTGAGGGTAATTAAATTCTATTAAATTCAATTAAATTGATGTTGAGAGTAATCAAATCCCATTAAATTGATGTTGAAGGTAGTTAAATTCCATTAAATTGATATTGAGGGTAATTAAATACCATTAAATTGATATTGAGGGTAATTAACTTCCATTAAATTGATATTGAGGGTAATTAAATTCTATTAAATTGATTTTGAGAGTAATTAAATTCCATTAAATTGATGTTGAAGGTAGTTAAATTTATTAGATTGATGTTGACGGTAATTAAATTCTATTAGATTGATTTTGAAGGTAATTAAATTCCATTAAATTGAAACATCAACTCCTCTTCTCCAAACCATATGCTGTTCAGTTCTTGAAAGATTAGCAAAGTGCATTGAGCTCAATTAAGAGCACACGGAGCTTTAATAGACATCATGTTTTATGTTGCAAAAGACTTAAGCGTACCTTTTTGTTAATTTCTATATTGCCGTTGCATACTTCTTGCATGTTACATTTATTATGTTGAAATAAAATTATATAGTTACTTATGGCTAACTCTGTATTATATAGATAATCTTAATTGGGCAAATAGGAACCCAAAAAAAAATCTGTTTACTAATTAGGTGTTTAGGTAGATTAGCTCACAGTTACCTACGTTTGGCTAACCCGTAACAATCACTAGTCTGCAGTAAGGGTTTCGAGTTACTATCGAGCCGTAGTTTAGTTTCTACCATTTTGTTTGACCGCTCCGCCGTTGTTCTGTCAGCCATCAAGTATTCGGTGGTGTGTGTATTATCGCACCAGATAAAGGCGGAATTCAAAGAATTAATGCGACAGTAAATAATATCGTATATAAAAGAAGTGTTTTTGCAGTGCGTGCCTTTACACATGCCTAACGTTATTCTTGAGAATAGATTACTACATTTAGTGTTACACGCAAAAGAAATAGCTATTCACAAATATATATATATATATATATATATATATATTAAAAGAGAAACGCACAGCGAATTATTATATTAGAGATACTTGTCGAATATTCCACCCCACTCCTTCGTGGTAGTACCACGGATTACCAACCAGTAACTACTTAATTTTGAAAACAAATACTAAACATTTGTACTAAGCTACTACTAATACTGTAGTGATAATGAGTATTTTGTGCGTTACATAAAAAACCCGTCCCAGGACGGGTAAAATAAATTCGCTAAACAGAACATTTTCTACTTCTTTTATGTCCTCTTACGAAGACCAAACCTTATGTCTAGAATCCTTATTCCAATTTTTATCAAAATCCATTACATGATTTTTATTCGAGAAAATGCTTCTTACTTAAGGTGTCTTGAGAATTAATTGAAATTCGGGGAATCTTGCTTTATCGATGTCTAATGAGCATCGATTAAATTTAATGAAATATGAAATATTTGAATTTTCAAATTGGATGTTGTGTTTTAATTGTGCCCGCTAACAGCACTTTAAAATACTAAAAATGAAATCGGGAATATTTATTGATTGATGTCTAATACATATTGTTCAAATTTAACAAAAATCGGAGTTATCTGAATTTTCACGAAGGACTTCCACCCCTCTTTTCCTTTTTTTGCATAAAACTAAATTGAAGTAAACATAGCCCACATTTTAATCCTTACGCCTAGAAACTATTTTCCGAAATTAATAATGATCGGTTAATTAGTTAAATTATGAATCCTATATATATATATATATATATATATATATATATATATATATATATATATATGTATATATTAGTGAAATTTTAAGTTGAATTATTTCAACACTTGATTATTGTGGAAATGGTAGTTTAATCAGTACCATTGGAGAGCCATGAATATTATAACTGTCCTGTTTTTAAATCTCCGAAACAGTTACATGGTAAACAGCTGATGATCCCCGTGTTAATATTAGACTCTTAAGGTCTCCTGTTTTTGTTTAACTCTCAGATACTTAACCCCCCCCCCTTTTATATATTTTTTTATTTACTCATCTTTTTATTTACTAATTTTCCAACGAATGTTAAGTCTGCAATATCTTGGATTTAGTTAGTTTCTCTGGGAATTTAAACTGCATTTTACTTCTTTTTTTTTTAATGACTCAAAGCTTCTTTAGACTCTCTCTCTCTCTCTCTCTCTCTCTCTCTCTCTCTATCTATATATATATATATATATATATATATATATATATATATATATATATATGTATATATATATATATATATATACTCAACTTTATATAAATAGAGATATTAACAATACGGGATCTTCAACCTGATTGCTAAATTTTTACCAGATGTTGATTGATGTGCACTCTTTGAATGCTATCAGTTTCTCTAGGTGTTTCTGCGTTTCCTCTCGTACAACTGTGCTGACAAAATGGCGTCCTTGATGAATAGATTTGAAGCAACCGCAACAAAGTTTGTCAACCAGGAAGTCGAAAGAAGGCGATAAGAAAATGTGATATAAATACAACAGAGGGAAAGTTAACAGCAGATCTGACTGTGGATGTCAAAAACAACAAAAACAAAAAACAATGTTTGTCAACACTTCATTCTTCCACTCGTTAAATGCTCCCAGTATTCAATCGAAAAAAAGACGAACATATCCTCTTCCGGCCAGTTACACGATTCATCATATCATTAAATCTTTTCTTCTATTCGGGTTACTGTAGGGCGTAGATATTTGTATAGCATAATCACGTTGATACACCGGTTCTCGTTAGATTACCGAAGTTAAGCGACGGTGATCCTAGACAGTACCAGATGGGTGGCTATTTGGGAATACTATGCTCCGTATATCATCTTCCCCGACCAGGATATACATGCGGTTGAGGAACGCATGTGAATTTAGTATTCCCTAGAAACTTCCTCCTTCGATGGAAACCGACTCAATCCCAGGTAGATCATATAACCTACCATTCCCAAAACAGACAAATAGAATCATAACTGCGGTCAAATCCGTTTTTGAACTTAGCTATATCTTTGTCGGCTCAGTACCTTCAAAGTTATTTCTCCTAATCCATATTCAAGTTATCTCCCCTGAATTATACTCTGCAACAATAAAATGAACCCTTTAATTATGAAGTACAGAAAAGACTTGTTCTACGTATGTGCGAGATTAAAAGAACTACTATGTATAGTTTATATCCAAGAACTTAAGATTTGTGAAACACAATACCACGAGACTGCTTCCCTGCGGATTACAACATGATAGTCATGTCAACAAATAAGTGTCGAGCCGTTCTTTTAAGTAATCAAATTCTTCCCTTTCACCCATCGTTTCCAATCCTCTCATAGTATTGTTTATCGTCCAACTGACAATCCCATTAACATTTATCCTTGAGTGGCCTTTGGCCTCAATAAGTAGTGACGCATTAGTATAAAAAAGGATTACCTTTTTTGTGTTGATGTTGGTCGGATGTGTCCGATTTAGCTCTACGTTTAAGATGGTTTTCACGACTAGTGCGCAGTTACCACTATGCATCATATTACAGGACGCAACTATCGTTCACAGATAGATATCCCAGCATAGTCCTATTTTACTGGTTACAGAATTCAAAGTTAGTCGTATTGACCATAAATAACCCATGAATTCTCTATAATGTGTTTGCCCTGGAAATTCATGTTTATTTGGGTTGTGTTCAGGGATTTTACAACGTGGTCTCTCATTAATAATGTAATTACGTCTCGTAGAAGAAGGGACTTCATCACGTGCGTCGCTATTCTAATTCTTTACCTTCAAGTGAAACAAGTGTGACTTTTCCGACTGATTTTGACGACGTTTTGAACATATATAGGGAAAAGAGGGTTGAAGAAGATAAAAGAAATACAGGAAGCGTGAAATTGATACATGCCGTCCTGTTGGGCGTAGCCATGTATACTTATATATAGATAAGATACATGCATTTATATATACTAGAAGAAATATGTAACCAGAGAAAGCCTATATATATGACGAACGTACATATACTACACTTCCTTCAAACGGAGGAGATAATGTCCGGGAGGATGGTATCATTACAACAGAACAATTACTACACTACCCCCTCAAAAGGATGGTATAATGACCAGAGAACAGATGCTACACTACCCCATCCCCCCAAAAAAAGGAGGAGATAATGCTTGGAAGGATGGTAGCATGACACCAGAAAAAGTTACTATACTAGTCCCCTCCCCGAATTGGGCACTGGAATATAGTATATTAGTCTGAAAATTAGCATTAAAAGTAAACTGAATTGAGCATTAAACGATAGTAGTAGTAGTATAGCTTCGGCTTCAGATAGACAGATATCCAGTTTCCATTAGTGCGTATGTGTGACGGAGATTCCTTTTGTAAAGTAGTCCTGGCAATTCTGCAAGTTTGTATTCTATGCGTTCATCTTGCTAGTGAACAGACCAGTCTCTCTGGTCTAAAACTGGTAACAAATTCAGGCATAATTAAAACATACTTAAAACAAAAATTAAATAATAACCATTTCAAAGGATTGGTGTAGTTAGCTTGAATCATTGTGCGCAGTGTGTAGAAAGTTTGGAATATCAAAGGCAATGACAGTGCAATATCAGGTTGAAGACACTGTGTGGGTTGACAGAAAACTACATAGACTAAAAGTACATAAGATAACACTATTGTAAAATTCAATCATTTTCGATTTATTATTTATCTGTTACAGTGTCTTCAATAAATAATAATACGGTGTATAATGTTTAATATTTCAAGAGTAAACCTCCTCAAATATCGGAAGTCCCCTTTTCTCGGACAACTTTCACATTGTTTTAAACAGGAAACAAAAAACTTTCGCATCTATTCGTATAAATAGATGAATATTAACATTTTGGTAATTTTTATACAAATACCCACTCTGTTGTTAAGGTTGTTGGAATATATTTTAGATCATTATATCACTCGAGAAAGTGACTGACTCCTGATGCAATCCTCTACCTATATAAGTATAAGATACGTCCTAAGGTGTATTGCTACCACATCTTAGAAGATGCTGGCCAGAGTACCCTTTTCTTGCTTCGATAGAGTACAAAATCGACTTCGGCATTTAGTTAGTGTGATTTATTTTTTATCTACATCCCCTTTCTCACAGAATACACGTTGTGTTGTATTCTGCTTACCTTAGCTGGTGTGTATCCGGGTTTCGTCTTGTTGTTTGGTGTGTCTCGGGCTCTGGGCGATGGTCTATTTTTTTTAGTTTTATTGAACGTAAAACAAAGAAGCGAACACTACTGTATGTGCACGAAAGAAAGAATGAAGGAATCGGAAAAAGCAGCGAGCGGACCGGCGTTTCTTCACATCTGCTTCTGTTGGTGAGTCAGGAACAAGAGACCGAAACAATGGACGCGACGTCACTTCCGATTTCGGCTGTTACTTATACCACCGTTCAGTGCGTTCTAGCCCTCTCTCTGCGCCGCCACTATCTAACGGTTACTAGTTATTCTCTTCTCTGCCGTTTTTTCCATGAAGGTGCAGGACTAAGCTCCAATCTATGGTTCCTCCTTATAAAACATTCGGAGTAAGAACTCGTCTTATTACCACAACGGAAACAGACGGAATTTCCACAAATATAGCATTTTCACAATAGCTTCCCGTATGATTCTCTGCAGAATACAACATGATCGTCTTCGAATCCAATGTTATAGATTCCTGTTATGGACCGTCCTCACAAGTATTCGAAATTGGTCCATCCCATTACTCATTCTTTCATGATGTTCTTTATCTCTCAACTGACAACCATTCCATCTCATTAATCCTTATCCTTGAGTGGCTTTTGGCCTTGATAAATGGTGGTCTATTAGTATAAAAAACACTTATTTTTATTGAAGCTCAACGAGGGGAGCGTTTGCAACAAGTACGAAATTATCGAAAACGTGATAAACAAAAAATTCAAAATGGCTCCTGCGAAAGCTCAAAACGAGGTTCAGGTCCCAAAATACATCGAATGGGTGGCGGTAAGGGTTTGGAGTTCTAAACTAATGAAAATTACCGAGATTGGCTGAATAGCTTGCAAAGAGGAAAAGAAGAGAAGGGGGGTCTAAGGAGAAAGATTAGAAGAAGGAGAAGCAGGGGAGGAGGAGTAAGCAGTGAGGTGGGCGGAGTACAGACAGGGAGGAGAATTCCACGGAAGATTTAAGAGTATGTGACCAACTTTTTTTAGAATGACAATAGACGAGATATGTGTCGAAAAGGCGCCCCGTTTTTTTTATAGGAGGGCATAAAGGGCGAAAAAGGGATGAATGGAAGAGGGTAAGTGATTGAATAAAAGAAGTAGAGAGATGAGGGGAGTGAGAGAGAGAATGGGAAAATAATTGATAGGAAGAAAGAAAGAGTTGAATATATGAATGAAGGCTGCAGATAAAATAAGGGAAATAAGCGACCGATGAAAAAAGGGATAAGAAGGAGAAAGACTGGGCAACCGTCAAGGAAGGGGTGCGATTTCGTTAGACTCTACTTTAATTGAGGCGAATAAAAAGGGGCCGATGTGAAAAAGGAGAAGAAATATAATTTGAAGGAAAATAAGATTGAGAGTAAGTTTGAAAGAAAAGCATCACATCACAGATGACTCGTGACAAGAAAGAAAATGTTTTTACTAATAAATCAGCACATATCAAGGCCAAAAGCCACTCGAGGAAAGGGGTAAATGAGACGCAATGATTGTCAACTGAGAAACGAAGAACCTTTGAAAAAAAGAAGAAAACATTTATAAAATTGAAGGAACAAGAACTAACGACCTGAAAAAAAAAGTTAATCGTTGCTTCTTTTTTATTTTATGAAAACTAGCAACAACGACAAAAAAAGAAAAGAAAAAGAAAACATGCGTTTTCGGTAGCTTTTAGGTTAATTTCTTCAGAGGGTTGTTGGGGCTTTATTTCAGCACCATAATTAGTAGTCTGAGTTTTATTACATCCGACACCTCAAGAAATCTTCATGTCAAATTTGTTTCAATTATAACCAATCGTTTTGGAGCCTAGAAGCGTTTATAATAAATTTAGTGCAAATATGTCTATTGCTTTGGTAAGTTTAACTGTTTATTGGTATAAGTATTATTATACGCCGTAGTAGAAGTTGTAGCAGTATTAGTAGTAATAGTAGTAGGAAGTGTAATATAGTTTTGGTCCCTTATGGCACAATTGGCATTTCGATTCCTGCGCAACTTTGGAGTCAATTAGTGTCAATTTGGGTTAGTATTAGCAGCAGCAGTACTACTACTGTATTAGTAGTAGTAGTAGTAGTAGTAGTAGTAGTAGTAGTAGTAGTAGGTGGAGGAGGAGGAGGAGGAGGAGGAGGAGGAGGAGGAGATGTAATATAAATTTTATCCTGTATGACACTCGGCATCTAGATGCCATACAACCATGGAGTACATTAGTGTCAATTTTGCAGTAGCAGTAGTAGTAGTAATAGTAGTAGTGGCACTCATTGAAGAAGCTATTTGTGTTGGTAAGCTCTTAAGACTGACTTTCACACCGGGTCTTAAATGGAAGACATATATCCAGTCTATTGCTAAAGTCACTGGAAAAATGGTTGGATTATTCTACCACTCTAAAAAGTACCTACCCGACACCAGATGCAATCCTCTACGTATATAAGAGTCAGATCCGTTCTTAGATGACGTACTATTGCAACATCTGGGGATGTGTCAATCAAAGCATTTTTCCTGCTTTGACAGAGTACAAAGTTGACTTCAAAATCTAGTGGGGATGATATCTTCTTTTCTTAAAGGATCTCTCTAAAAAAAGAGACGTTGCTAGTCTTTCTCCACTCTATCGTTATTTTCAATGGAAAGTGCGCGAATGTGCTCTAATCTTTGGTTCCTCCTTGTAAGATGTTAACAGCAAGAATTCGTCTTCTACCACAATGGAAATAGACTTTCCTTTCTTTCTCCACGTGTCTTGTGTCAGGCAAAATTCCCAAGGACTTCTCGTATGTGGAACACATTCCTACCGGACTGCCCCTCTGCAGATTACAACATAGACGTCTTTAAATCCAAAGTCGACAAATACTTGTGATAAATCGCCCCATTAATAATCAAACCTAGTTCTAGTTCATACTTTTGATTGTACCTCATATTTCGGCTGACAACCTTTTCAATCTCATTAACCCTTATCCTCGAGTGGCTCTTAGCCTCGATAAGTAGTGACGACATTAAAAAAAGAAACACCTGACATCTTAAGAGTGCTACATGCTTAATCTGACGCAATTCTATTTGGTAGTTTTAGAGCCTATAACTATCCGACAGACACATGAAAAACTTGTTAGTTACAATATATACCGTAACAGTTCAGCGACTACTTAAACGAGAAATTCGAAGATAAAAAGAAACGTAGTTTTAATTATTTTGATAACATATTACGCCACATTCTCTTGGACAATTTGTTGTGGCTTTTACCAGTTTGTTTAATTTGAGCAGTGCTTGTTTAAATGATTCTTCTGGTGCGCTTACAGTCCCATTTGCAATGAAAAAAAGAACCTAGAAACCATCACAAATTCGCGTTCGATAGAGGAAATCCCGGGACTCTCCAGAAGACCTTCATGTGAAGTAAAAGGTGTTTTTTATATTTTGTCTGACTATTCGTGATATTTGTACACATTTCTGACTATTCGTAATATTTGCTCAAATCCATGACTAATGTGAATAGCCTTTAGCTAAAGCGTATGACAGGATGAAGTGTCGTCACAACTAAATTATTCATTATAATCCATTAAAATATATACTAAATAAATATACCGCTCTATCTGTTATTGAGCACTATTATATAAACAATGCGATTTATAGGATTGTTTAAAGAATTTCTATGAACTAAATTATACCTGAAATATTTATCTATCTATCTATCTATCTATCTATCTATCTATCTATCTATCTATCTATCTATCTATCTATCTATCTATCTATCTATCTATCTCTCTCTCTCTCTCTCTCTATATATATATATATATATATAATGTATATGCACAGATGTTTTATTATAAAATTATATATTTCGTAATATTAAATATATATATATATATATATATATATCTCAGCATTTACCTCAACATTGCCTTATATGTGAGTAGAGGTTAGTAGTAGTAGTAGTAGTAGTAGTAGTAGTAGTAGTATGGCGACATATGTATGGCAGATAAGCTACACAGAAACGTTCGTGTTTCATTCCCGGAGAAAAATCATCAGGCTCTCTATGTCTTTATTCAGATTACGAGTTAAGTACTATATTTTTCAATCAGTGTTATTCGCATAATGAAAATGGAATTCAACTTGATGATTTTACCCTGGAATGAATCAGAATCGTTTCTGTGCAGCTTACTCGTCATATATATATATATATATATATATATATATATATATATATATATATATTAACAGATCTTCGGAATTTACTTTTAAAAATAACATTTTTATGTATACATGTGTTTGCCCCTTTCAAAACATACATTATTTCTTGATAAATAATAAATTCAAGATATGTTTTCAAAAGGCTTCCGCGATGAACTTTTATCTCCAATCAAATTAAACACAGAAAAAAATCCTAAATAAAAACTGACAACCTCAAACCCGTTCTCTTCCTTTATTTCACTCAACGACAGAAGAATTTCCTGGCTGCATCCTTTTAGAGGCTATCTCAAAAAATAAAATGAAATTCAAATAACTTCGAAAGGCAATCGGAAATTCCCGCCATTAGTTTTTCTTTTTTCAAATCCACACACACACAAAATAAAATAAAGAAAAGGGTTTTAATACCCGTCTATTTTCATTATATGTCTTTTACTCTGTTTTTAGCGATTTTTATTTTGTTTGCATTATTTCATGCCTTTGAAATGGGCAGAAACAAACAAGTAAATAATAACAGCAACAACAACAATAACAATAACTATGATAATATAATAATAATAATAATAATAATAAGAAGAAGAATAAATCTCTCTATCTCTCTCCCCCTCTCTCTCTCTCTCTCTCCCTCTCTCTCTCTCTCTCTCTCTCTCTCTCTCTCTATATATATATATATATATATATATATATATATATATATATATATAGCATGTGGGCCTGATCTTATACCTGTAATAGTAAAAAAGAAATGCTCTGCTGAACTGGCCCCTGTCCTCTCCAAACTCTACAACAAATGCTTTGCCAAATCTTGCTTCCCTTATAGCTGGAAAATTGTCTCTGTGATACTAGTCTTCAAGAATTCTGGAGATAGAACTGACCCTAAGAATTATCGCCCCATCAGTCTACCCCCACTCTTCGCTAAACTCTTTGAATCCTTAATCAATTGAGCGATAGTCCGGCACCTAGTTAATCGTAAATTTCTTTCTGACCATCATTATGAATTTAGGCAAACACGGTCTACTGCGGATATTTTCCAGTTTGCCATCGCTTCGTTAAGTTCGCTAGTTGAAATACCTGTAACCAAAATTTTAAATAATAAACATTTCATTCATACGTTGCTTGTAAAGACTAAAGCTTCCGCATTTATTCATATAAATAGATAAGCATTAACATTTAGTTAAATGTATTCATCTTTTAAATAAGACCGTAAGGAAATGAAAAGAAAGAAGAAATCAATTCGCCTGAGCGATGCTTGGAATTTAAGAAGTTTCCATAAAGAGAAGGCCGGGAAAGAAATGTTTAAACACAAATTCGAAACATTTGTCCACGGAATCCAAACAATCATAGAATTAAACCCCCATAACAAAACGTGGCGTCACTGATGGAGGGAAAGAGAGCGCGACAGCGAGCATGCAAGCAGTCAGTTAGTCACCTTCTCTCTCCGTTTTTTCCATGAACTCTTCTCGTCGGTATATCTTTCTTTCTAACGAGCAATGTTAGAAAGGTTTTCGTAATTTATCTTTTTCTTTTATTAAATCACTAGTGCATATACATGGAAAAATAGGACTATAAAATGAGAAATGAATAATATTATATATTAATTCATTATTGACTGTCTTAAATAGTTCTGCAAATTAGGCATTCAAATATATGTGTTAAGTTCCTTCGCCTGTACTATATCTACAGTATTGCAAAATATTAAAATATCAAAATATTTTGTTGTATTATTGATTTAAATAACAGTAAGGTGTTGTTTTATGGTAATATATGAATGATAAGTGGAAAAGCTTTTGCATTTATTCATTTAAATGTATATATATATATATATATATATATATATATATATATATATATATATATATATATGAGAGAGAGGGAGAGAGATTATATATAGATAGATTTGAACAGGTTGGAGTAGGGAGGGTAGTACTGATAGATTTGAATTGTTTTATTGTTGCTATTTCTGTTTGGTCGTTCCTTTATCTGAAGAAAAAAGGGGGTTCGTGACAGCAATCGTGGTTTTAAGACGAGGATTAGCTCGACCCTAAATTGCAATCTATTAAATAGTTTCTCCGGGGTATTTTATTTTTCTCACCTTAGATTCGGGGGTGGAGGCTGAGAATCGGGAGAATCGAGCATAGGTTCTTGCGTGCGTTGTGTAGGGGCTTTAGCGAACAGAAGTTTGTCAACTGGGGTGAGACGGTGTACAGCTTCGACAGGACGTAGAATGTGGCTGGCGGTGAGGGTAACGGGACGGATTGAGGGGGGAAAGGGGCGGACCTTTTCTCAAGCTTTAGAATTATTTTTATGAATTCTTCAGGGTCCGACGTGACCTGATACATCACATCTCTTCTCCTGATTTTCCTCTTCCATTGTCTCCTTTTCCACCTCCCCCTCCTCTTCCTCCTCCTCCTCTTTCTTCATCGCTATTGAAGGTGATGGAAAATAAAGGACCAAGTGTAAATGACGAGGATGCTAATGAAGAAGAGAAGAATATGGAAGAGGAGGAGATAGAATGTAATGTAAAGTAGAATTAAAATAAAGAAGTAGAAGTGGAAAAGAAGAAAGAAGATGAAAAAGAAGATGAATGTGAGAAGAAGAAGAAGAAGAAGAAGAAGAAGAAGAAGAAGAAGAAGAAGAAGAAGAAGAAGAAGAATGAAAAAGAAGAGGAAAAAGAATGTGAAAAAATGAGGTGAAATAGAATGTAAGAAGAGAAAGAAAAGGAAGAATGTTAAAGGAAGAAGAGAGAGAATAAGAAGGAGAAGTACGAGAAGGCGGAGAAGGAAGAGGAAAAGAAAGAGAAAAAGAAGAATATGAGAAAAGAGGGACGGGAAAGAAGAAATATAAAAATAGCAAAAGGATGTAAAATTTTTGCTTTTTTGTGTTATGGCTTCTAATTTACTTCACATGTGTCTTCTCGGCTGTTTTTTTTAATTCTCTTCTTTTCTCCAGCTTTTTTGTTTATTTGTTTTTGTTACCTGAAGATGATTAGACGAAGAATCGAAAACGTTCGTGAATCATATGGAACATGCATTAATCTTTTTTATTTTAACACAATAAAGATCATTAGAAAAAATAAAAAGGTATAATCATGCAGAAGAATTTTATTATTGTAAACAATGTTTGCTAATATATATATATATATATATATATATATATATATATATATATATATATATATATGGCCTTCGTTCAGTCTTGAAAGGCAATAGGTATCTAACGTAAGAGTACTTGCACGTGTAATAATAAGGTCAGGGTTGCGCAATTTTCAACCATTCCTCTCCTGAGTCGGCACTACCTGATTCAAAAGGCAAGAAGTCCAGGACGATTGTAAACAATATTTAGATAAGCAAAAAGAACATACAGCACCTGGTATTCCCAAATAGTAACCCATTTTAGTACTAACGCTTAACTTCGGTAATCTAATGGAAACCGGTGTGTCAACGTGATTATGCAATATATATATATATATATACACAATCAGACAACGCCACAAATCGGACTTTCAGTTTCCGTTGTCTGATTATGGAAATAATTATATCATCTCACATTTAATATATATATATATATATATATATATATATATATATATGCTAATACCATTTTTGCTGATTTTTCCTCTGATGAAAAGAGCTTATTTTTGAAAAGAGTTATGGTAAAGAAAACATTTTTTTAATATTCTTTGTTTGAATATTTGATGAATTAATAAATATTATATTTTATCCAATTTTTATGTTCATCATCAAGTTTTTATATTATTGCTCTATCTAGTATATAGAGCATTGAATTATCACGATAGGATCTAATATAAAGATATAATATTTATTTATTTATATATATATATATCGAGAGAGAGAGAGAGAGAGGGAGGGGAAACCACGGATTAAGCATTGCATCTCAAGTCAGGTAGTGAGAGTGTGTGTTATCTCTCAGCAACAGTAATGTTCTGCTAGCAACTGAATTTTAATTTCAATCTTAAAATCTCATTTTACATCACGTGCTCAAGCTAACTAACAAACCTTTCATATAGGCTTCTAGCTGACCCAAAGTTCACCCCATCAATCATCCAGTATAAACAATTACACATGAAGAACTATTTCTACACTCCACTTCAAAAGAGTATTACTGTCAATATATAGAAGAGAGAGAAAGAGAGGGAGAGAAGAGAGAGAAAGAGAGAGAGAGAAGAGAGAGAGAGAGAAGAGAAAAGGTGAGGAGAGAGGGAGATACATAGATTACATATCGATGGTTAGATTTGAACAGGTCGGAGTCGTACTGATAGATTTTAATTGTTGTATTGCTATTTCACCGTATTAGCACTCCTCGGTGTGGCTAGACATACTAAGTAGTAGTCAGTGCTCTTACGCCTGACCAATCTCAGCACACGACGAAAATAGAAATTATAATGCTTTTTTTTTTACATTACTGGCTTCGAAGAACTCTATTCTAACTCTATAGTGGAAAAATATATATAATATTTACAAATAAATATTAAATTATTCATACCGACGTACGCCGGCGTTTCAAGCTTACGCTCTAATCAGTGTAGGAAGTGACAATTTAAGACGGTCATAGGGCGCGAACCCGGTTCACAGAGTCAACCAAGACTTTGCGCGCTTTCGCTCTATCCCGACGACGATTAGAAATGATCACATGATACAGGAGAAATTAAGTTCTGTTTATGTCTAAATACAGCTGGCAGTAAAAAGCAGACAGTCTAGAGGGTTCGACGAACTTTACCGGAGCCTTGCTTATAGCTAAAAGACAGTCTGTTTTGAATATCTCCAAACAGTGCTCAACTTTAATTTTTTAAAGAGGCTTCATAATAATAATATTTACAAATAAATATCAAATTATATATATATATATATATATATATATATATATATATATATAGAGAGAGAGAGAGAGAGAGAGAGAGAGAGAGAGAGAGAGAGAGAGAGAGATTTGAAGAGACCGTTTAAAAGCTCGAGTTATTTGCACTTGGACATTTTTATGTCAAGGTGTAGCAATCTGCTTTCAAGGAGGCAACCTTAATTTGGCGGTATCAAGTCGGGGTAGCTGTATGAGCCGATATTATGCGAAAGTACCCGAAATTAATTAATCTATTTATGTCGGTATCGTGGTGCATTGTTTTTGTGTTATTAACTAAAATGTGTCTATATTATAAAGGGGAGACTTATTTTTTAGGAGTTGAAAATTAAGCTAGTGTCGGATAGATACAGGGAAAGCCTACGGGAAAGTTGTGTGGTAGTAAAGCCTATGTAAGAATTTTATTATTGTCATAGATATATTATTCCAAAGGCATTTTGACTGGACTATGTATTACTTGTTTTTTACAGTGTTGGGGCTTGAAAATAGTTATTGTTACCTACAATGTTTAATGTTTTTAATTTTTCTTCATAAATAATAAATCTAATTATTGCAGTTTCCGCTACGAATTTATTCGAAATCTGGCTTTAGCAGGCCTCAGAATCTTCTCTGTCACTAACATGATGAAGCTAGACTTTGCGTAAGATCATACCTTAAACATGTTTGCACATATGTAGCTAAAAATTATTGTATAAACAAAAAAATATACTACGTAATGCAAGCGTAAAGTAAAGGCGCTCTGGCTTGAAAAGTCTAACTTTTAACAGCTGGGACTGAAACAAATGCGTAGCCAAATTATGTTTGTATAAATTAAAATCTGTATTACAAGTAAACAACTCTATTCCTTATTTAGCACTATTATATAAATATAGTAACGGTTCTCTAGATTGTTTTTTAATCCTGTGAATACAAATCTATCTGGATCACTGTATGTATATATGTATATATATTCCCGAAACAGTTTTTCATGGTAAACAACTGATGATCCCTTAAAATAGTGTTAGAAACTAACTAATATAATAACTGTAAAAAATAAATTGACTTACATGAGTGATTTTCCACTGGAAGACTTGAGACTATAAGTTTTTATTTTTTTATTTTTTTTTTTTTAAGTTTTTTTTTTTTTAAGTTTTTTTTTTATATATATAGTTTTAATGGTTGAGAAACTTCCGAGACTATATATATATATATATATATATATATATATATATATATATATATATATATATATATATATATATATATATATATAATATTAATTTTAAATAAATAATATTTAATTATTTTTACTTACATATGCTACTATTTCAAACTTTCACTCTGATCAGTGCAGGGATGATAATTTCGGACGGTCACACAGTTCAAACCCCTGCCACAGAGTCAACCTAGACTCCGTAAGTAAGCGCTGTAACCATTAGGCCACGGGACATTACCACATTCAAGAAAGGAATTTAAGTTCTATTTATGCGAAAGACGGCATATCAAGAAAGACTGACTTAGAGATTCTACATGAAAAATTAATGTGAAAAATATATATTTTAATATATCTTTTATTTATTTTCTATTTATTGACGTGTAGGGACACCAAATTTCTCCTATGAAAAGTTTATTTTTAAGCGATCACAATTTTCGGCCGTGATTCTCTCAATTCGCTGACCTTTTGACACGAGTTCCTCTCGTTACGTCTAGCACTTCTGCATGTCACGCGATGTGCACGCCCCGCCAGAGACGTACAGTAGAGATGCATTCCTTCGGGACGCTGTCACGTCGCAAATTCAAGCTATGCCCATAAAACTTTTACTAGGCATGCCACAAGTAACTTAGTAATTGCTACGTCGAATAAGATACGTAGACAGATTTGGACAGGCATAAGTAGAGAAAGACGTACTGGCAGATTTGAGGTGCCTTAACGGTTTCATTACTTTTTAGTTTTCTTTTTTCCCTAAAGTGACTAAGTAAGTGCTACATTAGGAGTGAGGTAAAATCTCCTTAACACACACAAACACGCATGTATATATATATATATATATATATATATATATATATATATATATAGGGTGATTCATAAGTCACTTAGCTATTCATTTTTGAAATTCTAAAGTTAAAAAATATGGTAATACAAAACAGAAAGTTTATTCAACAAATTCATTTATGGGAGGTTAAAATTACAGCAGATTTTCAAAATTTCCACCTTCGTTCTGCATGCATAGCTCCATTCTTTTTTGCAATGAATTTACGACTCTTTGTAGCATATTTGATTGATTATGGTGTTGTGCGAAGGAGGCTTTCTGTTCACATCACGTTTCCATTGCCTTTCAACAGGTGTGAGAGATTCATCAAATTTGGCCATATGAATAACAATAAAAATTCGCTCTTCAATTGTAAATGACATTTTAAATAGCTAAGTGAAGTGACCAATGAATCACACTGTATATATATATATATAAGTTAAAAAGAAATAAAATCAGACCAACATTAAAGCCATTTCACATGATAATTTTATTTAATCGCATTCCAATTGTACAAACCACCAGCCATGTACCATATCTAATAATTCGCATCTATCTAGATGGGATGAAATAAACTTATTATGTGAAATGGCTTTTATGTTTGTCTAAGTTTTTTCTTCATAACTTTTATTGTTGCTCACCATTTTATTGAGCTCTCTCACTCAAGATTTCCTACAGAAATTGCTCTATCCTTCACGGATTCAGCACACACACAAACACACACACACATATATATATATATATATATATATATATATATATATATATATATATATATATATATATATATATATATATATATATACCTATATTTATATATAGGTACATATATATAGGTACATATATATACATATATATATGTATTTATATGTACATATGTATATATATATATATATATATATATATATACATATATATATATATATATATATATATATATATATATATATATATATATATATACAGAGGGAGATAGAGATATATAAAGAGAAAACAGAGGCATAGAGGCAAACTTTTTGGATGCATCTGAAACTGACTGTACCGATATTGTCATAATCTTCTGAAATTACATCTATAAATAAATATGACGTTCTTATTTTGGAAATTTTTCTTAGTAATCGAGCACTCTGCTTGAGTTCTCTCCAACTGACCTTACACACACACTGGTAGTAAGAGAAAGAGGTGGGGGGGAGAAGGAATAATGTGGATGGCAGAGAGGGAGTGGAGGAGAGGGAGGAAGGAGGTGTTTGAACAGATGGTTGCGGTCAAGACTGAAGGGGAAAAAGTAAGTTGGAATGTTTGTGTGTGGGGGGATTATGCAGAGAAAAGGAGGGTGGGTAGAGAAGGAGGGGGCTGTGATTTTGGTGGATGGGCGAAAGTTATGGTCTTAGAGAGCGTTTTGAGAAAATGAGGGGATTTAAGAAGGGGGTATGGAAGAGTGAAGGTACGAAAGAAATAGTTGAGAGGGGGAATGGGTGAGGGGGGAGGGGGGATTTGTTGTGATAGGCTATGAAATATTTGAAATATGAAAGTCTCCTCCCGCTTTTTGTTAAAATATTTGAATCATTAATCAAGATAGCGATAGTTCACCACCTCGTAAAGCGAAACTCCTTTCTCGTCAACAGTATGGATTTAGGTAAGCCTGATCTACTGCGGATATCCCAACGCAAGTGAAGCTAGGGCAGTAGCGCTTGATATATCCAAATCCTTTGACAAGGCCTGGCATGAAAGTCTTTTCATGAAAATTAAGTCGTACGTTACTGGACGAATATTTAATATAATCAGATCGTTCTTAGCCAAAAGAAACACCAAGGTCTTTCTCGATGTCCGTACATCAAAACAACATGATATCGATGCGGGTGTCCTCTAGGGTTCGATCCTTGGACCTTTATTATTCCTGATTTTTATAAACGACCTGCCTAGTGCAATTACATTCGAGCTGGGTATATTTACTGATAACACCTTGCTCTATTCTCGATATGTGGACAAACGAATGCACACATATCCAAAGCAATGGTTAAATCCTTAGAAAATGATTCCCAGTCTATAGTGGAATGGGGCCAAAAATAGATGGTTATATTTATTGCTACTAAGACAAAGTTCCTTTCCTTTAACAATTATAAGAAACCTTTCCAACTACCGATTGTCATGGCTATTAGCACAATATCTAAGAGTAAATATTTAAGCTCCTCAACTTAACATTAACAGGTAGCAGGAATTGGAACAAATACATAAAAGAGGCTGTCAAGTCTGCTGCAAAAACGTTTGCTCCTTCTAGAAAAGTTCTCACTACTGACAGTATCCTATATCTCTACAAAGCCACCATCCGCTCATGCATGGAGTAGTGTTGTCACATCTGGACTGGTGTACCAACCACTAGTTTCCCCCTCTTAGACAGGACCCAACAAAGAGTCTGTAATCTAATAGGTCCCTCACTGTCCACCAAGCTCTAGTCCCTTATCCTTATAACATTTTATGTGGATATATGAAATATATATATATATATATATATATATATATATATATATATATATATATATATATATATATATATAAAATAAATGGGCACACCTCTCTATCGGTGTGCATATTAGTCCCTAAGAATGAAGACATACTAAGGAGTGTACCTTAAATATAAGTGTATTCACATGTACAATTGGTATGTGAATATTATGAAAGTGATTCTACGTCTCTATCGACCCCTTAAATTATCTAATGGCACTTTTCTAACATGTTACAACAATGAAATTAATCTATTTATAAGCGTTAGTTTAAGAGTATTAACACATCTAAATAGCTCGGTGGGTAAGATATCTCACTGACAACATCTATGGTGCTGTTAAAGTAAACTCTCTTTAATACGTTGCATATGATGCTATCCCATACTGTTACCGGGGCAACGGCGGATAACCCTGATAGTAAATAATAAGTTTTAATGAAACTAAAAAAAATTAATTTCACTTTAACCTTCGCTTCGTCTTGTTTTAAGTCTTGCTTTTACACGACAGATTTCCACATTGCTAATAGCCACATTCTCTCTCCTGCCTCTCTCTCTCTCTCTCTCTCTCTATATATATATATATATATATATATATATATATATAAATATATATATATATATATATATATATATATATATATATATATAGCGAGTTTAGCCATCATAGATAACCATCACGTAGGCATATGATGCGATAAACAACAAATTTAAAAAAAACAATAAAAATAAGCCGTCAATGATATAAAAATAAACATTTTGATTTGAACTGACCTTGCAAAAGTTCATACACCGTGGCGGAAAATGCTTCATGATGGACGAGCGAATCTTGAAGCTGAACATTTTTCTCATTAGAATTTACTTTTAGCAATTTGCAAGATGGTGGGAATAAACCTTCCTTTAGTGAAAGGCGAACGGGCCTCTCGTCATGCCAATTTGTTTTATTTAGTTTGCCTGCCAATGCCAAAATTAACCAGGCGCGTTATTATAGCACATTTAATACTTTTTAGCGACATCCTTTCAGTCTTGAGAGACAATGGGCAGTACCTGTAAGAATGCCTGCACGGGTAGTCTATAATGAAGCAAGAGTTGCGAAATTATCAACTTCTCCAACGTCGAGTCCAGTGGCAAAGACAAGTCATTGACAAGAAGCAATGCCGAGATAAACAGAGAAAGACTAATGTTATTTAGGAGTTTTTCTTCTCTTAGACTAGTTTCACAATCGAGGTTTGAGAGTCCAGTTTACCCTACTATTTAATACCAGTTTCGTTAGATCATCGAAGTTAAGCAACGTTGAGCATGTTCATTATTAGATGGGTGACTATTCGGTAATACCAGACGCTGTATGCAGGAGGGCGTTAACACCTCCCTGCAATAACTAACTGGGATATACATGCGACTGAGGACCGCTTGTGAATTTGATACTCCCATGAAATTTGCTTCTTCGGCGGAAGCCGGTTCAACCCACACCAGGTGAATGCCGTACCAGGTACAGTTAGCCCAACGGCTCAGTTATTGTATAGTCTTTTAAATAAATAAAGTCGAAAGTTAGGCCCATTTCTCGCACTAACAATTAAGTCAAAACTTTCGATTTCAAGTTAATTTTAATTCAACGTTACACAATTGACGCATCATCTTTTTTTATATACTGTTTATGTATGTGTGATATCAGCCGCCACGTTAATTCATTTGCATATTGGTTTTAAAAAAGGAAATTTTATTAATTTATTGAACTCAGTATTCCGAGCGAACAGTAACCATATTCCATTTTTATAATTAGCAAAATCAAGGATCAGTGCCGAACACTTGTGTAATATGCTAAAAGCCGGCGACAATGTAACAAAATTGGCCAGGAGAGCGGGGGGTAATAGTAATTGTGACAAAAAGTGTGCGAGCCAAGTTTTGGAATCTGGGAAAGAATGCGTTGATGGAATGCGAACATAATATTGTGAGATTTAGAAAGATAAATAAAAGTGATTTCTATGCTAGTTAGGTATGCAGAGAAATAAATAATTGAATGGCTACAAAAACAAAACAATTGAATAGAGACGGGGTACGATATTATCTGTTCTGTAATTATGCTACCATCCTGCCAGGGATTACCTTCTCTTATTTGGAGAGGAGTAGTGTAGTATATGTTCCGTTGTCATCATACCATCCTTCCAGGCATTACCTCTTCCTTTTTTTATTGAAAGAAAGTGTAATATCTGTTATGTTGTCATCATACCTTTCTTCTGTTTTATTGAGGTGTAGTGTAATACTTGTTATGTTGTCATAAGACCATCGTCCTAGGCATCGCCTCCTCCTTGTGGGGTAGTGTACGTCAAGAAAACATTGTCACAATCGACTGTTCATCAGTAAACTCAACACTTACAATATATATACTAGCAAAATATGCGACTGAGGGAGCATATTTTGCTAGTAAACACTGTTTGCATTTATTTGTATTAACTTATTAAATACGTATTTTATTCAACTTAGTATAAAGTATTTAGTATATAAGTAAATAAGGTATGTATAAATTAGCTGTTGGTATATATTAATGTTAAGTTGTTAAGTAGGTATTTTAATTTCATTGGTGTAAAGCACTTAGTGAGTTAGTAAATGAAGTATTTATACGTATTCACTGTTGGTATATATTGATGATAACTTGTTAAATAGGTATTGTAATTCACTTTATGAAGACTATTTACTTACTAAGTTCAGTTTTGTACATACCTGAAGGCATTTATGCAATCAAGTTTACTAAATACCTGTGCTCTGATAGTTGAGACAAATGTCATTCATTGTATTTTTTTTTCTTTCCTTCGTCACACCTGTAACTAATGGGCCTCGTCTTCATGGAGGCTTGGAAAAGGTGATAAACTGATGGTATTCATTGTGTTTGGTAGTGAGAAGAACACAAAAAAAAAACAAGGCTAGGGGTGGTGGATGTGTAAACTGTTGTGGTGGTCGCGGTGATTCTGTTTCACAAAACTAATTTGAGCTGATGTCAGTTCACTTTTCGTGGCCATCTTTCGTTCAGGCATTTTCCATGGCGTCAACTAAACTCTTTTCGTATATATATATATATATATATATATATATATATATATATAGAGAGAGAGAGAGAGAGAGAGAGAGAGAGAGAGAGAGAGGGGGGAGAGAGAGAGATTTGTATAGATTTCTATTTGGGGTGCCTTTCTTTAAAGTATTTATTTGCAATATTTTCGATTAAAATTCTTATTCCCTCTTTTTCTTCGTCCGCCATTTTACGTTATTTTTCGATATTTTTTTTCTTCCGCGACATTTCTACTTTCGGTCTCACATTCCTTTACTGGGACGAAATAGTTCAGTGTATTCAAACAGTCAATGAACGTTCGCTAACATATGCGTTGATTCGCCTTTCTCTTTCAGAAGTTCTTTCGTCAGGATTTATATCACCCCCCTCCTTTTTATTTATTCGTTTCGTCATTAGCCTCGTTTGTTTGTTGTTTTTCCTGTTCACAACTTCCACACTTCACCTTATAATAAAGGCTAATGTTTGTTATTTGTATATAAAAACATAATTCGTACCTCTTTGCCGTCACGAAAAATTTGCGGGCCAAAAATGTGCCTTTTTCTAGTTGGACGAAACCAATAACAAGGTATGCGAAAAAGGAGAAAAGAAAATAGCAAGTCAGACTTACCCCGCATGAAATGAATTCTGAGAGAAATCCTTTACTCTACAATAAGGGTTCACCGGGGTTTGCGTTTTTGGTCATAAAAAACGATAATAATTGATATGGAAAAGTAAATTACCGATGTAATTCTATAATTTTATATGAATGTTTTAGTAATATTTATATAGAGAGAGATAAATAGCAAGTGCGAACACTGACAAAGCGTAATTTTTGTCCTTCAATTTTGTAGACTAATATATATATAATCACCATCAAGGTGTTGATCACTTATGGGGGAGAAACCCCTCCTTTGTTTCCGACCACCTTATTGGTGATTGTCATTCAGGTTTTTTGCCATAATCGCCGCACTAGGCACCGCGGGTTGGCGGCACTATTTCCTCATAGCTAGGTGTCCACATACAGCACCTGCTATTCCCAAATGGTTACCCATATATATATATATATATATATATATATATATATATATATATATATATATATATATATATATATATATGTATATATATATATATATATATATATATATATATATATATATATATATATATATATATATATATATGAAGAAGAAAGGAAAGGAATTAGAGAAGCAAAAGCAAAATCAAAATTCAATTCAATTGCTCAGAGCAAGGTATATTCCGCAAAAAGGCAATTTATTGCGGAATATACCTTGCTCTGAGCAATTGAATTGAATTTTGATTTGGCTTTTGCTTCTCTAATTCCTTTCCTTTCTTCTTCATATATACCTGCTCTATCCTGGATATTGAGCTGTATACTCTTCACAATAGGTTTTACCTTTCCTAAAAGTTCGCTTTTAGTACACCACTTTATATATATATATATATATATATATATATATATGTGTGTGTGTGTGTGTGTGTGTGTGTGTGTGTGTGTGTGTGTGTGTGTGTGTGTGTGTGTGTGTCTTTTAATTAGTAACAGAATTCATTATTTCTAAAATTAAATTTAAGAATACCTACAATCAATAATATTACTTGAATATACGATAATCAAAAGCTATAATAAAAAATA